>PVKB01000572.1:241331-633184 GCA_004027205.1 Ctenodactylus gundi
ATGATTTGCTGAGCCCACATGATATATCATCCCTGGGAAGCAGCATCCCTTCCTCCCCCCCCCCCCCCACCTTTTTTTTTGAGGCAGGGTCTGGCTCTACAGTCCAGGCTAGTCCTGAGCTCACTACTTGCTCAGAATGCCTTGTACACATGGCAACACTTCTGCCTCAGACTCCCAAGTGCTGGGATTAGAGAGGTGCACCACCACACCTGACTTACGTAGTGCTTGGGAATCAAACTGAGGGCCTTGTGCTTGCTGGGCAAGTGCTTTAACCATGGAGCTACGCTCAGCCCAAGATATTCTCCTTTATAGCACTGTCTAGCCCAGTTTCTAGAACAGCTGGCCCTGGATATTCCTAAAGCAGCCTAGAGGGAGAATCCATGAACATGACCCAACCCACTCTACCACCCGGCAAGGAGCCACTGGCATGACCAGTAGAGAATAAAGACAAAGATGGCAAGGTGCTACTTTCCAGGAGTTTCCCAGCAGTTAGGTATCTTGAAAAAGAGAGAAGCCTATGGGAGAACATGCCAGAGAGACCTAACCTACATTAAATGACCTGTTTTGTGACTCTCCCCCTCCCACCACAGCCACTTCCAGACAGGGTCTTCATGTTGATCATCCTTGTATGTCCAATTCCTGGAAGAGCTCAGAGGAGAGGGTCAGTGTTTGCTGAATTTAACAAGCTTTGTTTCTCTGGAGAGATATGTCTGTGACTAGAATCAGAATACCTGGGCTGGGCTATTAGGAACATTTGAGTTAATTAATCAGCACTGGAGATACGTTTAAGAGAGCCTGATACTTTCCTCTCTCCTCCAAAAAACAATCCTCTTTCTGTGATGACAGATTTCTTTGCATGTGTTACACCCACTGGATTAAATATCCTCTTAATTTTTAGGAAACTCCTACCTAGTTGAAGATAGTAAAACATGGCTGACTTATCAGCATACTTCTCCAAGACCAATGTCTCCTCTTAGAACACATTATCTCTGCAGAGGAATAATTCTCTTTTATTAGACTGTAACTTACTGGCTTCAATTTTAGGAGGTAGCATTGCAACCAATAGGGCAAAACGGATCTTTAAAGTTAGATTTTTTTTTTTAACAAGCTGTTTTTCTAAACTTTATCAGGCTGAGGACACAAGACCATGACCCCTTATCTCTTCAGTTCAGATGGAAGGACAAAATATGCAGCTGTTGGCACCAGGACATGGGTGTCTGACTCATTTCCACAGGGAAGGACCAGATGATGGCCTGGACGGGTGAGATACATGTGGCCTCTAGTCTTTGGTCTGTTGGTTCCCTCCCATCTGGACCTCACTATAAAAAAGGATTTTACCTACCTGGACCTGGGTGTGTTTTGTGGCAATGTGAGGCCTTGCCATCTCCTCGGAGCAACCTTCAAATAAAGGCTTTTTTTTTCTTTTCGCCAAAATAAATGGTGTTTTTATTTTATTTTGTTTTGTTTTATTTATTTATTTTTCTTGGAGGAGCTGAGAGCATACAAACTTGAGTGTCTGGTCACAAAGAGCATCTCTGAACCTTTTCTCCAGTAGGGGACACATGATCAATTTGAGAAGGTAGCGTCTTTACACCTTTGTCTTTTGGGGACATTTATGTCTATCTCTATATTGTGCAGAGAAAATAATGGATTAGCCATGGGATCAGGTCTAGTGGTCTTCAGGCAGGCATCTCTTTTCTCTGGCCTCATCTTCTTTACTTTTGAATTTTAAAAAACTCACTGGATTACGTGATTTCCCAAACACTTCTCAGCTCTAACACTTCTTTCTGAGATAATTTTCTACGAAGGCAGAAATCACTAATAACACATAGTTGCATGAGCCATGGGGCCTGAGGAAGTGGGCAAACGATGTGATGTGAGGACTAGCTTATAAAAAGAAAAAGAAAAGTCACACACATACAGGTGGGATGAATCCCAGGACTTTGCACTGACAGCTACTTGCAATCCTCTCGTGTCAGCTACCCGGAGTGCTGGGATTACAGGTGTCTTACCACCCCTTGCTGAGAACGGTCTCCAGGGGGCCAGAGACTCTAGAAGAAGGGTTCATCACAGTAAAGGCAATGATGAAAATGTAAAGCAAAGAAAAGCTGCTGACAGAGGTGGGGTGGCAAACCAGAAGAGCTTTACCACCACCAGTCCTGAAAGGACACAGTAGAAAATGGCTCTCAGAACCCAGAAGGGCTGCGCCTCAATCCAGGAGGATAAGTACCTCCATCTCCAGCCAATGTCTTCCATTGTTTACTGGCAGCTGGAAGCCAGAAGAGTTGTACAAAAGAGTAAATAGTTGGTTTGATGGGCAAACAAAGAAAACATCTAGCCAAAACACTTACCTACTACCCAGTTTGATGTCCCTGGGCCTAGAATTCACAACAGTTGGAGGTAATAGTAAATGTAATATAATTAGTAGTCCCCTGCTAGCTTCTGCAAGGGGCTGGAGGCAGGGAAGGCTGTGATAAAGCAAGAAGGAGCTGGGTGGATGTGTTCCAGAGGTTCCGCAAAAATTATATAGGAAGGACAAGAAAGAACTGCGAACTCTCAGAAGGCTGAGGACAACTCCAGGGAATTCCCTGAAGCCCAAAATTCGAAAAGATGAACCATGAACACCTGAGAAGCTGGATATTACATATGGTAACTTGAATAAATAAGACACAGTGGGCTTTTGTGGGCTTGCTGGTCACTGATCAGCAGCTCTAACCTCACATGGAGGAGTCCTACTGTCACCCTGAATCATTTTCAGATGAGCTCCAAGAAACGTGATGCTCAGGGACTCTAAGAGGTGTAAATTGTAAATACACAGGTGAGTGATGCTACAAACGCTCGTCTAATCAACAGGACATAATAGAACTTCAAATATTAGAATTTTTTTTTCGGAGACAAGTGACTTTTCCAGACTTCGTCTGGCCTAGGGGCAACCTGCCTCTCCCTCCCCTCTGAGCCCAGATGAATGGACACACAAGGCAGATGCTGGCATGAAGAGGACCAAGTCCAGTTTCCTTTCCTCCGAGATAGAAGCAGAAAGCATCTGGGAAGGATGCAGCAGGCCTGGCATTATCTATGGTCTCATTTTATTCCCTCTTCCCTTTGTTCCTTACAATAAAAGACCCTTGCACATTGGACACACTGTGATGGTCTGTTGCCACAATCCACTTGATTACAACACAGTCTCTCTCTGTAGCTCTCTAAGTCCAGGCTACTTCTGAACTCACTGTGTAACCCAGACTGGCCTCAAACTCGAGACGATTCGCCTCCTTCAGTATCCTGAGTGCTGGGACAGCCCATGTGAATCACCACACCTAGTGAATTTTTTTTAAAGGTGGTGCTGAGGAGTCAAACTCAGGGCCTTGCAAATGCTAGGCAAGCACTCTAAACACTGAGGTACAACCTCAGCCCTCAGAGCTAGCTTTGGATAAAGACTCTTTTCAATAAAATAATGGCCTCTCATGGTTTGTTCGGTCAGTGACCAGTTTATGAATCTGAGTAGTGTGCAACACTCCAGTGCACAGTGAAGAAACTAGTAACAATAAAATCTCACTCAATGCTTCATGACTGATTTCATAAGAATCTGACAATTCTGAAGTATCTCATACTGCAAGGAGACTTTTTTAATTTCTAAAGGTAACAAACTATACAGTGCTTTAAGGGTAATAACTTATATGTATACAATAGCACAAAAACTACTTTCCTTTCTTTCTCTTTTTTCAGTATGCCCTAAACAAAGTATCACTTTTCTTAAAAGTTCCACATCATATGAACAATGTATGAATCTAGGAAGAATTATAGAAGAATATCTACACTGTTGATGCGCTTTGCTTGGCTGGCCGCGCAGTCACAGTCAGTTGGAGCTCAACCCGGCGGCTGAGCCAGATGAAGAGAATATGGCTCGAGCCCTGGAAGCTCCAACTGCTCGGTTTGCAATGGAGGCACAGGCTCCGGCAGCATGAGTTCCGGTCAAGGTGGCGGCTGAGTAACAGCACTGCACAATGTCTCCGCAACAACTCACTTAAAAAGTCAAGAAGATAGTTAGAAAAAGCATGTTTGGTATAGCTAGGAAAGAGAGGTGCATCCCCAGAAACTGAAAGGTGACCAGTGGGAGGCCAGAAACTCCCAAGGATCATCGAAACCAGAGGGGAAAAAAAGAATCCCTGCAGTCCAGAAAGCTGCCACAGCCGGCTGCCAACGGCTCCGGAGGAAAGCTTACGGGGTCCTGAAGATCTGCCTGAACGGAGCTGGGACAGGACGGAGCTGGGACAGAATGGAGCACACAACAACGGGAGAAGAGGATGTGGGCGGGTCAGAAGCAGCCACTCAGCTCACAGATCACAAATAAGGTCCGGAGGCCAGAACCTCAGCCCGAGGTAAGCGCGGATCCGGACTAGGGGGAATCATTGGCTGCGGGCGGGCCACCCTCAGAAGCACCAACCCAAGGGTACATGTACTACTAACGCAGCATGCACACCCCCTAGAAAAGGCCCCGAGATCCCAGATCAGAAACAGGGCTTAACAGCCGTCACAGGCAGCGATACCAGCAGGAGCCATTCACTTTTCCTGCGCACCAGAGACAGTCAGAGGTAGCAGTACCATGGGGAAACGTGGTAACAAATCTTATACAAAAAGATCTCACTCCCCAGGGGAGGGTGCAAGGGATGCTGAAATTGCAGAGCCCAAAGAAAAGGACAAAATGATGGTAACCTCTGGGCCCAGATAGTCAGTGAATAAAAGCAGGAATTAAAGCAGGAAATAAAACAGACAGCACAAGAACACTTAGCTAAGCAAAAAGCAAGCCCTGAAAAGAAATTAGAGGAGTCCAAAGAACAAATGGGGAAGCGCAGTCACAAATCTCCTGCAAAAAGACCTGAAACCCCAGGAGATGAAGTCAGGGTAAATAAAGATGAATATGGCAAAAATGATGGCATCTTCTGGACCCAGTAATTCAGTGAATTAAAGCAAGAATTAAAGCAGGAAATAAAACAGAGAGCAGAAGAGCTGCACCAATACATAGATAAGCAAAAAGCAAGCCTTCAAAAGCAACTACAGGAGACCAGAGAAGAAATAGACCAGAAGATAATGAAGACAAAAGAAGAAATTAGAGAAGAATACAACAGAGATATAGAAAAATTGAATGCAGATATTTAGGAAATGAAAAACACGCAGGTAATAATAAGCAACCACTTGAAACAACTTCAGAATAGAATGTCAGACCTAGAAAATAAAGTGACTAAGCTGCAACATACAGGCCATGAAGAATACAAAGTAAATAAAGAAAGCGAATCATTACAAAGACTGACAGATGATTCAAGGAGAAATAACCTCAGAATTATGGGAATCGAGAAGACTGAGGACAAAACAAAAGGCTTAAAGGACATGTTTAATGAAATAATGGAAGAAAATTTCCCAAATCTAAGAAAAGAAATAAACATGGAACTCTTGCAGGCATATAGAACACCAAACAACTTTGATCAGAAGAGATCCTCATCACGACACATCATAATTAAAATTCTAGAAACCCAACACAAAGAGAAAATACTAAAAGCAGTAAGAGAAAAACAGAAGGTGACCTATAAAGATAAGCCCATCAGGATAACGGCAGATTCTTCAATCCAAACTCTAAAAGCAAGGAGATCTTGGAGCAATGTCATCCAAGCACTAAAAAAACATAAATGCCAACCAAGACTGCTATATCCAGCGAAATTATCTTTTAATTTAAAGGGAGAACTTAAAACTTTCCATGACAGAGACAGCTTAAAGGAATTTGCAGCCACTGAGCCAGTATTGCAGAAAATACTTAAAGGAAACTTGGAAAGTGAAAGGGAGACCAGCGACACCAATGACCCCAGAGAAAAAGTGACAACAGCTACAGAGGAATGAGCTGAGAAAAAAGTAGGTTAGGAATCAGTGAAATATGAGTAAATAAGATATGAAAGTTAGGAAATTATGAAATAACTAGATTTGCCTTCATGCCTTCATGTCTGTCACTTTAAGTATATTCATGTGGTATAGTTCATGTAATGTAGCAATGTGATATAGTTTTAACTTTGTTTTGTTGTAGCAATTCACTTATTAGGTCACTAATGAAAGTTTATCCTAAGGAAACTGATTGATGTAAAGATAACCTTGTGAATGTACAAATATGCACCTTCCAGTATTCAGCTAAGGCAATTGAATTTTATTTATTATCTTTTCTTCTTTCCCAAATTAACTGGTAGTCTTTGAACTACATGCTTATAATTATTTTCTAGTGTGAACTGGTGGTAAGGCCAGGTTTAACAATAACAACAAAGATGTAGGTAAATATGGAAAAAAACCTTTTGGTGAATATCCCAATGAAGGGATTGGTTGGATTCAGAGAGGAGATATCAAGATTTGACTACTGCAAACTCATTAGAGGAATAGGAAGCTGGGGTAGAGTGGTGACTTAAGTGAAATGCCTTAGGTGCGGAAGATTAATATGTTAAACACTGTATGGTTTCTCGGACTTGGAAAACCCGGAACACAGACATTCTTTGGAACCATATGAAGTGATAGCCGGAGACGGGGGAGGGGACCGGGAGGGGGTGGGCAGGTAGAAGATGGGAGGGGATTGTGAAGTCGATGTGATACATAGATGTACAAAACACCCAAATTCATTGTAAATACTATGTATTACATTTGTATGTTAATAAAAATAGTGGGGAAAAAAAGAAGAATATCCACACTGTTAATCTTGCTTGTCTCAAAAATCTGTCACAAAGGCACATATTTTATTTATAATAAACTTTAATATGGAAAAGTTTCTTCACAAGTAAAATAATATAGCAATATTTGCCTCGTAGATTTTTGGGAGGATTACAGAAACTCTGAGAAGCAAGGATTTTCTTCCCCTTTAAAAACTTAAAAACTTTTATTTTCTATAAGGGATCCAGCAGTAACACATCACAATTTAAATTAGGTATGTGAAATTTGAGACCCACTATTTTTTTGCTCTCAACTTTTTGTTATAATTTTTTAAATTAAGTTTTAGTACTTACATGTGTACATAAACTGTATTATATATCTTATGTGTGGTTCAAAAAAATTATTCTTCACTCAGAAAAAAAAATGAGGACCAAAAATTGGCAGGTCACAGCTTGAACCTGCCTGCTTTAAATCATGAGTTTAAGGTATGTAACAAAATAAAAAACAAAACAAAAAAATGAGCTGGGTATGTAACACAGTTTGTGAGCCCTAAATTCCATCCCTGGCACTGGAGTGGGTGGAGGGAGTGGGGTCAGGGCAGAAGCTATCTGACACAACTATGTAACTACAGAAAGTGGCCCTTGGTAATACTGAGGTCGGATGCCTATTTTCCAGTGAAACAATATGTATGGACAATGAAATGTAAGTTTCATATAGGTTTCACATGTACCAAATTATCATTCTTCCTTAGAGTGTTTTAATATTTAACAAATGTAGAGATCATTCTTAGCTCACAGACTAAAAACTGTTGGCAAGCTGGCATTATTTTGTGGGTTATATTTTGCTAAGTTGTGTTCATAATTATTTGAAGATGTTAGTATTACTAAGTCTTATCTAAAAATTCAGGATACACTGCATGTGTTAGGCCCTATCTGTCTGATAAAATGCTTCCTTTAAGTAAATATGTAACTTAGGTTTATATGAACCACAACATGGTGAGGAGTGGAGGTTAGCCACAGAAAGCCTGTGTGGGTCTAGGTCCCAACCTTGAGCACCAGGCTAATTCGGAGGCTTACTTTGTTAGGGAAAATGAGTAACTGAATTATATAATGTCTGGGAAATATGTCCTTTTTAATTAACAAGATAACCTGAAAATTAAATGAATGAAAGTTTGCTTTAAAAAAGCATAAGAAGTTTTAAATCAATATTCCTACATTATTTTTTTGAAATGTGCAGTTTATATGACTATATTTTCTCATCCAGATGGGAGAAGAATTTGTTTTAAAGGCTTCTTTCTAGTTGAGTTCCTAAATATTCCCTATAAACCTTATTTATCTCAGAAGTTTAAAAGTAAACAGAGGTTCTAATTAGTCTCCTATCTGAGAATATTATAATCAAGCCTGATTTCTGCTGCACTCTTACATGCTAGGATTAGTCTCCAAAAGAATCCAACAAAAGAAAAAGGTTCTAACTGAGGTATGGGACAGCATTCCACTGCATGTTCAGCCTGCGTGTGATGAGCAAGGACAGATTGCAAGGCTTGCGGCTGGGTTTACAGAAACGCCCCTTCATTTCCCAATGAAGGCTTAAAACATCAGAGTATAATATACATATTTCAGTCTTTTGGTCACAACTGTATGATTTAGTGTAATTTTTTAAAAATAATTTTATTCCAACTGGTGCCTATTTCTTCAATCCAACCTTTCTTTCCTTAACAAAGTTAGAGCTGTTCTTACATGCAGTTCAGATAACCAGGCTCTATCACCCAACAAAATCTTTCTGAACTGTCACAACTTTAGAAGGCAAGGACTCTCAGAAATGAACCATTTTCACAAAGAAGAGAAGAAACTCCCAAAAAGTCAGAAAGTTCAAGTGTGGTACATTTTTCTAACCACACTCCCCACTATGTTGGCCCATTATGAGATCTCCAAGTTCCTAAAGTCCACCCAATCTTACCCTGTTCTGCCACATATTATTGCCTTGGACTTGTGGGAAAGGTAAAAGAAACAATTAAATGATCTGAAAAGGTGGCAGCCATGACACTGCACTTCCTAATTGTTTCATTAGATTTCCTTCCTAACTGCCTCATATGGCCTAACACATCCAGCTAACTAAGACTCTGAATTTCATGATTTCTTACATGACTTTTCCTAGTTGCCTTGTCTAATGCATGATATCATTAGTTTTGATTGGATGACGCTGAGCCACTGTCATATAAACATTTCCATAATAACCACACCAAAAGAACAATGGTGCAGAGGCAGAAATAAAGCCCGACTTGGCAGGGTAGGCTTTCTTTCAAATTGTGACCAGACCTGAGCTCCCTGGCCTGGCTGAAGGAGTAGGATCTGACAGGGCTAGCATAAAATTCCTAGGTTCCACAGAAATAAATAAAACCTGTCTGTATCTAACAGAAGCTCTAGTAATTCCTCATAAAATCAGCATTATAAAATGGCTCTAGATTATTTTCAATGTCCAAAGTACCAAACAACAATGCTAAAAAATGATGGCCTAGAATGAAGAAAACCTGGGTTCTTGATGAAAGAAAATGGCTGCCTCCGATGCCGTTGTGCAACCAGTGTCTTCTGGATCACTCGCATCCACGACTTTCTTAAGCATCAATTCCCAACACACAGTCAGCAAAGGGAATATGCAGTGGCAAAGACGTAAGAAACCACAGCAACAACAAGCAACAAGTCACTGAATTCCAGGTGCAAGAACTTTTGCAACAATGTGGTAGACTTGGTTACTTATTAACTGCTGAGACAAAATGCCTGACATCCACGACTTAATGGAGGAAAGGTTTATTTTAACTCCTTTTCAGAAAGTCTCAGTCCTTTCAGGGTTATCTGGCAACTTTCCCTGGAAGCACATGGCAGAGGCTGGAGAGCTGCTCACAGCATGATAGACAGGAAGCCAAGAGAAGCAGCAGCCAGTCCTGGTCTGCAGCCAAGGCTTTCGGGGAAGAACTGTAACAATGCTCCTCTTCCTTCCTTTACTTAGTACAAGCTGCCATTTGGGCCCTGTCTCACTTCCTGTCCCACAAGTCAATCACACACAACTGAAAGCTCTGCCCCGGGCATACCCCAATCTCAACAAGTTGACATAATCCCTCCAGGTCAAGCCCTGAACTTCTGCCCCTCTCGCCAGGCCCCATCTCCCAACAGCACACAGTTTCATAGGTATTTCACTACATCCAAATATATGAAGCTTTGGGGGAACATTTCAGATGCAAACCCTAACAATGGCCTGACCGCCTATGCCCTCGACCGGTGAAGCTTCTTGAATTGCAAGTCTGAAAAGCAGAGGTGCAATACGAAAATCTATGTTCTAAGCCAGGTCAAACTGAATCCCAGAGGTGGACCCAGAAAACTAAAGTTTTAACAAGCCCTGATGCTTACACAAACCAATGTGTGGTATTCACTGCTCCATCTAAGAAAGTGGACATGGTAAGGAGGCACAAGTTTTGAAGGTCACAAAATATGGTTCAAAGGCCTAGTCTTGTCTCTAGTCGGGTAACACTGAGCCTCCATTTTCTCATTTCTGAACATTAGGACAATGCAATGCATTGCCTACGGAGCTCCTCTATGGTAACACTGCAGTCACTGTGGTCACCAGACAGCAACTCAGGGTGGGAGCTGCGCCGCTGTGCAGGGTGGGATGTGAGGCATCATCAACAGCCTCGCCTGTCTGATGCCAGCAGCAGCACACAGGTCAGAGTTCGCAACAGTGTTTCCAGACATTGCCAATGGGGTGGGGAGAGGCATATGGCTGGGAAGGACAAAGCCATCTTCTCTGAATGAACCTTGTTGTTTATGCCTACGGGACCTGGGATTGTTCTACAATCTTCCCGGCAATGACCAGTGGCAAACCAGGGAACAAAACAAAGAAGCTGAGTTAAAGCTTCAGTCCTTCTAAAATTCCTCTGTCGTTAAAAATCCTATTTCAATTAACTCCTCATACTTTGTCTCGCTACTGAGTTTCTAGTTCATCAAGAACATCACACCTTTGGGATCAGTGCTTAATAAAATAACTAATATTTTAATACCTAACAAATATTTTGTCAAAGTACAATTTCTTGAATATTTTATTTGTGAAAGGTACCAATCTTCCCATGAACACCACAAAAGGAGACACAGATGGAAAGGCAGGCACATAGGCAAGTAATAAAAGCCACAAGACAACAACACACTCTGAATACAACAGGAAAAACCTGGGGTCAGGAAAAGAGAACAGAAGTTCAAGCAGCCCCTGAGAACTCATTATGTTCATGAAGAAGGAATGGTTGAAAATAAAATGGCTGGGGTGACTCCCCATAGAAGGTCTTCCCTTGCTTCCAGACCAGAGGGCAGGCATGACAAAGACAAATTCAAAGCACCCTGGAAACTTCCCCTGACCATTTTCTCCTCATTTTCTTCATAAGAGGAGACAGCACCCACTGAAGTCAGCTACGCCAGGTGACAAAAGACAAAACTGAAAGACAGAAGTGCAGAGGCAAGTACACTGAAGAATTAGCAACGGCAGTTGGTTAGACGTGTCTTCAAACTCGTGACTCACTGACTTCTTTGGCAGCTACTTGTCTGAAAAAAAATGTCATTCAGGGGCTGGAACAAACTTGGATATGTTACTTTCATGACTAGATTGTTCACATCAGTATTGCAGTAATCCCTTCGCATGCTTTAAAATAACACAGGGAGACGTTGAAAGACAGCCCCTGAGTATGTGCTCCAAGCTGTTCTATACATCCCTTCTCAGCTCCAACCTGCTTTGCTTGTACCAGCACCAGCAGCGCCGCTCCAGGAGAAATGTGTCTGCAATGACATACGACAGAGGTGTGGCCATATTTGTCAGTGATCCCATGTACTGCATGTGTTAAAATATGAGCCACACACTCACGTGTCCCTGAAGCCTACAGTGGACATTGGTGGTGGAACACCAGCATGTTCAGGAAGGGTTTTGTTAGTTTTTGGTTAAGCTGACATCTATTTACAGTAGTAACAACCACAGTAAAAATAAAGTCCTGACAAAGGCTGGAAAATAACAAGTCAAAATCCTGTTAGCACAGCAATAAAGACCTGCCCTTGATTCATTCACACCAAATGGGCTGGCGGCGAGGGGGACCGTGGTTCTTCAGTGGTTCCTACTGCCCGTACTTACACACAGGACCCACAATGCCGGAGCTACCTTTGCCAATCCCTCACACATCCGTACCGTGTAACCCCAATTTGTATGGGGTGCAAGCTGATGGTGTGGTAGCTGTTGGTGTGGCTGTTATCCACGCATCACCCTTGTCAGACCCAGTGGTGATGGAATACTTACCTTGTGCCAAGCACCATTTCAAGCACTTGACAGGAATCAACTCACTGAAACAGTATCTGTATTTACAACCTCAGAGGTCTGGGTACAGACAGTTCCATTACTGATCTGAATAGGTATTTCCTTCCTTGTGGGGTTTTTTGTTTGTTTTTGTATTTTGTTTTTTGAGATAGGGTCTCACTCTGTAGTCCAGGCTGGTTCTGAACTCATGGTGGCGACCCGCCTACCTCAGCCTCCCAAGTGCTGGGATTACAGGCGTATGCTACCATGTCCAGCTTATGTGGTGCTGGGGAATGAACTCAGGTACTTAGCAAGTGCTTTACTGCTGAGCTCATCCTCCAGCCCCAGATATTTCTTTTCTTATCCAATTAATACCAACATAATCTTCTGGGAGGTAAGAATCTGGACAATATTCCAGACCATAGCTCTTCCTATGGATTATTTTATGAAGGAGGATGACTTCAGGCCAAAACAAATAAACTGATATTTTAGAAGTACTTAATGTTTCAAAATACTGATTGATTTTTCTTTGTCTTGTTTTTACTGACTTATTCAATCACTAATTTGGAAAAACTGCTTTCATGTTCTACAGATAAATGACTTACAGTGGCATCTTCCGCAAAGAATTGTTTTCTTTCTCTGAGAACGGACAAAAGAAATATTTCCATTACATGAAAGAGCATCAACATAAGGGCAACCCGCTGAGATGAGAGTCTCCAGAGTGACAACTTCTTATAGACGCTACAACGGCTCACCATGAAGATCTCCTGGGCCACTGTTCTTACAAATAAAATCCCCAAACTAAGAAGACTCACTTTTCATTTGCCATGGACTCCATACTATTAAAACCAGATTACTCTGAATGACTATCCCATGAGGAGCAGGGGAAACTAACCAGAAAACCAATCCACCAACAAATACATCTACTTCTAAATCACAGAAATTGAGGAACCCAAAATACACCCAAAAAACTGGTCTTAGCATGGTGGCACATGTAATTCCAGCACTTTGAGAGGCTGAGGCATGAGGATCACAACTTCAAGTTCAGCCTGGGCAACTCAGCTACTTACTGAGACCCTGTCTTAAAATTTTTTAAATAAAATAAAAAAGGGAGAGCTTGGAATATAGCTTAGTGTGAATGTCACATGCAGGGCTGGAGGCTGCAGTTATTGGTTGAGGGTTGTCAGGGGGCGCTGACCTTCTCCATGCTTGCAGGCTGGACTTGCCCACTGTCCAAGTTCAGTCCACTGGTACATTGGAAGGTCTCAAGATGGAAAGTTCAAAAAAAAAAAAAAAAAAAAGGCTTCTTTAAGATGGAATACTGGCCCTTTAAGATGGAGTACTGTCAGCTGAGTCTGAGTTCTCAGTGATCCATCAACCCCCCACATGCCAGGTAGAAGTAGCTGAGGAGACTCAACGGGAAGCGCTTGCCACAGAACTGCCCTTCAGGGTCTTATATTCATTCAGTTCATTCTTGACTGTCACCTGCCCCCTTTCTTCACCCTCCTTTTCTTCCAATTGTCTTCATGCAGCTGATACAAGCTGTATTTTCTTTATGACACACTGCTTGGCTTCTGAGGTTGTCCACTTTAAAATTCATTTCTATTGCTACATACCAGGTAAAAAAAAAAAATTCAATGACTGAATTATGACTTGCTAGACTCCCTCACAGAAATCAACGTGACAGAGATAAGAATGGTGGCTAAAACTACTACCTGTCAAACTCTTATTACATGCTAGCCCTCCACATGTACGAACTAAAGTGATCACTAGCACAATTTTTCAACTATTTGCCCCAAGGTACAGATGAGTCTTCACGTCACGGAGACATAGAGAAATTCAGTGGCTAGCCCAAGATACACACATATCAATTGGAAGGACCAGGATATGAACCCAGGCAGTCTCACTTTAGAGCTCAGGTTTGAATAATTTTGCAGAAAAGTTAGGGAGAGGGTGGGGGGAAAAGTTAAGTGATAAGTAGAATCAGCAAGGCAAAAGCAACAAGTTGCCTCAAGAGCAAAAGGATGAGAAGAAAATTTTTACAAACTTTGGCAAAATTTCACTTAAACTATCTAGCAAATAGATTATCTGGAGTCTCACTCATGTTTCTTCTCCTTTATCCCAACTGTCCTTCAACCCAACTCTTTGTTCTTCATGCCTGTTTTTATCATAAGCCACTTTTGATCATCAACAACTTCGGTCTCTAAAGGTCACTGAACAAACAGTACTTACGGGATTTCCACATTGGCCTTCTCTATCAGACCCTAAGAACTGATGTGCAGTTCCCCAAGACACATAAATGACAGAGGCCATGATTTCAAATTCTTCAAGTATTTTTTTTTTTTCTTTTCCTCTGACATTTCTGGAAAATAGAAACTATATGAAATACTGGAGTGAATGCAATATGCAATCACATCAATAGTACTATGGATTATATGTCCAAGCACACCATTAAGATAAAGTTAAACTAACTCGGGAACTAAAAGAAATTCTCTTAGATATTGGCTTCATTTTTGAACACTAAGAAGAAAGGATAAAAATTTAAAGTACACTGATTATTCTTAAGTATGTGATTTATTTAAGGACTTCAAACAAGGCTTTAAACCAAAGACTAAAACCAAATTAGCATTGTTCTAATAATCTTTCATTATCCATTCAATAAACTTTTGAAGTTGATACTGTTTTCCAGAATGCTGCTTTATTGCCCTAGATCCTAGAGCTGTTATGATCAATAAGACATGATCTTGTCATAAATAAGGAACTGATCTTCTGATTAAAAACTAGTAAGAATAAATATACCTTTTCTCTAGATGAAGATAATACAGACAGATCCCTAGGACCTGGCAACAGGTGTATTCTTCTTTCAGCATTATGTACTGTTATTTGAACACACACACACACACACACACACACACACACACACACACACACACTCACACACACACACTTTCTAATTTACAGATAATACTATTTCTCCCACAATAGTAGAATGTCAGGTTAACAGATCTCAAAAGCTAGATGATAAGGGAGACAATTCTGGATAAGAAATAATAGGGGCAAATGTTAGCACAATGAGGTTAGTTCATTCCAAACCATGTGTGAAAGATGATAAGATCCAAACATGTGCTAAGACCTGCAAAAGCAGCCTGCCAATCTCCACCCGTCACCTTTTGTAAAACTCTGCTCAGGCTGCTGTAACACACAGTGGACCAGGTAGCTTAAATAACAGAAACTGATTTCTACATTGAGTTCTAGAATCTGTAAAGTCCAAGATCAAGGTGCCGCCCGTTTCTATTCTTGGATAGGCCCCTCTTCTTGGCTTGCAGGTGCCCACATTCTTACTGTGCACTCACATGGCCTTTTCTTGGTATGTGTGTATGCAGAGAAAGAGTGTAAGCTCTGGTTTCCTCCTCTGGCTATAAGAACACTAACACTATTGGATTGTACTCTTATAACCTTATTTAATCTCCCTAAACTCTGCCAAGGCTGTGTCCAGATACAATCCTATTAATGGCTAGATGTTCAACATATGAATGGAAGGGCACAATTCAGTCCACACCACCCGCCAACACTGCCAGCCTAGTTCATGGCTATAGACCCAAGCATGATAAAATAATAACCATGTGTCTACCTATTCAAATAGTCTTCATTAAAGAAATCTTCTATGTCAGGCACTATCTTGTGCTACGCAAAGGACGGAAGGACAGAAGGAGGGAAGGGAAGAAGAGAGGGAGGGAGGTAGAGAGGGAGGAGAAAGAAAATAAAGAGGGAAGGGGAAAGGAAGGCAGAGGTTAAAGATCCTGTCTTTATGACAGAACATTCCTCTAATGACACATAGCAAATAAAATAAAACAACAAAAAAACAGCAAGGGGTGCGGGGGAATAGGGAAGAGTTGGGAGAAGTGACCACAGTCAGAGAAGGCCTCTCTCAGATTTGAAAAAGATGGAGCCAGTAATGAGAGGCTATTTTTTTTTTTTAATTCTTGAGACAAGGTTTTGCTTTGCACTCTAGGTTGGTCCTGAACTCACTATGTAGCCCAGGCTGGCATAGAACTCACAGGAGTCCTCCTGCCTGGGACTCCAAGGTGTTACAGGCATGCAATGTCAGAGCCCATCGAGCTATTCCTCCAGCTCCAGAGCTTGCTCACTCTTCCTTTTCTCTCTCTCTGTCTCTCTGCCTCTTTCTGTCTCTCTCTCTCTCTCTCTCTCTCTCTCTCTCTCTCTCTAGGGGATTGAACACAAAGTCTCTGCAACGAGCTACTTCCTGAGCTACATCCCAAGTCCATTTTGTTCTGTTTTGTTTTGGGACAGGGTCTTGATAACTTGAAAGTCACTACTTGCCCTGGCTGGGCTTGAACTTCCTATCCTCCAAGAGTGCTGAGATTATTGGCATGTGCCACCATACCCAGGTCATGTGAGGTTTCTAAGCAGAATACTCCAGGGAGAAAGACCAACCATGGGAATTTAGACAGTCTGCAGTTCCTTTTTTACAGATGTCTCCTAACTCTGAGAATACGGATCTTCTTTTGATCTTTTGTAATTTTCTGGCAGAAGACTGCCATGAATCTACTGTGTGGGGAAGAGCCTCTGGGCCCTCTCCAGAGTCCAATGAATGGCTGATTTCCCTAAGATAAGATAATGAGCGGGACAGGGGCAGTACTAAGGAACTGCCAACTCAACAGACAAGACACAATTACATCCATAATAAAGACTAAATGCATGTTGGGGTCTTTGAGGTCCCTGGCCACTATTGTCCACCCACGATCAGGAATCAGCAAAGTCTGGGGGAGCAGGGTCTCAAGCAGCCTAAGTACTATGGAATAGCATCCTGGAGACTGAATCAGAAGGCCAGGCTTATAAGCAGTTGGAGGGAGGAGAGTCAGCCAGGGTAGTAGCGCAAGGGTCATTTACTGACTGGAGGAAGTTTGGGATCTGCAAGTCACCTAATTTACATGGTGGGTCTTTGGAAACCTGATTATGTGATTTCCGGTAAGGGTCTTGGGGTGGGGAAAATTGGGAATTTGAATTGAGTGAAACCTGAGCTGTGGGCCTTCCTGGGCCTAGGCTATGAGGAAGGGCTCCACTCCTGCCAGTCTTGAGAGGAGATTATTGGGGTCTGAGCCATCTTCTACCCTTTGTTATCCCTCGGTCTAGTCAGGGTCCCACACATGCAGATCCCTTGTAAGATCTGCTAAGAATGTTCCCCTTAAGTACAGGCCCTTCGTTTCTCCCTGGGTATAAAAAGTTTATACTAAAAAACAAAATTGTTCCATTGATGAGATGGTTCCATCATTCCACTCGAGTGCCACTGATCCAGACCCAGATCAGCTTGTCACGCAGGCCACAACAACTAACCAGTGCAAAAGCTTGGGCTGGTGACCACCTTGGCACACGCACAGAAAGGAAGCCAGAGTGGCAGGGCGCAGTGAGTCATGAGGTGATGAATGTTTGGGAGGGAGAAAGAAGCACACAACACGAAGCATCCGCATGGTAGACTCACTGCAGCATAAGGCAGGAAGGGAACCAGACACGGAAAGACCTGGCCAAAGTACACTGTAGTTGGTTGGGATTTTCTGCAGCCAAGAAAGGAGGATACAACCAGGACATATTAGGAACAGAAGAACCAGAGGAGAAAGTTAATTTATCAGCTTAGAGAAAAGATAAAGAATTTCTATAAGAGGGTTGAGAAAACAGAGTTAGAGAGGAGAATTTTAGAGTATATGTGGACTGGGAGACACATGGCCAAGCACTGGTTAAAGGGCAGAATTATAAATAACTGTGAGATATTAGGCTTAATCCAAAAGTTATGTAAGATGGAAGGGAATTAGAAGAAACTGGTTGGAGACAGGAGTGATATGGAATAAAGAGATGCTTTTTGAATGTGTGAAGTCTGAGGATCCATTAGACATGCAAATGAAGGACTAAAATATAGATTTGCCATCTGTGCCTGCCACAGGAGAGCTCAACACTAGAGAGAAGAATTCACTAGGCAGCACTGAGATGACCTACCGTGTCACAGAGGGGGGAACGAAGGTAGCACCGAGGCACAGTAACTCGGGGGGGGGGCAGCAAAAACATCCTGGAGTAGCCAAGACCACATCTGGCCTTCTTTTCAAACTATGTTCTGAAACTGGAGAACTGAGTGTATTTTCCGACCTCTGCACTCCAAAAATAATGCAATAAGTTTCAGAGAAGTTCAACAAAAGTGATCACTTGTCTGCTAATTTCTAACACAATAAAGCAGAGCCTGATTTTTTTTTTTTATTCTTGAGTTGTGAAAAGGTCAAAACCAAGTTCACAGAAAATACTGTCCACAATTGTGCTTTATAATGAGTTGTAATATAATCTTGCATATGACCAGGTAAGTCAGTAGAAACAATGTTCACAGGTATGCAGATTAGAATAAGAAGATGACATCTTCCAAGGCCAGCCCCACCAGACCACAGCATCCTGCACCATGAGCAAGCCCTTTCCCCTCTTGTCCCATCTGCAATTCAGCTGCGAAGCTACAGTGGCTGTTCACCAGAACAAAATGAATCCACTAAGAGCAAGAACCAAAACCACATCTGTACAGCACATACTGTGAGCTGTTCTCTACCTATTATATGTTAGTGCCTTTACGACTTTCTGTCCATTCTATTGCTATTTTATGTACATTTATAACATGGTGACAGGAGACAGAGTAATGCCATTTGCCTATGCAAAGACTAAGTCAGTGACTGTGGTACCAATGACCCTTCACTGAAGAAATGAAGAAAGTTCCATAATACCTATGTACACAAAAAGCTCAATGTACAAAAACCTTCAATAAGGGGTTGATGTGTCAGTTTGGTTAGACCATAGACTCATGGACATGGAATCAAACACAAAGGTAGGTGTTGCTGTGAAGGTATTTTACAGGCATGGTCAACAACTCTTACAGAGCCTGGAGGAATAATTCAGCAATTAAAAGCACTTGCCAGCGAGTGCTAAGTACCTGAGTTTTATTCTCCAGCACCATATAAGCTGGGTGTGGTGGCACACCCCTATGATCCCAGCACTTGGAGAAGCTGAAGCAGGAGGACTGCCATGAGTCCAAGGCCAGTCTGGGCAGCACAGTGAGTTTAGGACTAGCCCGGGCTACAAAGCGAGACTCTGTCTCAAAACAAACAAAAGAACCTTACAACTTGAAATAAAGGCAAGCTCCTTAAGAGCATGGGTGAGCCTGATTCAAATAGCTGAAAGGCCCTAAGAAGAAAGCTGAAGTTTCCACATATGGAAAGGAAATGAGACCTGTGGGCTACAGGGTCCAGTGGCCTAGCCAGCCCCTATAATCACATAAGCGGATTTCTTACTATCTCTTCCAAAGATATGTGTGCACATGTGTGTGTGTGTGTGTGTGTGTGTGTGCATGTGTGTGTGTGTAACGGCATGCATGTGTGTGTGTGTGTACATAAGTGCATGTGCTTGTATAGACTTTCTTCTGGTAGAACCTGGTTAAAAATACCTTCCTTTTCTCTGTACAATAAAAAATCAAATGTGTATAATGGCACATTACTATAGCTGCATAGACCAGAATACCTAGCTATACTCATCTCACCTGAGAGGCACAGTAATAGAGGACAGGTGACTAAGACCACAGTCAGACAAACTGTACCTCTCACTGATCACACATTCCATCTACTAGGCAAATCTAAACTTTTATACCAGGTTCTTAAGGTCTTGATCAATTGGACAGCCAGCATCTCCTTTCTGTTAAATGTGACATACAGAAACCAAGACCAAGCATTCTAACTCTGATGCTGCCTTTAAGCTTTAGTTTTAGTTCAATGCATTTAGTCCCTTGGGCTCTCCTCCAGACATGCCTAGGCAGACCGTAGGACATCTGGGGCTCCAAACTGTGGGGACACTGATTAATTCCTTCTACTAAGAGCAAAAGTCAGCTAGCTTAGATTTCTACCGGCTACCCCTTCTTGCCTTTGTAAATGAGGTCTATGAATCATTGTCCTTTCTGATGGGAAGAGTAAGTCTGGGAGTCCCAGCACTTTCTTCTGACCAGATGATCAGGACAATAGGGCACGAGCCCTTTCTCCTCTCATTCTCCACTTATGTCCCTTGGAAAGCATCTCATTCGGTTAAAAAGGCCTATTTTCCCAATCAAGTAACAGTGAAGCGTCTATGGCCACACTACCCTGAACATACCCAATCTCATCTAGAGTAACAGAGAAGAACAAAGATCTTTGCGGGTCTGCTTGGACCCTCAGGCACCAAGAAGAAAAGCTGGAGGCAAGGATGTGTCTTCTCCAGACATCCTCTTGTGTCCTGCATACAGAGTTGGTAAAAGTTTCTCCTTAAACACACCAACATCTTTATTTCTCTATTCATTCACACCACCCAAAAAATTATTAAGGGGTTTGGAAGAAACCAAAATGAAACAGTCCAGATTTTAGATTCGTGAATTTTGAAAGAAGCTAAGTACATAATATGATAATACAACTTGGCATGAAACACACAAACAAAAATTCTACAGGAGTTTAGACAGAGTGGGTGAAATTAAAGTGGATGACAGAAGAAAAGAGGAGGAAAACTAGAAAAGCAATGGCATGAGGCTGAAGGCCCTCTGCCTTCGGGAAACTGCCTTCTTGCTATTTATATATCTAGTTGTCAGTGAAAAAGTAATTAATCAGAACACAATTTTGATACTGTCTTCAGGGAAATCACCAAAAGACAAGGCTGCAACACAATTTGTGCAGTAATTTGCATCGCTTTGCATACGGCTGCTATAAGCTGGCATACAAGCTTCAGATGAAAAAATAGTAATAAGTTTGTCTTAAATAACTACATGTATCCAAAGAGACCAGCAAGAGCCCAAGCAGGTCCTGACCTGGTAAATGCTAATAATCCTCATGTGATTCAAAGTTAGTACGCTGCCTCTAAATTAATATAGACTTCTACATAGTTCACAAGTGACAGTTTTATGATAAATAGAGTACTTCAGTAAAAACACCATTAAATATATGTGAGGCCTGGAACAGATGGCATTTATAATAGATATCCCTGATAACTGATCACCGTTTAGTATTCCCCAGCCCAGGCTCCTATCAAGACTTCACAATTCTAAGAGGGTAAAAAAAAAAGCTTGAGTATGATCTTAATTTCCCAAGCAGTCTTTTCAACAGCTGTTTCTTACCTTTAAAAAAAAACCCAGCTATTTATCAAAGCTGTTTTGGAGAAATGAAAAATCGAATATGAATCTTCTGCAAGTTGAACTATAGTTTACCAATTTCCCAACCTTTGTACTTTGAAAATCCCAACCTCCTGATCTAAGCATAGCAGGGAGGAGTACATCTTACACACATCACCTTCCCTGAGACAGCCAGGACACAGTCATCCCCAGCATTACTCCTTTTTGGAACCACAAGGCCCAAGGCAGCAAAGAGAATCAGAGGGTTTATAAGAAAGGGTCAGTAAAGAAGAGGGCCTCAAAGGAAACCACAAAAAATATTTTGAATGGAAAATGCCACAGTAAGCCTTGACTGAAATGCAGGTCAACCAGGCAGAACAAGGGAGTTTAGAATGAGGACAGGGAAATCATAAAGCAGACAAGAGTCAAAGCCAAGTGTTGACAATTTTCAAGAAGTGGGCAAATTCAGTGTCAGCAGGCTATGGGTCAAAGATTTTGCTTGTCCTGATCTGCATCAAGTATAGAATTTTTCCACACCTACTCAAATAATGTATGTTCTAAATTTAAAACTGTACAGCAATCAACCAGTCAGCAATACAAGGCATCTGGTTACAACTTGTTGGAGCACATTTTCTAACAATCAAGAAAAACAAGGAACATTATTAGATTAAAAACAAGCACTCACAAATCTCCTCGAAAGCTTATACCCGGAGGTTAAAAAAGACCTCAAAAGTATAGAAAAGACAAAGGAAGGGAGACTTAAACACCACCTGCAATTTGACTCAAAAACACTAGCAACTAACTCACAATGTATAAACTCTGACACAAATACATTACCTCAAGATTCCACAGGCAATAATCTTGATAAATCAAGTTTACTTTAACAAAGCTCAAGCCAATAAAAGCACTACCTGCTGTAAACCACTTCACTCCACTGACTGGTCCTTCACTTTACTTGCCTCTACCAGGTGCCACTCACTGACACAGCCCCTGCCACAGGCTCTGCCACAAGGTAAAGCAGGAGCACTGCACCTAACTGTTGACCAGCAGACATGTGCGGACACATGACACTAACTCTATAAGAACTGGTCTCATCAAGATATTCTGACAAGTGCTAAAACTTCTGGGACAGCATGGCAGATGGTCCTGAAATGGACCGTGAACCAGCTATATAAACCAAGATGAATTGTATAACCTTTGTTGGCTTTAAAAAAAAAAAAGTGGGATTTTTTTTTTTTAATATCAACTTGGCTAAGCTAGTTGATAAGGATGGAAGGGAAGCAGAGTTATCTGTTGTTTACATAGATTTTCTCCCACAGGATTTAATCAAACACTGGTTTATATGCTATTGTGAGAGGATTTGTCAGGTGTAATGGAAGTTCCTAATCAGGTGACTTGAGGCTAGAGCCATCATCCTTGGTCAGTCTAACCTTTAAAAGGAAGATTTTCAAAGAAAGTAGGCTCTTGCTGGCCAGTAACACTTCACGCAGCATCTGGGTCCACAGTCGTTCTCCTTTCACTGCCTATGGGGAACAGCATCAGCTCAAGCCCGGAAATCCCAGGCTACCCACCATATTCCCTTCCTAACTGCTTGCCCAGTGGATGTGGCCTTACATACAGCCTCACATTCATGAAACTTCTTGAATACATTTTATAATATTACCTTCTACTGGATCAGTTTCTCTTGGCAAACTCCAATGGCCAGGAAGGATAATTACACGTACTTCCCAGGCTGGCTATGAGAATTGAATGTGACAGTTTACCAAGTGCCTAGAGCAGTGCTCTCCTGCTAAGGTGAGCACAGATCACGTGGTGTGCAGAGCCTGCGGAGGAGGGTCTGGGTGTGGCCCATGGTCTTCACTGCTGACAGGCTCCCCTGGATGCCAACATCACCAGTCAAAGGACACAGGTAGCTGGCAAGAATCATCCTAGAACACAATGCACACCAAGTAGATCCTAGCTTCTTTTCCCATAGTACTTCTTCACGCTTCCCATCTTCAGGTTTCTGTTTTTACTTTTTAATTAATTAATGTATGTGAAGTACATAATGGCCTACTGATCTTCTGCCAGATTTCTAGGTGCCTATAATATAAAAACACATACAAGAGTAAAATAGAGAAAACCCACCAAAAATTAGTACTAAATAACGCCTTCCCATAACCAATGCCCAAAACTAAGGCCTAATCAGAGAAGCCTGCACTTCTTACAGTCCAACTGGCTGAAGGCACACATTAACATCAAAGACCAAGGGATCATTTGGCAGACAGTAGAGTAAGCAAGGTCACTGCATTAAGTCCAATAAAGAACACGGCCAACTGAGAACAGAGCAACAATTCAACATATTTTCCAGGCACAGTAGGAACATTCCTGACCAGGGTTGCTGAAAAACGGACCACCTATCTTGTTTATGCAGTGTGGTTTCTGAGGAGGCAAAGATTAACACTCCCCACTCTACGTCACCTGTTGACCATCCACAGTCTATGATTACAGCTTTGTTCTTGTGGTATAAGACTTTACTTTTCTGAGAATAAAAATTTCCTTTCTAGTGACATGACATCAGAAACTGATACGTTTGTGATAACTGAAGTTTCCTGAAAACAGCCTCATTCACAGTGAGACTACTGATTAACTAATTGGATTCTGGAGAACCTGTGGAGAAACTGGAATATTTTGCATCCCCAGATTGTTAGGGACTATCTCGGCCACATCTATTGTCGCTCTGTATAGCTGATATGTAACATTCCTACCAAGTAAACCTTTTCAGATATAAAGACAAAACCCCTAGCTTCCCACCATCTTAAGACCTAATAATGCCCTTCCATAACACCTGAGGCCTATAGTAGAGACTCCCGCACGTCAGGGTGACCTGCCTACCATCAAGGCTTCCAAATTGTGCTTTATGATTTTCTTCTATTCTGTAACTATAAATACTGTATGTAACTGCTACTCATCCGAATGTGTTATCTGGGAAATCCTGATGCACGTTCCCAGGCCTTGGTCATTCACTCATATCTGGCTTCAGAATAAGCCATCTCTTAAATTCTTTAAGACAAAATAAACATTTCTGCATTCACATTTGTCTCCATAACTACACCCATAATGCAAGCTACTGCTCTCCTCAGCTCAGGAAACTACACCTACCAAAGAGGGAGACAGTGCGCCTCTGTCGAGACCAGCAACGCCGTGAAACTGTCAGAGTGGACCCTTCTACAACTCTGGAAGCTCTCGCCTCCTCTCCACCGGAACACTTCTGCAACATCACTTCCTCCTCCTTTTCCTCCGACATCTCCAGCTGCTCGTTCTAAGCCTCCTTTCCCCGCTGTCAGCTGTGCCTCTACTTTCTGCCAGCCCTGATTTTTCTCCCACTCTCTGCTTCCAAACCTGTAAGTGTTAAGAGTCAGATGCCACAGCGCCCACGGGAGCCAGAGCTGCAGTCCGAGAGGTCTGCTGACAGTGAGTGCTGTCAGGCTGCCCTCTCCGTGTGGCAGCCTCACTGACAGGCGAGAGGCCTTATATAGGAAGTTGTTGTCATTGGCAGGGCTCATGACAGAGGGGAGTTTCTTGCTGTGTACATGACAGGAGCAAAGGTAAAGAGAAGGGAGAGGGGGCTGCCTAGCAGGTAGGCTTCTCCCCTAAGTGACAAAATGGCGACTAAGCTCTCAAGTGGACTGCACTTATGTTAAGGTTTAACATTCCCGTCTTCTGTTTTTGGCGATAAGGGGCAGAAGTCTTTATTCTGTAGCTGCTTCTAGCTGGGTGAAGTCGTTGAGTTCTAGGGCTGGGGTAAGGTGGGAGGAGTTTTTATGCACAGTCCACGAATATCTGGTTAACAGTCTAATTGATGAACAGCTTGACGCGGTTCCAAAGAAATTTTTGGAGGCATATTACGAGGCAATGTCCTACTAGAACGAGAACAAAAATCATTATTAAGGGATTGTTGGGGTAGCAGCCAGGATTTCCAGGCCCAGGAGCTGAACTACAGCCCCCATGAGTTAGCTAAATCCTTTGCTCTCTTTGCTACCCTGTCTTTGATTTGTTTTGCCATGTCCCTAACAAGCCCTGACTCATTGGCATAAAAATAGTACCTCTTGTTAAGGAATAGGTAAGCTACACTTTCGTAGGCTGTTATTAGGTCTAGGGGCCTACAGTTTTAGAGGACAACCTCTGCCAGTTAGTCCAGCTGTCTCTGGAGTGCTAACAAGCCTGATGCCAGTTAACTGCCACCAGTCTATATTTAGGACGGGTCTTTGTACGAGGTAGCGGAGTAGGTTATTCCTCCTATTCCCATACCCATACCTGCCATCACTGCCAGGGCTACAATGGAATGATCTGAACAGCTCTCTTGGTTCAAATCAGGGCCACCAAGGGGATCCTGAGGAGGTCTTTCCAGGGACTGTTTCTATTTTGGGACCTAGTATGGCCTGAGTACAGAGCCCAGTCCAGTTAGAGGGCAGGCAAGGGGAGCCTTGGTTTCACAAAGAAGATCCTGAGATGTGACATGGATACTGCTTGAGGGGATGGTGTTATAGTGGTAGTATTTACGCACAACTCTGTTGACATATGGCCCACAGTGTAAGAGCCCCTCAAGCTTAAATATTTGGGGGTTGGGAATACCAAGCCTACTTTGCTGATGGTAGAGATGTTGGATTTATTTCCTGTGGTGAAGACAAGATCCAGGGAAGATAAAGGGGCAGCCACTGGCTTTGGTTCTTTTAGGAGGCAACAGATCCAACAGTCTTATTCCAGTTGGGGGTTGGTGGAATTTAATAAATGGTGAATCTTATTTATGAGCAGTGCCCAGTGGGTCCACTTCTCATCTTGGGAGCAAAGAGTAAGAGATGAGGGTAAGTCAGAGAGGAATTTATAAGTAGGAAGAACACATGTGATTGTGTTTTACTCTTGCTACGAGGCTTTTTAGGGCTTTATCTTGAACTTCTCCCCGTCCTCCCCAGGGGCGCATCAGAAGTCCAACATGCTGATTTGTGGGGGCTGGCATTTTGGCAGGATATACCAGAGGTAGATCTTTTCGAAACGCCAGTCCCATATGTTTTGGAGCCAAATGTATGGAACCAGGCTGCCAAATAGCATCAGTAGTCCATACATTTAACCCCATTGTTACAATCATATTGGGGATGTGAGTGAAGGGGTAACATCTAGAGGAGAGTGAGGCGGAAAGAACGCATTTCACGTGGGTGGAAGGTAGACCTTGGGAATAAAGAGAACAAGTCAGAGGAGTGAGAGGAGTGTGTCAGGTGGAATGAGTGGTACCCGTGGGGGAGTTATTTAGTTTTGAAAGAGTTGAGGATAGGCCAAACAAGAGGAAGGAAAATAAGGTGACCTCCTAGGGGTAAAGTCAGTAAAAGTACCCCAAAGGTGTAAATCAAGGATCCAATCTAGTACTGTAAATGTGAGTCAATAGGAGGAGGGAAAGAAGGGGCTTTTCAGTAAGAGTGGTGAGAAAGATCCAGAGACAGAAGGAAAGACAGGAGGAGGACATTAAGGGGCAGGAGGGCCACTGAGGGCTCGGGAAGGGGCGGCCACGGGGTTAGTAGGCCCTAGAGGCTCACTGAGGGGGCCTTCTGCAGAGTCATAGAGAGGCTTGGTCGAAAAGCTGAAACTGAGAATCCAGAGGCCAAGGTAGCCTGCAAAGCCCAGGAAAGAGAGGACTTGAGGTTTCAACTGTGGAACAGGTAAGGGAGCAGGAGTGGGCCTGCAGTTACTGGTGATATCTCTATGGTCGGGGGTAAGAAGTACTTCTAGGCAGATGACTTTTGTTTTTGAAATCTGGGCCTTTTGGGAGGGAGACCCTATATTCCTGGTCTCCCAAGAAGTTTAGGATAATTATGGTGCATTTTTTGTAGTCCTCAGTCGAGGCGCTGCTTAACAGTAAGTTATCCACATGTTGAAGTAGGAGACTGAAGGAGGTGAGGCCCCTCCATAGGGCTTGTCCAAAGAAATGAGAACTATCCCGAAATCCCTGGGGTAGGCCTGTCCCAGTGAGTAGTTGTGAAGTATGAGTATTGGGGTCAGACCAGGTATTGGTGAAGAGATTTGGGAACTGAGGATAGACTGGGATTGTGAAAAAGGTGTTCTTTAGGTCTAGGATGATAAAATGTGAGGTGCCTTGAGGAGTAAGAGACAGGAGGGCCTACTGGGGTGACAGCCACATTGATGATGTAAAGGCCTCAGACCAGGTGACAGGAGCCACTAGGATTTCTGACAAGTGGGATGGGCATGTAGAGAGAGAGACATAGAGCCTCTTTTTAAGGAGATCAGTGATTACAGGCTTGAGGCCATGGAAGTGGGTTAGTAAGACAGGGTATTGAGGCTAGCAGGGATAGTGGGAAGGATGGATCCTTGAGTGTAATGAGGACAGGTTCCTGGTGAGTTGCCACTGCTGGGATAACTAGACCCCATCTGACAGGGTTGACAAGGTCAAGGAAAAGAGTACATTTTCACAGGGAGGAAAACTTAGAACCAGTAGAAATGAAATGGAGGCAAACAGAATCAGGAGGCTGCTGATGTACTGGAACTGGATATAGAGTCAAAGATGTTTGGAATTTGGTGAGATTATCTTGGTCTGGGAGTGGATTTGGACATTTAAGCATGACAAAGAAGGTGTGGGTGAAGAGGGCCCCTTCTAAGCTGCAAGAGAGGGGTTCTGCGATTTGGGATCTAGAGGTAATACCCTCTACCCCAATGATAGAGATGTTAGAAGATTTGTTAGGTCTCCAGAACTCAGGTAAGACCTAAACTGTAGCCCCAGTATTGATCAAGAATGAGACAGACCTACCTTCCACTATGGTAGTTACCCTGGGCTACTGATAGGTGAGAGGCATCGGGACAGAGAGTCTAAGGTCCCATCAGTCTTCCACTGCCAGACCTAGTAGATTGGTTAGTGACAGGGTTTGGGCAGGGGGCTGACTGGACAGTCCTACTTGGGCTCTTCTGAGGCAACAGCTGTGGCCCCTACACGGTGACTGGGATTGGTGCAGTGTACCTTTTCTCAAGGGTCTGAACTGCAGTCCAGATTTTCTGCTTCTCCCCCAAGGAGAGCTGAAGAAAGGATATAGATCATGCCAGGTAAGATCCTAAGATTGGGTAAGAGAATTCTTTAATATACAAGTTAAGGTTTCTTGCTCAAAACCTCCAGACATTTTTTCAATTTGAGAGAGATCGGAGAGAGAGAAAGGAATGCGAATGTGGATGGTGCCCTTTGCAACAGCTACCTCCCAGAGGGGGAACAAGGAGATTTGTTGAGGGACTCCCTGGACTCTGGAGCAAGTGTGAGGGGGGCTGGGAAGAGTAGGAATGCGGTTGGGGTTGGGAGGAGAGATTTAAACAGTTAGGGGGCCAGGGGAACAGGAAGGGATTCTGGGTCAGCATGTGAATGTGGCTGGTAAGGCGGAGGCTTGTAGGCTGAATCAAAGGCAGGAAACACCTCAGGATCCGAAGTAGGTACTGATGGTTTTGAGGTTTGAGAGGCCAAAAGACCTTGGGAGAAAGAGCAAGGGAAATGGAGAGAGCACTCAGAGCAGAGAAAATACGAGGCTGAGATATAGGGAATCTCTTTCCATCTATTGGTGCGTTGACAGGCTGTAAATGTTGAGGATAATGTTGGGGCCAAATGTTCCATTGTGGGGCCAGACAGACTGGTTACCTAGGGCATACTGACAATAGGCGACAGTGGAGAAGAAAATTAGTTGCTAGGATTTCAGATCCAGGGCCCGGCAAAGTGTCTTCAAATTAGCCAGGAGGGGAGCTAAATCAAGTGCTATGTACCAGAGTTTGATCACCTCTAATCCCAGCACTAGGGAGGCTGAGACCTTGAGTTCAAGACCAGTCTGGGATCCATAGTAAGTTCAGGACCATCCTGGGCTTGCAGAGCAAAACCCTGTCTCAAAATAATAATAATAATAATAATAATAATAATAATAATAATAATAATAATAATTAATAATAAATTATCCAGGAGGCACCCTAAAGGGTGTCAGGGAAAATTTTGGAATGAGCCATTCCCATGGTGGTGAGAAGGGAGAGGGGAGGAATTAGGAGGAGGGAAACAAGAAGCAGAGAGCAGGGCTTCCCCTGAATCTCAATTCTCATGGAGAGGGGTCAGTATGAGTTCTCCCTGAGAGGGACCCCACCATCTCCGGGGACTCTATAATTGTTCTTATGTCCTCAGAATTCAATTCTGAGAGAACAATCAGAGGAAAAGACTGGAACCTACCACTAGGATTCTGGATGGAGAAAGACCAGATCTCACTGAGACAGGGAGGAAAGGAGAAAGGGAGAAGGTGGAACTCACCGTGGAAACTAAAAACCTACGAAGACAGAAGTCTGGTGCTGCATGTGAAGAGATCTGTGGCTATGAGGGAGGAGAGAGGCTACCCATGGGCAGGCATCAGGGATTGCGGCCCTGCCAAAATAACTCTAATCCCTGAAGGGAGAGCAAGGTCAACAGTAGGAGAACCTAATCCGAGTCAGCCTCAAGAAGGGTGGAGGACAACAGATCTCAGGATCCTAGAGTAAGCCCAGGATGAGCTGTGAGCTGCCACCGCCTGTTGCTTTCAGGGTTGCAAGAGGAAAGTTCCCTCACTCTATCCAAGTCAAGGCACCAGAGGGTTAAAGATGTTGGAGTCGGGCGCCATAAAGCCCACGGGAGACAGAGTTTCAGTTCAAGACAGGTTTACTGACAGCAAGTGCTGTCAGGCTGCCCTCTCAGAGGGGCAGCATCCTGACCATCAGAGGTGGGGCCCTGTGTTGGGAGTTGTCAGTCACTGGCTGTGTTCATGACAGAAGGGGCGCCCTTGGCTGTGGATGTAACACGAACAAAGCTAAGGGAAGGGAGAGGGGGCTGCTGAGCAGGCCAGCTTCTCCTACAAGTGAAAAAATGGTGACTAAGCTCTTGAGATGACTGTACATATGTTAAGGTCTAAAATTAAGTGGTTCTGGTGATTCCAGGATCACCTTCACACTGTGCTCCAGTCTCATACGCTTCCGGCCTTCTGGGAATCTCAGACATCCACAAGCACCTGAGACTCAGAGTGACCCAAGTGAAACTCACTGTGCTTCTCCCTACACCTGCTTATCTCCTGCCTTCTGCTTTGCTCTGTCATCAACATCCACAGAGGGGAAAGGCTGGAAACTTAGGAGCCCACCGTTCTTGTTCAACTGGTTCTCTCATCCATCTTCAAAGATCCAATGTTGCTTCTGCTCCTGAACCCACCTCTGCTGGTAGAGTCTCCTGTGCACACTCCCAAGAGTTCTCCTCATGAAATCCCACAGGACCACTTATCCCAGAGCATCGTACTGAGAAACAGCAACGTGGTTACTGCTATTATATTCTCACAGCTTTTGCTTTACTTCATTTATGAAAGATTTAACTCCAGGGTTATTTGTGTGATCATTACAAGGCTTCACTGGACGGAAGCCCTCGTAACTCTGGAGACCATCTATCTTGCTCAACACACCCACATGCCCATACCTGAGACACTATGCTCAGTTTGTTGCTCAGTGAATGAAGGTCTACTTCTACATCTCTTCTGCTAAACTAAGGTCCCTTAGAAGGAGGAACTGACTTTTATCTCTAGAGTTCTGGTGTCTAGCACGTAGAAAGAGCTTGATTCGCATTTGTGAGTTAGTGGAGTAATTTAAAATAGACATAAAGACACCACCAGTATTAAAGCACAACTTCATATATGCAAGAGTGTATGTTAATCCAATCTTTTCAGCCACATCCCCACAGACTCCAGTGGCTGCCACAGCATCCCTGCGCCAGCTGCCTGACTCCCTGAGCTTCCCTAAGGGAGCTGCTGTTTACAGAGTCTATCAGCAATGACAGTTATGTCTACCTGTCTCACAGTGGCTGCCAGTGTGGCACCTCAAATGCCTGGGGACATATACTCTCTTAAGAGTATCAAGCTTTATTCTACATTCAGGTGAAAGATAAATTTCCTACATTATCTGGACTAAATGAGTATCTGGAATATCTCCTTTATTTGTCTTCTTTGGATTTCTGCACATGCATTTGTGGAGGTTTCATTTTAAATATATCATGTGGAGCAAAGAAAGAATGGTTTTCTAAGGCTTCATATCAGAGAGTTTTGTGCAACTAAGATTTCTACTCATTTAGAGAAATTCCACTTTCTTTCATCTGAAGCCTGAGGAGTTGTGAGCTACAGTCTCAGCATAACTTGTCTCCCTACCTGCTGGCACTTGATATTAAAAAGAAGAGACCACCACAGGTGCCTCCTCTTCGGAGAGCCAGATGCCAAGAAAAGGCCCAAGGCTGAAAGAATGCGAGGAATGTGAACAATCTGAAGAGGCCTGGTAGGGTGTGTGTCCACAAGGTGGGAGCTTTGTTCTCGTTCCTGGTTCTGGGACACGTTGTCAAAAAACGTTTCCACGGCTGGGTCCATACTTGCAATGCCAGCACGGAGCAAAAGAGAGCGCTTCACGCTTCACCCTCTGTACCGTCATGTGCTTTGCAGGGAAGCTGTTCAGTGGAAGGAAGAACGAGGTGCTGAAAAAGTATCTTGGAGGTCAAATAATGGGCTAAAAACAAGGGGACTATGTGGAAAAGAGCCTCATCTCCTCAGACATCTCTGCACCTGCCATACTAGAAGATGGGCACAAACTTTTACCCCATACCAACAGTGTAACACACCCTATGTAGTGTTTCACACAAAGTATTCTATGCAAGCTCCAATATAATCCACAGACTTATTTTGTGGGTCAAATAATGTCCCCCAAATTCGTGTGTATATGGAACTGCAAAATGTGACCTCCATTGGAAATAGGCTCTTCATAGATGTAATTAACAGCATTAAGATGAAAGCATAGTAGCTTATGTTGGGCCCTAAATTGATACACTAGTATTCTTAGAAAAAATAAGGTAGCTGGGAGAGACAAACATATGAAGAAGAAGCCATGTGAAAACAAAGGCAGAGAATAAAGGCATGCCACTGTGGATGAACCACTAGAATCTGGAATACGCAGGGAGGGATCACCCCTGAAGCCTTCAGCAGGGATATTTGCCCTGCCAACTCACAACTTCAGACTTTCAACCTCCAGAACGATGCCTGTTGTTTTAAGCTACTTGGTTTGTGGAAAACTGTCATGGCAGCCCTAGAAAGCTAATACAAATCAAGAAGTGGGTGTCATTATTGCTATTGTACTGACACAGAACTGAGCATCAATGATGTCGGATAACTTTTATACAGGTGGTAACATGCCACACTCAATCCAAGATCTGTCCGTGGGGAGGAGGCACCACAAGGGAACAAGGCGTCAGGGTGGCATGAAGGCTGTGTTCCTGAGCCTCCTCAGCAATAAGGACTTGGAGCTTCATGCACAGCAACTTAGGCCAGGAGTCGCAGGTGCTGTAAGAGAAGCGCCATCCCAACTACAGGTGGCCGTCTCCGTTCCTAAGATCCATTCCTGCAGCACGGCCTACAGGTGGCCACTCAAGACCTGGAAGCTCCCAAATGACCTCACCTAGACATGGCTGTTGGCTTTGCTTTAGATCTATAATATTTCTATTTTTGCAATGAAACTAAACAGGAACAACAAGAGAACGCTAATCACAGACCAGAGTCCCCAAACACTTGTCCCTATAGTTGTGATTTGCCTTTGGCCATCAGTTTTGCTATGAACTAAGCAGTATTTCTTTGTTTCTTCTATAGATTTATTTCAAACACACTATGCAAAATAATATAAAGAATTTCTAATGCTCTATGATTTAGCTTCAATAACATGTTAACATTTGGGTACATTTCTGTCATTCAACTTTATTTTAAACCATGTTCCCTGTTCTGACGAATAGTTTTTAAAAGTCACCTTATCTATCTGTTCTGACTTGGGATTCTAGCACACTTTTGCAAGAGGTGTGCAGCCTCTTGACTGACATAATGAGTACTGGCCTCAGCAAAGCATGACAAAGGCCCTCTACAATGTCCTGATGGGATGATGGGACGAGCCAGCCAGACAAGCAGGTTCAATACAATACGTGCTGACGTGTGTTAACTATCTGGTCGCCATCTGGTAAAAGCTCAATAAATGATTGTCAGATGTAATTGTACCATAAAAGAGCAAGCTACAGAAACTGGAAATGATCAGTTTGGAAATGAGAGTAAGATGCTGGGGGAAATGATAGCTCTATTCACATATTTGAAAGATAATGAAATTCAAGCTCTGAAGCTCTTGAAGCTCTGTCAAAATTGAAGACAACTGGTAAAAGAACCAGTGAGTTGACTACCTTTGGTGGCATAGGGAATGTGCCAAATTGCAAGGCCTCCCACTGACAATTTCTGCAAGCACTTTAGGAAGGACTCCTGCACTTAACAGGGATGGGGAACCTTTTTTCAGCCAAGGGCCATTGGAGGGTTATGACATTATTCATGGACCATACCAAATTATCAACTTCAACAATAGCCTGTTATATTTGGTAAAACATTTAATTATTATATAATTAATTCATTCTTACTATGATGGCTACCTTGGCTAGGCTGAAACAAGTGATCTTAGGAGCCAGACATTCCCTGCCCCATGTTAGAAAGAAAATAAATGGGATGCTTTTTTCAAAATCTAGGAATCTGTAACATTCTAGACTTCACAGTTTTCAGTTCTCTTTCTTAAATTACCAATTTTTAAAAGATGTTAATATATAAAGTAATGATATTCCACGTATAATATAAAGATACCTGGCAAAACTGTTACATTTTGGAAATAGGGCACAACCAAACTACAGCTATTGCTTTGTATCTGGTTGAAGTCAACATAAAAATTCCCGGGAGAGTTAATGCAGCATTTGACATTCCATTCACTGATGCCTGAGCTGCTGAGGTCTTAATCCTATTGATTTGGAAATGACACCCACGAAGAGACAGCAATCTCACCTCTACTGGGGGTATGGCTATGCCACATGCCTGAGAGCCCTTGGGCTGCAAGTCCTCTGGTTATCTTTGCTCTCTGCCAAGCCAGGCTGGCCCTTGAGACCATTTCAGCAGGCTTCCAGGAGGATACGGCCAGAGGGAGGCCTGGGAAGGGATCAGAGGGAGGGCAGCTGTTGAAGCTGTCAATTCCCTGTTTCCCCTCCTGCTGTGCACCAAGACTCGGCAAGGCCTTGGAAGACATAGCTCCTACAAGGCAACCTTTCTACACGCTGGCCCGCCCTCCAGGCTCCAATAAACATTCCCTCCCCTTCTCCTTTCAGATGAAAGGTTAATATTGGCTCTGAGAGGTTGCTAGCCCTGGGGTACTGTACCATCCCTGTGGCTTTCCAGACCCGCCTTTACCTTTGAAATAGTCCCATTATTAAATTCTCCTTGAGTTATCCTATTTACACGTGCAGTCTGTTTTCTGCTAGAGCCCTGACACAGCCAGATATCCATCAAGATCAACAAGCTGAAAGAAGTGTCCCCTGGCAGGGCCAGAGTGTCCCTCCCATGCCAAGCCAGCCAGGTGGGACATGCTGCTCCCAACAGTCTCTCTGGCAGCACTCATCTAACTACAGAAAGAACATCAGAGGCAACAAGACAGTAGGGGGAGATTACAGATAATTTGACTGCAAATGAATTTTTAAAAGTAGAACTAAGAGAGAGCTCTGCCTTTTTGAATTTAGGTAAAATCTCAATTCCATCTTATGAAATTTGGACAAGAAGCTACGTGATATAAAAAGATACAGTCCCAGCATTCCCTCATAGGTATTAGAAATGTCTCTCTCTTTTTTTTTTTAAAGATTGGACTACTTAAGCTTTAAGCACAGGCACAGCCTTTCTAATCTGTTATGTCTGATATCCAATTGGTCATTTCCTCTTTCAGCCTCAAATTCCTTTGTATGTGACTAGCATGGCCTCTAGAAAGTCGCTACGACAATACAGACGTCAGCTAAGAGGAATCTGACAGAGAGAAGGCTCATCTCCCATCGGCTGCCCCTCTCCCTCTCCCTCTTGCTTTCTCCATCATCACCGTGAGAACCAGAGTGGGTGCAAGTGCTGCGAACCCCAACCTCCAATCCCGGTTCTAGCACTTACTAGTCGACGACCTTGGAGACGTTCACTTACACTCTCTAGGATCAGTTTCTTAGTCTATAAAACAGAGGTGATCATTCCTCACTTAAGGGGCTGTTGCAAAGACTCAACATGATTGAGCGCTTAGCAGATGTCTGGCGCGCGCTCAGCATGTAATGATTGCTAAACACGACCATAAACAAGTGCATCAACCTAGTCATCCCCTTGAAGAGCTGCAGAGCTTCAAACTGTGGAATTGTGGACAGTAGTACAGCAGCAGCGAATGTGTCCTGTTTGGATGTCAAAGGAGAGCGGAGGAAATGGAGGAGCACAGGCAGCAGAACCCAAGGGCGGGACATTGGGGAGGAAGCACTCGCTACCAGGAGAGGAAGGACGCACAGAAGCACCTCACCCAGTGGCAGGGACAGCAAGATGTGCATCCACAGGGAGCCAAGAACACTGGCACTAAAAGGTCTTACCTCCCCCCCCACACACACACACACGTGACTAACAAGGGGCCAGGGGCCTGCTGGACAGTGCCGGGGTGGTTGATGGCAAGGACTGGCTGCAGGTGCAGGAAGTACCGGGTAGCAAAGGCAGATTCCGCCTCTCTCATGCTGCTGCCTAAAACCACATCCACTGAGATGCAATACTGAAAATCTTCACAGCACATTACTGGACACACTTATGCCTTTCTGCCTCTCTATTACTGCAGCCCGTGCATGGATGTAACACATTATCCTGATGTGCTGAGGAAAAAAATTCACTGATTTACATTAGAGTGTATGCTCTGTTTCCAAATGAAAACACCCGCCCCAGTGACAATTCCTACACAGCTATTCCCCATTTGAAGGTAACGCCTCAGGATTCACTCTTCACTTGCCTGAGACTTCTGACCTAATTCAGCTTTCCATCATACTGGATTTAAATGAGTCTGGTTAAAGATTTATAAACCTGTCATTTTATCCCCAAGAAAAATTATATTCCAGGCTACTTCATGTAATGCATGAAGACGACCAGTACTAGTCAGCCAAACAGTTGGCTTTTCTTAATCGTTAGACAACTGATATACTCAGCATTTTTGAGACAGCCAGAGAAAAACACTCCTTCTGTCTCTTACCTTCACTCTATATTGGTTAAATCTGAGACAGACAACCACTTGTGCTCATAGAAAATCAGTCGGGTAGGCATGGAGTCTGTCTCCTCTGTGTCTCCTGTTCAGACACAGAATCCTCCTGCGTATTCAAGAGCTATTCCAGTCTCCATTAGGCAGGTCCCATGATCATACCACATGAGGAAGACAGGCCTGAACGCAGCATGCTTGCCAGACTCCAAATTAACAAAAGTTATTCTGTGTGATCTAAGTAAGCAGACAGTGATTGCTTGTAGTTAGAAACGTGAGGCAACACATTTCCAAGTTGAAGCCGAGAACACAGCAAAATTCAATTTGCAGAGAGCTCCTGGGAAACACCAGGTTCTCTGGAGAGGCTAAGCTGCAGAGATGGGTCCTAAAAATAAAAGAAGCTGCTACTCTGATCTCACAGATGCAGTTGTGTGTTCAGAAACACAGGAGATGCCTAAGACACCAAAGGACATGGTAATCAAAAGTTAGTCACGTATCACCCGGCCACACCATCTGTACACCAAAGCCGGGCATGCACAGCAGCTGATGGTAAGCGTTTGTAAGACTTATTACGTGCACCGAGAATAACAGTACAATGCACCAAGAAACACTTTACTATTTCCGCTAGCCTGTCCACCATGGCTCTGCAAAGCCATAGTTTAAACAGAAGCACTTCTGCCATCGCTTGCTTCTCAGTAAGATATGAGAACGGCTTTGAAAAATCTAACAGCTCTCATTAGGATTTGCTAGTTTCATCAGAAGCTGTAAACACAGTCCCGACTTAATGCACATTCTATAAAGACGTGGGTTGAATAAAAATGAGCAGTGATAAAGTGCCCAACGGGAGTCAAAATCTCCTAAAGCGGACTTGGCTTTCAGTTTTCATCTAAGATGCCTCTTGTGTTCAAATGACATGATACCTCTTGGGTAAGGGAGTAGGTATGGAGGAGGGCAGTAATCCCAGTAATCTCAGAGAGCAAGGAGATTGCTCAGGAGCAGGCTTGGGAAGCAGTCAGGCCCCTGTGTGGGGTGACAAGGCTCCCCTAGAGGAATGGTTTTAAGGGCGTTCATGGTGCCTGGGGAAGGTACAGCCAGCGTTTCAGGCTTGACACCCACACCTGAAGGACAGAGTGGCACCAGGGTGGGAGTTAAGACAACGGGTTTGGACTCCAGATAGAATTGAGCCACCCTCCTGAAGACCTAGAAGACCTGGCCCTGCAAGGCTTGGATAAAATATTACTGCCAACACACTGACCACAAGGTCATTATTGCTATCACAGGGTCACCTCTAAATTCAATCCAAAATAATGATACTTTGAGGAAAAGTACAGTTTTAAAATATAAAGGGGTCACCAAGGAGCTCTTCAATCAAGAACTTTACAGTAAAATCTCAACAGACTACTATTCTTCAAGGCTAATAAAATGAATGGAAGAAAAGAGTTTTTCTTAATGGTGATGTTTCAAAATTAGTTAAGCTTAGTATTTTCCTAATTATAGTGATAAAAGCAAAACTGACTGAAAGAAAACTAAATATACCTCTTTACTGAAAAATAATTTTATTTTCAAACTACCTTTTCAATGTCAGAATGGAATAAAACTATCCATCTTTGGGTTTTGACACTGTTACGTTTTAACAATTTTTTTGTTCTCAAAATTTAGCTTATGAACCAACACTGAAAACAAAGTAAAGACAAATTTCCAAAGTGTTCTGTGTTTGCCTTATTATACAGTTATATCTCGATCAGGAAAAGGGTGTTTACCAATTAAGCAGGAATCATGAAGGTATGTTGTCTCATTAAGTCAAAACTTTTAGATAAACAGAACACTGTCCGTATCAGACCTTACGGAAAACAATTTTAAATGTCATTATATACGTTTTCCCTGCCTTATTATTAAGTGTGCTAAATATAACAACTTTTCTAGTACGATTCTATTTAATCAAAATCGCTCTGTGGGCTTTCTGTCAACAGACTAAGCCAGGGGCTGAAAACTAACTACAGGAGCCTGGACCGTGCAAAGGCCAAAGCAACCGTGTGGATGAAGAGCCTCCAGATGATGAGAGGGAAGAAAGGCAACGAGGGGAGGTGGGGGAAGAGGAAAGCAGCAGCAAGGGTGGGGGGAGGGCAGGGCAGGGGCAGGTGGTAGGGGACGAGAGAAGGGCAGAGGAGGGCACCTGCATGAGAAGTCAGTGGGTCAGGGCCCATCTCACCCACCGGACAAAGCCCCGTGGAAGACAAGGTAACCTGCTGACAAGGGTACATCAGGGAAACACAGGGAGAGGCTAGTTTTGATCCAGCAAATGGCATGAGAGGAATAACCAAGAGAAAGCATGAATCATCCCACACAGCCAGTATAGACACAACTAGAAAGACGGCGTAGGCCTGTACCACAGAGATCCAAAGGGCCAGGGAAAGGTGACTGGATTAATTTGGCAGGAAACGGCCACTGAAGCATGTGAGGAAGGAAGGAATGCCATCAAGTCAAACCACAGACACAGAAGGCTGCAGCGAAGGGCTAGACAGCAGGCCATTGGTGGCAAGAAGCGGTGTTTCACAACTGTATTCTTAATTTTCTTTTTGCTAGCCAGAAGATGATGTTGACACGAGTGGCAAATGACCTAAAGCACTGGGGAGGCATGGTCAGAGTGGCTGAGGAGGGAAGAGATGCTTACAAATAACTTCAACTCCAAAATATTTTACTGAGTGAAGAAGAACAAGGTGATCTAAGCACAGTATATTTATGTAAAAGACAATCATTAAAACATTATACTATATGTATCAATACATATTACATTGTATGTAACCATATACAGGTAAGTATAGACACAGATATACATCTGTATGTACACATACATATACATATATACAGGGGATGCATGTGGATGTGTGGGTATGTGTATGTGCTCAGGGGCAGAAGAAAAGGATGATTAATGAGTTCTGAGCTACTGTGCCCGTGTTCAAATCCCTATCCTGGCATGTCCTTGGGTGAATTCCTTCACCTGCCTGGGAGGGGTGAGCAGGAGAGGCTGGGGGGCACAGAGAGGACCTGGAATTGCTGTTGTGTAGATTTTTTAAAAAATTAATATCATCTACCAGTCAAGAGTCTGGCTCAGGAGAGTCTGATTTTGAAGAGCAGAACGAGCAGCCAGCACCCAAGTTGCCCACAGGGAGATTGCTGACCCCTAAAGGAGTCTGTGCCCCTGAGCCTGATTGTGGCCAAGGTTGACAGACAGGAAAAGCAAGTCAGGGGTTAAAAACAAGGGGAGAACTGGGAGGCAGAAAGGGGATGCGGAATGGGGATCCAGAAAACCAGAGCGAGACAAAGAGAGGTCCTCCAGGAGAGGGAGGCAGGGGAACTCACTCGCACACAGCAATTTCAGCCCAGGATGCATCGCAGCCGGCCTGAGTGGGGCCACCAGTCAGAGTTCCAGCCACCGGGGAAGGATGTAGGGATGACGAGGATGGTGCCAGAGGCCATCGTTCTGCCCTTCCATCGCACCTCCCTGAGCAGCACCCACTACGAGGCAGGTAATGGCGATGACAGGAAGAGAATTCTAAACGCATTCCAGCCTCACAACATTTGCTAGAAGTTTAATTTTTGGTGAAATGCCCCAGAAAAATTTTTTTCTTTCCTGCTCTGGTTCATCTATACAACAAACAATTCCTATGCAAGGCATCATACAGTCCGGGAGAGCACTGGGATCTCAGCTGTGATCCGGGCACTTAGGGGCGTATAGCCTACTGAAGGGGATATGAAAATAACTGGCCATTTTACAAGTGCTAATTAACAAGACAACAGGTGACGTTAAAAGGTAATATGAAATGAAGTGACCTATAAACAGCACACACTTACTGAGGACAGACACTCCACGGGTTGCCATCCTTCCTGCTACCCTGCACCTTCCATCCCATCATTTACCAGAGATTTATTGAACACTAACTGTGTGCCAGTAGAACAGTAAATAAAACAGACACAACGCCAGCTCTCGCCTTGGCAGGAAGCGATGGACAGAAAATAAACTTAGCAAATAGTGAATCATGTAAATTTTGCTAAATGCTGTGAAGGAAAGAGAATACTATACTTTAAACCCAGAATAACACAGGATCCAGCTGGGGGATCTTAGGAAGCTCAGGATGCCATTTTTAAACATCTTAAGAAAGCACATGGTAGTCCTTTGAATTATTCTATTAATGAATCCCATCTTATGTGCAAGATCGTAACCCACTCACGAGTAACAATTATGTGCTGAATGTTGTCCTTGACGGGATCCACAAACTGTTTTCTTTAATTCTTGCAACAGTCATGTGAGGTCCATGCTACTTTCCTGATTTCAGAAGTGGAATCTAAAGCCAAAATGTTAAGCCACTTGACAAAGGTTATTTAGGTAAGTGGAGGCTGGAATTCAGACTCCCTTAGAGCACAGCAGCACTACCATCCCCTCCACCACCTGGTGACTTCCACAGACATAATTAGCTTTGTCACAGGGAGGGAGAACAGAGGCACAGCAATTTGCAACAGTAATGCAGCTACTGAGAAGCAGAGAAGCAGACACAACCAGGGAAACTGGAACTCCTGGCTCCCTATTCAATGGCTGACCAAAAGAACATTATTGGGGCAAATATGATGAATACCTGTTGATTGAAAAAAAAATTATTTCCCTCATTCCGGAAGACTCAAGTTCATTGTGCTGCGGAAACAAAGGGGAGTCTGAACTTTACAATTCTCCCTGTCAGGCCTGTTGGACTCTCAAAGCCCTTCTTGTAGTACATGCTGTAGACTCAACCTGGATCATAATTTACATCTAAATTGCCCAGTGAAGAGGTGCCAAGTTCAGTAAACTGACACTGCTTGGTTTCTTCTTTTATTCTGTCCTACTAGATATTGTGCAGACAAAGTGCTCTCACAGAATCCAATAATATTCAGAATTAGTCAGACACAACAGCCCCTGGGAAAAAGGATTTCCAGGAATATTTTAGCACCTGCCTCCTTCCTTATCAAAGCCAGAATCACTCAGCAGGAAACCAATGGGATACTCAGAGTTTCTCCCACCCACCATCTCCTGTAGGAGAAACATTATCACAGATAAGGGGAAAAAAGTAGGACAGCAGTCACCATATTTCAAGGAAAACTAAAATTATCAGGAAAACCAACATGGTGGAAGCCTTAGACAAAAGATCGAACCCTGATGACAATGAAAAGAAAAAAAAAAAAAAAACATAGTGGATACTTAGAAAAGAAACCAGCATTGATTGCCCACGTCCTGAATGAGGCTAAACAATTTTTTTTTTAATTTTAGATTAGATTTTTATTTGACAAGCCATTCTAAGCAAATGTTACAGAAGAAAAAAACCTACAAAAATAATGGTTTTTGCCCTCTCTGGTAAATTCAGCCTTCTTTAAAAAAAAAAGACAAGATAAAAAAGCTTAAGCCACTCTAGTCCATCTGGGCACACTGCAGGACAGGGGCAAAGGTCAAGAAGACCTATTCTGTACACTCATGGAAGTTTGGGGGACGTGAACACTACCAGAGTATTCTTCTGTATTTGCTCAGCAAAAAATCACTTAGGAAGCATTAGTGTGCCATGCATTCTAAACAAGAAATCAGAAACCCAGAGAAACGTCAGCTCAGAACATTAAACACTATGACTGACTTTTCAAACTGGCATTCCCTTTATCGGCTAGATCTAGAAAAAAAGAAAAGAGACAGAGGCCCAGAAAAATTGGAAAGAACTGCTTCAACAAATCCTGATATATCATCTAGAACATAAAATGGTACAAGGCAAATGCAGTGCACTGCCCCCGCACGCTCCAAGTAATTTATTTAATAATTACTAGCCATAGAAATCATTCTTATCAGTATTCTTTTTATCATGGCCTCTACAGGAGAGCTGCTTATCCACCCTAGATAGCTACAGAAAAAAAGAATTCTCTATCGTACTAAAATCACAGACTATTGGCATCTCTGTCACATACTAATGTAGCTCCTATTTCCAAATAGGTTTACACACTGTGTAACAATCATCCGTCTACATATCTGTCTATTCAAATGGACTGTGAACTGAAGAATATTAGCAATACGTTTAGCTTTTGGTACGTGGAAGCCAGTGTTTGTTGAACTCCAAACGGCTGGCTGGACAAAAAAGATAACATGGGAAACTCAATTACACTTTTCTGTCTTAATTTTTCAGGTAAATATATTACTTGCTGTATTAGGTGGGACTATCTTGATGAAGCAAACAGATCAATACATAAGAAGTTATGCACAATAGGATTTAGGTCTCACTTAGCTCCTAACCCTGGGCAGATCCTGTGCATGGAACAGGCTCTGCTGCACACAGTCAGTCGGGAGCGTGGGTGACCTCAAAGTCCACGGGCATGGCCAACCCAGCCACCCAGGAATGGGGAAAGGACTGGCAGAGCAGCAGGGAAGGTTTATGAAAAAGGCTGGGAAGCGGAACACATTTTCCCTTTCCCATTTCACTAGCTGAAATGCTGATGACGCACCTAACTGCAAGAGGCTGAGAGCAGTAGTGAGAAAATGGGTTTTGGTGAAGAGCTAGCAATCTTCGCTAGCAAGGGAGAAATGATTCCACTGGCTTTATCGGAAGGAACTCCTGTTGATAAACATAGGGAGGCTCTTGAGATAATAAAACATTCTTGTGAGAAAACTTTTATTTACTAAGATTCAATATTCATGTCATAGCTTCTTTCTTAAACAAGCAAACTATAAGTTTTGAGAGTAATCACTCACCAGCAAATTATTTATGCCCTTTGTCTATTTAAAATAAATTTTGTCCCCTTTGTGTGCATAAAAATTAGAGGTGATCAAAAAGATGAATCTGGTTTGTCTAGACCAGGGGACCCTAATCTCGGGGCCAGTCAGACCAGTATGGGTCAGAGATCTTGGAAGGACCAGGCCACCACCAGGACAGATGAATGGAGGTGGTGCTCTGCCCCCTGTCAGCTGTTCTTATCAGGTTCTGATGCCACTGCAGGAGGCGGAGCTTCACTCTCCTGCTGCTGCTGCTGCAGGCCATTTTAAAGCTACCTTCCAAGGACTTACTGCATAGCAAGTAATACTCCCCACACCCTGTACTTGGGAGAATGAATCAACTAAACCAGTCCCTAGTATCAAAACTTCCACGGACCAATGGTCTAGATCTGATCACTGATGCCTCATCCTTCGAACCTTAAAATAAAATCCCAGCCACATCTGAGTCTCCTTCTCCACACTGTTTAGCTTTCATAAATTTCCAACTCTGATAAACGGTGGGCATGAAATGGTCTCCATTTTTAATAAATGAGTTTTATTTACTTAACCACGTGCTTGCTCCTCAAGTATATCTATAGTTTATGCTTCTCTGAAAAGTAAAAAGAATTTTAATAAACTACAAAAGGCCTTCAATATAATCAAGGGTTATTTTTTCTCTTTTGTATTACTTTTGGTGCCAGAATACAGCAATAAATATTAAAACAATCAATAGGCTTAAGAAAAAGATAAAATCCAAGGATCCTAAACTAAATTAATTACAAAATGGGCTGTAATTCTTCACTGATTCCTGTTTCCATGTCTTTGCTATTAGGATGTGGAAGCCACTGCACCTGTAGAACCTGAGATTTGTTTCAGCCAACAGAATGGGGTAGGACTAATTGGCTTCAAATATGCCCACTCACTCTTTGAGAACACTTGCTTTGGTCATAAGAACAAGCCCAGGTGAGCCTGCTGGGTAACGAGAAATACATGACACTCTCATCTCACTGTCCTGTCAACAGCCAGCCAGCTTCTAGACAAGCGTTTGAGTCCATGCAGAGAGGCCAGACACCAGCCAAGCCCTGGCTGACGGCAGAAGCTTCAGCAAGTTCAGTCAGCACAGGCAGGCTTGACATACATTAGCAGGACTGCTCAGCTGATCCACAGATGCCTCCTGAGTAATAAGAAATGCTCCTAGCTTAGAAACACCGATGCTTTGGAGTGGGCTGTTACACAAGAGTAACTACCTAATAACTATAACAAGAATAACTGTTGTATTTATACAACAGTATCTACTAACACCAACTTTAAATATTATCCATCCTAGCCCTTCGTTTTGCAGATGAATAAACACAAAGCTTGAGCAGTAAAGTGATAAACCAAATACTAAGCCAGGCCTGGTGGAACAGGCCTATAATCCCAGCACTCTGGGAGGCTAAAGTAGGAGGAATGTAAACTGAAGCCCAGCCTGGGCAACCTAACAGAACCAAAATAAAACCAAAAATAAAAACGGGCTAGAATGAAGGCCCTGAGCTGAAACCTCAGTAGCGCACATGTGCGCGCACACACACACACACGCACACACACACACACACACACACACACACACACAAGTGCACACGCATGCAAAGATCTTTGGGATTTTTCAAGTCAACACAAACACAAGGGCCTAATATAAGCTGAACACTGGAGGACCTCATATGTAGGATGGTTAGACCCTTTCATTAAATGAGATTATTGGAAACACACTTATGTAAAGTGTAAGGTACTATAAAAAGGAAAGATGTCCTACTAAGAACAACATGAAAGTCTCCAATTTACTTTGGCAAGGAAAGGTCAAAAGCCAAATTTATCACAGCGTTAGCTCAGACAGCTCTGATTTTCACCTGATCGTGAACTGGTCTTCAAAAAGAACAGGCGTGTGGGAGAGCAAGTTCAGGCATGATTAATGCTCGTTATTTTCTAGGGCATCAAGAGAATTACCCTAACATTTGTCTTTTTAATTTGTATTCTGACTTAAAGGGCTTGAAGGCTACAAGGGCAGAAACTGTGACTTTTCTTAAATCACTGAATCCCTCCAGCCCAGCATGAGACTTACATGAATAGATGGCTGAGTCCTGAGCAGAATCTGATCTCAGGGAAACTTCGGAAATAGATTCAAGAAGACTGAAATTGTGAGAGAGAACCTCAAAAAGGCAGATGAAGGCAGAAAATAAGATGCTATACTTTAGAAACCTACATGAATAAGAGGGGGGAATGGTGAGAAAATGCTATGAAGCATTTTTTAAAGGGAAGATATTAATTATCTCCTGCCTGTGTTTAAATATAACATTAAAATGTTCAATTTACTCATTTAAAAACAGTTTCAAATAGCCCTTATGTCCCTTTTCTGTAGGAATGTTGTGATGTAGTAATAACTTACATTTATATAAGGCATTATTTCAGGTCCAATTTTGTCCCTTTAGGACAGTTTTAGTGTAATAACATAAGCACTAAACTTAAAGCAACATTACAAAATTATAAACTTTATGAATATATTCTTATTTTTAACATTTCATGAAAATTTAAAAGGATTCATTTTATTAATTTGTCATAAAAAGTTTCCATTCCTTATGTTATATTCTTTAATTTGTACTAATATATAATTTTTATTACTCCAAGGTATTACAGGTAGCTTCTGAATTAAAAATGTACCACTTCAAAAATACTCCTTCCAGGAATTCTTCAAGCTCAAAGAATGAAACATTAGAAACAATGAAGACATACCACATAGTACTGTAACTCCTACCCAAAGCAATCAGGCAAGAGCCAGAAAGAAAAAAAGAAGGAAACAAAGGAATAACCACACTGGAAAGAAAAAAATTCAAATTGCCATTGTTTATAATGACACGATCTTATATGCAGAAAACCCTCAGAACACCACAAAAGTTATTAGAACTAATAAATTCAGTAAAATGTTCATATACAAAGTTAACATGCAAAAATCAGTAGCAGTATTTCTGTGTATCAGAAGCCAAATATCTAAGAAAGAATTCAAGAAAGCAATTTGATTGGCAATCCACAAGAAATACAATTTTTTAAAAACTAGGATTAAATTTAGCAAAAAGACAAAAGATCTGGACAATAAAAATCATAAAACATGAATGAAAAAAAAAACTAAGACACCAAAGAAAAGGAAGGCACCCCTTTTTTACAGATAGGAGCGATCAATAATGTTGGAACATCCACACCTAAAATGCTAGACAGATTTAATCAAATGCCTATCAAAATGTCAACGACATTCTTGAGAGGTAAAAAAATTTACGTGGAAGCACAAAAAGTACCTCAAATAGGCATTACAGTTTGAAAATAAACCACAAAACTATTATAATCAAAAAAGATGGTATTGGCATAAAAGCGCACACATAATATCAGTGAAACAGAACAAAGGGCCTAGAAGGAAACTCACACATTTATAGCCAACTGATATTTTACAAAAGTGCTAGGAATACACTTTGGAGTACAGACAGGCTCTTCAATATGGTGTTAGGAAAACCAGACATACACATATAGAGGAATAAAAGTAGAGTTGCATCTCATGGTATATCCAAAAATCAACTTAAAATGGATCATGAACTTACATGTAAAATCTGAAACTATGAAATCACTAGGAAAAAAAATAAGGGAAATGCTACAGGACAATGGAGTGGATAAGAGTTTTTTTGACACCACTCCAGAAATTACAAGAAACAAACCCAAAATTGAAGTATATCAAACTAGCCTCTGTCTAGCAAAGGAAACAACAGAACGAAGAGACAAGTGCACAACAGGAGAAAATGCAAACTGCAGAACACAGGATGGAAATTCAATCCAGAATACATAAGAAACTCAAACAACTAAGTTACACAAGAAAACCCAAACAATTAGATGTTAAATCAGGCAGTAGGCCCATATACACACTTCTCAAAAGACCTGTAAGCAGCCCACAGGCATATTTAAAAGACACTCAATGTGACTAATCAAATGTGCAACACAGATCCAATTTACAATGAGGCCCCGTCTCAGTCTACAAATGGAAGGGCTATCACGCAGAAGACCAAAGATCACGACAGCGAACACTTACACGTTGCTGATGGAAATATAAACGAATAATATGACCATCATGGGAAATAGTGTAGTGTTCCCAAACACTTAGAATAGAACTACTTTATGACCTAGCAACCCCACTCCTAGGAATATATGCCAAAAAAGTAAAACAAGTGTTTCAAAGAGAAATCTACATCTCCATGTGTAGGGCTGCACTACTCACAAAAGCCAGGAAATGTGACATACATACACATAGTGGAGAAATTACTCAGCCATAGGAAGGAATATCCTGTCCTTTGCAAAACCACTGACAGAACGGGACATCATATATTAAGTTAAATAAGCCAGTTATTGAAAGACAAATGTCATTTGATCTCATGTGGAAATCTCAGACACTAGGTCTTAGAGAAGCTGGCAACAGAGTGGAGGTTACCAGAGTCTGCAGAGAGTAGAGACGGAGGCAGGTGAAGTGGTCCGTCAATGGATGCTATTACAAGTTGCAGTCAGGCAAGAAAAGTAAGTGCTGCTTCTCTGTTGCACAGCAGAAAGGCACAGGCAAAGGTAAGGTATGTACATTTCAACAAATCCAGGAGAAAGGACTTTGAATGTTTTCACCACAAATAAATGATAAACAGGGAAGCACATGTGTGAGTTTATCCTGATTTGACTATTACACAAGGCATTACAAATACTGAAATACCACATCACTCCACAAATACATGTATGTTTTATAAATTTGTCAATATGAAAGGTAAATCTAAGAATTTTTTAAACAAAATGAAAACTAACAGTGCCCCTTTCACACTGGTATACCACCTCACCTTCGACAATAAAAAAAATGGAGCTGCACAGATATGCTTCCCTTTCCCTGCCCACCCTTTCATCCCAGTTCTACATATTACCGACCTATGAGTTCTGCAGCATCTTTTCACAAATCAGTGGACGTGATGTCTGCCCCAGGGACACTGACTTTACCCAGCCCTGGCTTCCCATGCCCAACGCAGGAGCCCAGATTGTCTGCAGCCTCTTGGAAGCCGTCTCTGTCCTACCAAGGTGGCCAGTGCGACCCCGGCCGTTCAGGCGGGGCACAGAAATCAGGGCAAGCAGGACGGCTGTTGCCACCTGTTGTAACAGATGGCTCTGCACAACTCCTTTAAGTCACTGCCCAGAAAGAGGAAAATTAATTAGAACTCCCTCTCCACGTTACATGGCATAAAGGAAAAAGCAAAACATTATCTCTGACAATATTAGAGCTATAAGGAGAAGGGAGTGGGAAGGTCAAAAGGGAGAGGGGAAGGACTTGTGATTTTGCCACGATATGCATACGCACAAAATACTCAGGATCAATGTAAACATTAGGTATTGCACAGATAAATGTCAATAAAAATATAATTATAAAAATATTAGAGCTATGGAGAGGTTATAGCAACACTGTGACTTGGAACTAATTTTTCGGAAGAAGCAATAAGAAACTACAGTATTACAGATTCTCCCAAGTATGGATTACAAAGATTTTTGGATGACAATAGAAGCCCAATTTTCATTTACCTAATTTGAAATATTGTTCTCTTTGTAGAGCAAGGCAAAGCAGGTTGTGTCCTGAGTAACCTTGGGAAAAGTAGGTGACTCAATTATTCCCAGAAACATTTAAAATTTTTGACCTTCAGATATAATTAAAACAAGTTTTTATAAATGAGAAACATCAAGTAGCAGGGAGAAAAGACAAAAAAAAAATTTTTTAAGTAGTAATGTGGGTCTGTTGGAATGGCATAGAGGTTAAAGTGCTTGCCTTGGAAGTGCAAGGCAATGAGTTTGATTCCCTAACGCCACATAAAGCTGGGCATGGTGGCGCACACCCACGATCCCAGCATTGAGGAAGCTGAGACAGGAAGATTGCCTTGAGTCCAAGGCCAGCATGGACTACACAGTGAGTTCAGGACAAGCCTGGTCTACAGAGCAAGACCCTGTCTCACAAAAAAAAAAAAAAAGAATAGCAATGAGTATGCATATCTATAGTCTGTATGCATAAATGTGCTCATAAAAAAGGTAAATGAAAATGGAATGAGAAAATATGAAATAAAACACTTCTACTATATAAGACTGTGGCAATGTTCCAACCGTCTCCATTAAAGTAACAGTGTGTCTATTGTCTTTTCAGCATCTGAAGTGTAGGAGTGCTTCTCTAGGGACACACTATACACGCATGAATATAGAGAGTGAATGCATGTGTACTTAGGACGTGGTGACAACTGTGTCATCTGCCTGCTACTTCTTATTTAATACCAGCTTGGAACCACCACACCTTGCAGGCTCAATCCTAGAACAGGTGAGAGGAGGAGAGGGTCCATCCCCCAATCCTTTTCCACTATTTAACAACATAAACAGGTGGAATGAGGCTCTTTTGTAGATAACTCTGCTTTATTGTTTTCCCCAATACCAGGCAGTGTACAATGGCACCGCAGGGAACTGAAACCGTGTCTTACAACACACCTCCTCTTCAGGAAAAATAGCTTCCTACTTCAGAAGGAACCAGCTGCTGAAAGACTCTTCTGCCTTCTAGCCTCAGGAGAAATAACCTGGGTTTCCAAAGTTATCAGATAAAGGCAAACACTCACATAACAGGCAGTGACAGGAATGGAGTAAGTGTAACAAGGAGGACAACGGCAGCCAGACACAATTAAGGAATTTTCTACTTTGAAAAACCTACAGCTGAGCTAGATTTGTATTTTCACAATCACCTAGAAGGACATTTTCCTCAGATATGACCCATCACATTCAATCATCATTTGCAACAGTGAAGTCCAGCTTTCTGCTTCCTCACCCAGGACAGGCTACACAGCAGTGGAGGACTCCTACAGGGCAAGAAAACAGCAATCACCCATCCAAGAAATAGCTCGTGTATCACATTGCTCTCTCTTCCCACATAGAACTAAATTTTTCCAGGAGAGCAAACAACAAGACGGGAAGACATAATCATAAATTCCTGTTGAGAAGCACCTTCCCCAAGTTAGTCCTATACTCCATGTACACTATTTTAAAACATTTTTGTGGGCTCTTTTCGGACATACGAGTAAAATCTGTTTTCTCTTTCTAGCAAGAGCTAAAAGTCAACTTCAAGAAAAAGAGAAAAGAGAAAAAAGATTAAAATTACAAAACAAGACATACATGAAGAACAAAGTATATTCCTGTATCAATAACTAAGTACTCATATTTTGCATTTCTCTTGGTCACAACTTTATACTTCTGCTTTTTCTATATTTTATTACTAAGACTTTAAAAATACATGGAATCAAGAATTAGAAAAATGGATAACTGAATTCAGACAGAAAATGCACACACTCAACATGCTCCCAATACTGCACTGAAAATTTAGCCAATTAAAAACCAAATTGCAGTCAAGTAAATTAGGGCACTAGGTAGGCTCTTTTAGGAACAACAGAGGGTATTTATTGATTTCTTATTTCGAGCCAACAGTCTTATGTAGGTTATTCCACTTAATGATTTAAAAAATCCTCTGGGATAGGTATTTTAATAATTCCAGTATCCCGGGTAAGAAAACCCAAGACTCAGAGATGGTCTGAACCACCAGTCACCTAACTTTAAAGTGCCAGAGACCCTGGCCCTGTAGGGATCCCACGAGGTGTTGTAATGTACGACAAGAGTGGACCTGCTATGTGTAGGTCACCCCACACCCCTAATACAACCTAGGGATTAAAGATCTACAAGGATGAATGTTCATCGGAAAAGGATTATTTATTTTAATAATAATTTTTATTTCCTCTTGCTAAAACATTGTTTTAGTTTTTGGTGCTCGGATTGAAGCCAGAGCCCCACACTGCCGATCTGCATTCACCAGCCCCAAGACATGGACTTTTGGATTTTGGAGTGGCTTATCCCTGCATCTGGGAGACAAATGAGGCCAATTGGAAAAAAAAAGAATAGCAGAAATGGGGCTTTACATAGAAATGAAATACAGTGTTCTAATTAAGAAAAATATATTCTATTTTAATGTTTTATGCTACAATACATATAATATACAAGTATATAATATTAATACCATGGTTTATAATGTCCCTGTCTGATTTAGTGATTAGTTAGAAAAAGTAAACACCAGCATTTATATAAACCAAAAAAGCAGCCAATGCCTAAGAAAACAGCATTGTACAGACAAAGTCTATCCAATGAGCAAAACCACTAAACACACTTTGATGACTGCTGCCCTGAAATACGGACCTAATGTTCCCAATCTTCCAACTATTCAAGAGAAGCCAAATTATCAGATTTGTGTTTGGTACGCTGGCAACAGAATCAAAAATTTAATCACTATAAAGACCAAATGAAATACAACTTGTGATGCATACGATTTGTAAATCCTCTACCTTGTGTCTCAAGAAACTGCTGTATTTTTTCTAAGAGAAAAACCTAAAACGTATTTCCCATTTATGGTCAATAAAGATACAGGCATATTACCTAACCTTTTTTTAAAATCTATCCTTGCCTTCTTTATTATTAAAAATTTAGTCAGGGGTAAATTAAAAGCTATAAAATCACAAATCATAAGGGCTATAAGTTGTAATTTCCCTCACTGATTAATAATAATAGATACCTACTCTGAGTTGTCAGATAAGATAGGCTGGAGATTATGCACACACTCTACAGCACCCCTTCTCTCCCATGAGGGAAAAATTTTAAATTATTATGAATGAGAGGAATAATGTCACAGGTTTATTTGTGTAATTACCTCAAAGTTACTTTTAAAGATAAATCATACCAAAGTTTCAGAATATTATTACTGCAAACTTAGAAAATTGTGACCCACATACCCAGAACAAAGTCACCATTAAAATTTGCTGCCTAAACAAGCATTTCTATTCCTCTCTAGAATCTACCACAACCATTTAAAAAAGTTTCAGAAGACAGTCCCTAGCAAGGAGAGCCCTGTGTTGTGTTAATCTCAGAAAATGTACAACTCAAAGGTGCCCCAGGTCCTACTCCTACTTAACCTACACCGTCATCCATTCCCTGTCTGCCTCCCTCGATTCTGCTCCTCTGCTTCTGCTCCTCTGAGATACCTCCCCTGCCCATCCTCCACATACCCATTTATCAAGTCCCCTTCCAACGAAGTACCCAAAGGAGTTAGCGTATCTTGACAGCTTTTCTCCCAGGAATTCAGTCCTGAGTTTTTGTACTTTATTCCTTCAGGAAGTACAGAGCCGGAGTCTGCAAGACTCACATAGTGGTCCGTTCTGCCCATCACACTACCATCAAATCAGCGCTGCACACAACATATTACCATGCTATGACAAATTACTGAAAAAGGCTGCCCTGGATGTCACAGAACTATGGCTTCCATTTCGTTAAAGCTGTAGTTAAGCACCCTAGACAGGATCTAAGGACTCTAATCCCAATCCCGTCATCACTCCAGATGGCCAAGGCCACGATCATAATTTAACACCAGGACAACACAGAGCCGTTCTCCAAAAATTAATTCCAGGTCTGAAGCAGCAGCAGCACAAGTGGGTATACAGGAGAGGCCAGCGGCAGGCCTGTCCTAGGAAATGGTGTCACATGAGGTTCAACAAAGGAAACAAAAACTTAAGTTTTGCTACAAATAAATGAAAAAAGAAAGCTCAGGGGCCATTTGTCTTGAGCTCATTTATTACAGCCAAGTCTAGAAACCCAGCAAGTGATATCATTTCAAGGTGAAAAAGAAATAGTTTATTGATTGTAATGTGGTCAGAGGATTTAATTCACCAACTGTTTCGTGAGCACCCTAGCTGGTGAGCACTCTTTGCTGTCAGCAGAGCTTAAAGGAGAAACTTCCCAGGCAACTGGTGCCATGCGAGCAGCTGCAACGGTTGCTGGGCTCAGAGGTCAGCAAGGCAGTGTGCAGCCACCCCAACCTCCGCAGGAGCAGCTGAGGGGCACCAGGAAGGATGCGGAGCCAGCAATGGGTCTTTCCCACTGTCCTTCTAGAACTGATGCAGTGAGAGACACCACAGTGGCACTCTGGTGGGAGGACGGCTGAGCTGAAATCACATTTTTCCCAAGTCCCAAAAGTGATTGTTAGAGATTTTTCACTAATGGGCTGACATTTAGAATCAGTCAATTTGATTCAGTCATCTGAAGGCCTCCATGAAACAGAGGTCATTTTTTAGACTGCCAAAGCTAGGGGAGATGGTGTCTTGCTTAGAAAATGAAAGACAGCTGCTTCTCTGGGGAATCTTACACACAAGCCAAACTCAAGTACTCACAAAAACCTTATTGACCGAGTAGGCACTATTGCTTCCTCCAGTCAGGAAAAACTGCTAGTGGCTACAAAAGAGATGCTCACAAAATGAAGCAGATTGAAACTAAATTACATTAATTGGCTTGTTCTATATCAGCCCTGGCAAAGATTAAAGAAAATACGTGCTAGAATTTTAAGCCACCAGTATAGATTGCCTCAGAGAGAAACAACAGTGTTAAAAAAAAAAAGATGAGAGCTCTGTGTGTCTTTTAAAAAGAACATAAAAATCCAAATATGGTTATTAAAGATTTGTAAATGTTGTACATGTGCTAAGTAGACTTGAGAAGTCTCTGCAGTTTTTACAATTTGGTTCCAACCTATAAAAAGAACAGTCTGGCACTTCCACCCTTTGAATGCTGTCCGTGGATAATTTTTTAGAGTCAAGTTTTGACTAAGATTCTAAGAGCCCAGACGCAGCTGACGACAAGGCAACCCGGGGACTCTTTTTAGACCTGGTCAACCAGCAACAAGCCTACCCAGCTCAAAAAACAGATTGCTACATGAAAGAATTACGTTGTTTGCTCGGTTTTTTGTGTGTGTGTGTTTTTTTAAGTCCAGCCACTTGGCAACTCTCCTAGATCACAGCTTTGGGAAAGAAATGTATCTCCCTGATGAAAAATGAGCTAACAGAGATCCCATTGATGGAGCACTCGCCAACTCTGTATGAGTCTATGGGTTTCACCTACACAAGACGCTCAACCAAATTGATTTCCTGTACAGAGAAAAAAGAAGGGGAAGTTGGGGAAACTAAACCAGGTATGTTTGCTCAGATGTAAAAGATACTGTAGTACAAGCAGAGTAATGTTTCATCCTGACCACAAGAAGCAGTGTTCAAAATGCATAATTAAACTTTCCTTTTCACTGCATGCTCCCTCATGGGGGGTTATAAATAAACTCCTCGAATGCCCCGTGTTTGTGTATTAGAAAAAGTAAGTGGCTGTATCATCTTACTTGAAGAAAAGGTCACAATAGGAATGATCATTATGAAGAATAACTTTGCTTTCCAGCTGGAATCTCTCCCTCTCTTAAATTTCGTTTTCTTTTCCATTTTATTAGAAATCACATTATTTGCTTTATTCTTGGCAACATTCTCTGAGTAAAATTACATCAATCTAATTTTCTCACTTTTCAGGGTTTTTTCCAAAATAATAACAATCTTTTTCTTTGTTGTTGTTGCTGTTGTTGCTGTTTGTTTTGAAGCAGTGTCCTGCTCTGTAGTTCAAGCTGGTTCTGAGCCCACTATGTAGCCCAGGCTGGGCTTGAACTCACAGCAATCCTCCCACCTCAGCCTCCTGAGGATTACAGGCATATGCCACACACCCAGCTTATGTAGTGCTAGGGAATCAAACTTGGGTACTTAGCACTTGCTAGGCAAGTGTTTTAGCCACACAGCTATTCCTCCAGCCCTAATAATCTTTTTCTTTAATTAAATATGTGCCAAAAGAGTTTTTGTACCGATTAATCCGTCTTAAAACTAAGTCTATACTAAGATTCTTAACCAAGGGCCTGTGACCTCAGGGTGTCTTTGCTTTTAGCCAACATGCACTGAGAACCTTCTGGAAGTCAGACTCTGTCCTAGGTGCTAGGGAGAAAAATATGGCATGCCATGACCTCAGTGATTTTATAGTTTAAAAAATTGCACACGTCAATGTTTTTAAGTTGGAAGATAACAGAGAAATAGCATGAATAACCCAACAACCTAATGCCTCATCCAAAATTAACACAAATTCCTAAAGAAGACAGTCACAGCCTGTCATGCTACTACACCACCGCCACTCCATGCAAGGCCAGGAAAATGGGAGAAGCACAGTACAGCGGGGAAGACTCAGAGATAAAGTCAACTATCTGCTGCTAGATATTCAAGACGGAGTATAATTAATCTCCCAAATAAAATATACATTCTCAGTATATGGAGTTGCAAATACTAACTCTCAGATAACTCTGCTTTGTTTATTTTTAATTATCTGCTAAGATCTCTAATTTGCTTATTTTTTCCCCTTTCTCCTCCTCCTCTAGGGATTAAAAATGGATTGTCTTGTAGTCATATGTTTTTAAATAATAAGAATTTAAAATAGTACGAGAATAATTGCATGAACATAACTAAAAGTGGTTAAACAACTCTAATACTCACAATGCCAACTGAATTTCCTTTTGAACTTGCTAGGGATAAAACATAATAACTGAATAGTCCTTACAACAAGTAAATGTTGACACATGTAAAGGTGAGTGATAGGAACGTGGTAATTACTTTTAATGTTTTCTCTCTTTTTTTTTTACTTTTCCCCTTTTTAATTAATATATATATATATATATATATATATATATATATATATATATTCAATGCATGATAGTTACAATATAAGCTGGGTTATTCTGTACACATACAGATCACGTCAACATTACAATCCCTTCCCCTCCCCATTTTGGCCTTCCCACACCCTCTTCATCCCCCTAACTCCAATTGTCACACCCACCTGGTTCTATAAAATGCCTGTATTCTGGGCTTCTCATGTTACAGAGACCACGTGATATTTAAACTTTTTGAGTTTGACTCAGTTCACTAAGCATGATGATCTCAAGTTGTGACCGTCTGACGTCTTGAGGTCTTTTGAAAATCTTGAAGTCTATTCGTCTTATGGAAGGGGAGTACTCCATAATGTTATTTTTCCTTTTAAGATTTTTTTTTTATAAAATCTCATAAAGGGTGTTTAAGTGGGTTTTAGATAAAGATACCAAGGTTACCTTTAGCCAATCACTTGAATCTACTAAACATCCCCAGCACTTGGGAGGCCGAGACAGGAGGATTTCCATGAGTTTGAGGCCAGCCTGGGTTATATAGTGAGTCAAGACCAGCCTGAACAAGATTCTGTCTCAAAAAACTATTAAGCCTCAAATTCTTCTTTCTCACACAGAGATAGTACCATTACCCATAAAGAATACACCATTTGTTCCAGGAGAACTAAGAGATCAACAGGGGCCATGGATAAACACACCTCCAGACACCTACTCTGAAACTGAATGGGGTCACTTCTGAACAGGAAGTTCACACACATTTGCACACACCAACGGCACACATATTTACACAGGCCCTTGGTCTCACAAAATAGTAATTTTTTTAAAGTCTCATAAATTTGAAGTGGCTGCGAAGAAGGCAAATCAGTGTGAATAATATGCGGTACAAATTTTGTCACAATATAAAAAATTTTATTCAACAAAAGACTGAAGGACTTTCAGAGATTTCCAAAGTGAAGTATTTGATCTAGTTGGACAAGAGATCTTGAAATAACTCAAGTTCCATAAACTTAAGTTAAATATCACTAGGCAAATGCTGGAATTAATGTTATTTGAAAAAAACTGGTTTACATGTTTTATTCTCTGGATTAATTAAAAGGCAAAAGTCTCTAAAGAACACAGTGTGGGAGAATCTCTCAGGTCACTACACACCTCCTTCTTGTTATTTTAAAAATTAGCACCACCACCTCACATCAGATGAGTAGGATAACCTTCAGAGATACAGAGAGACTCTAACACTCTTCAAGTACTAAATGTTCTAAATATATTGCTGGAGCTGTGGAGCAGTAAGAGGAAGGAGCCATCTATTTTCCATTCACACAGTGTTTTGACAAACAACACTAGATCTATCAGATAGATACCGTGTGCTTTGGTTTACTAACAAGCTGAAATCTGGTTAGTTTCAGAGGGGGAATGCAATTCTGCTCAATTCCACAAAAGCTTATGGAACATCGCCATATTCTGGGCACGACTGGGATCTCAGAAAGAGGTGCACACATATATGCGTCCTCACTGATACTGCCAGCGGACATACCCAAAGTCACAGGGGAGGAGGATGCTAGATGACAGAGGGAGCACTACCAGAAACAAAACCCTCTAGGGATACGACTGGTCTTCAACTTTGAAAGATCACTGCAGCCTCAATGAAGAAGAGCCTACGAGGAGGATACAGGCGCAGCAGCAACAAATAACAGACACAGCAGAACAGGTCAGTCACAGGGCAATCCGGCAGCAACAATGAAGGAAAACAAAGCAGGAAGGGAGAGAGCTCTGTGCTGCATTTAGGCTGTAAAGTGACCAGACCTCGAGGCTGATGGAACATAACTGTACGTAATGACACCAATTCCCCAGGAAAATGCACTTCAGTTTATAGTCACATCCTATACAATGAGTTACTACCAGGAACTGGATTTATATTTAACCAAATGAACAAATTATTTATCGCTACGGATACTTCAGCACACAGTATGACCTCCACAAATGTCTACAGAGCAAATCCATAACATCTCCAAAGCAGAATCTGTAATTACCTGTGAGTTACTGGCTCTGAGCCACTCTCAAGCAAACAGCTAATACTTATAAATAAATTTCTTATTTACGAGTATGAGAAAGATCCGTGACTTCCAAACATGTGCCTCAAGCTGGGGAAGAAATTAAAGATGTACCTTGAAAAAGATTACTTCCGTTTAATGCACGCACTCGATTCAAAGCTGGTAAGAACTTTATTTTTCCTGAGAGCCTGGAATAAGCAACCAAGAGCTCTGTACAGGCACACTGGTAAGAACTCAACTGACTGCGCGTACTCTATTACCTTGGGCCAGTTGTCACCCAACATCCACAATTTAAGGGAGGAAAGATTTATTTAGCTCATGGATTCAGAAGGTCTCACACACACACACAGTCCTCTCGATAGGGCGGCCAGCAATGGCGACAGCCCAGGGCAGAGGCTGGGGAGCTGCTCAGCCCATTGCAGACAAGCCAGGTGAAGCGAAGCAAGCCAATGAGCTCTCCCAGGAAGAAGCTGCCATGACATTTCTTCTTCCTGCCTTCACCTACTTCAAGCCATCAGCTGCCCCTCTCTCATTTCCTGGCCCACAAGTCAATAACAAACATAACATTGCCCTAGGAAATCCCCAATCTCAACAACTTAACACCTTTCCAGGCCAAACCTTAAACACCTACCCCAGCCAGCCAGGCCCTACCTCCCAATAGCATACAGATCCAAATACACGAGGCTTTTGGGGACACTCAAGATCCAAACTGTAGCACCAGTCTCTACCCGCGCTTCAATCCTTCCTACGAATAGGGCAGGGAGGACTTCAGATGCACCATTTTTCCAAATGCCACGGAGAGGACAGTGTTTCAAACACACATGAATTCACAAAGAGAGACACCAACTCTAATGAGGCACAGACCTTGACCCTTTCTCATGCCAACACTGACATTCTTTCTCTAAAACATAGCATAATAGTACAACGATCACTATGTGACGTGACACAGGGTCACGAAAACGATGTACACACTGATGGACTGTCTGAGCTGCACTTCTAATTAGTCCTTTCCAAAGGTGACTAAGAATGTGTGACTTCATCCACCGACAAATGAGGACACTTATTAGAAAAGAAAAAAGGAACTCTCCACCTTAAAATATCTTACCAAAAAGAGTAAAAATTCTTAAATTTGCTGGTCAGCTTCTAAACCTCTGGACTCGTGCCAACCCAAATAAAAGGATAAGAAAGATAAACCCTTTGGAAACAGCACCCTGGGGAGCCAAGCAAAGTGGCTCCCAGTCAGCTAGTCTCTGACCCTGGTGCTCTCCAATGGGGACAAGCACCGCTGAATGCTTTCTCTCCTGGCTCTGCGTTACCCCTGACGGGCGGGGTTTTTAAGAAAATGTCTTACTCCTTCCTCTCCCCTCTATAGGTACGTAGCAGCACGTCTGAGAGCCTGGGTATGTTCTGCAGTATGCTTGGAACAAGACTCTTCCATTAAACTTAGAGTGAATACACAGAAATTAAACCCTTATTCCGGAGGCTGGGGCCGGAGGATTGCTGTGGGTGGCCAAACATACATTCAAGGTCACCCTGGGCTACATGGTAAGTTCAGGACCAATCTGAATATAGAGCCAGACCCCGTAACCAAAAAAAGAAAAACAAACAAACAAAAAGCCCTGAGGACAGGTTTTGCCACCTGAAGCACACTGTGTCCCTCCTTTTGAGGAGGGTGGGACACATGAGTTCTCATGTGATTTTTTAACAACTAGCTTCTGAGAACAAGAATGAGGGGGCTCAGTCCACGGAAGCATTCCCAGGACTCAGCACCCTACTGCCATCCGCGGGGTGCTCAGGAAACACAAGTGAGTGCAGTACCCTTCTCGAAGTGGGGTGTTAGGAGCATTCTACCCATCACAAAACCGTAAGGTGAGTGAGGAGAGTTAGCAATAAAATTTCTTGGAAGCTTGCTCTAGCTTTCTTTAACATACATTTCATTTCTTTTTAAATCTCAAATAATAATAGTATGACTCAGTGTTTGTGGGCACTGTGCTTCTTTTGTTAGCAAAACTGATTAATCATCGGAGGTGGTGCAATTTTTCAGGTCTGAAGCATGCTTTCCTCCCCCAGACTCCCTTGCACCCCCTGGAAAGCCTTGATCCGCTGGCCTTGACCTCTGGTAAGAGACTCTAAAATACAAAAGGAAAAAAACACGCAGTAAGCAGTGGATGTCCCCATGGTAAACAGTGCTTAAAGGGCCTCAATAAGAAATCCAGTGGTTATATGCAAACATCCTTTCTGCTCTCAGAGCACAAATCACTTCTCAGAGGGCTCTGTTTCAGGGTCCTAGTTAATCATTTGGCCGTAGCAAACATGAAAAGCAATCAATCTCACAGGTTTTGGAATTTGCAGAAAGACCTGCTGCCCTTATAAGCTAGTTTCTCCAGTTCAAATACTTTTAACTTTTCCTTTAATAGCTAAAAGTTAACCAAAGTGATATGCCCTATCTTTAACAGGCTTCCCTTCGATTAAAAACAGGCCCTTTAAAAAAGGACAGGGAAAAAGGCATTTCCTCTTCAAAATGACACACAAGGCTAAGCGTGCAGCTCCACGGTGCTGCACTTGTCAAGCATGGTCAGGTCCCTTGATTCAACCTCTAGCGCCACAAGAAAAAAAGAAGTGTCTAAATTGTATTGACAGACTAAGAAAGATGAAATTGCAACACCTTGGTTGAAATGCCATGTAGCTGACTGTCTACTGGTCCGTGTTCTGGGACAACGCCGAGCTATCCGAATTGCTGAGGGCAGGTAGCCAGATCCCCAACCCAACCCAACTCTGCATCTCCATTTTTGTGCCTTTAGTATACTGTAAATAGTAAAGGGAAGTTTGTGTGAAAAATACGTTCCCCTCCTAAAAAGAAAGAATGTCTGAAAACTACTTATCGTGTCCAAAGTTTAGCCCTCTTGCTGGAAGGCAGGCTAAAACTGACATTTCAATTTCTCTCGGGAATCTGTTCTCATCCTGATATGGGCTTTACCAGCTCTGAGACCTTGCTGTTGTCTAGGAGAGCACGCACAGCTGCCGGAATCGGCCTGTGTGCTAACCTGACTTGGAAGGAGTGAGTAGCAGCACTGACCTTGAAAATTCTGACAGCATAGCACCTTGATTTTCTGCTTCGTTATGTTCAATCTGGGGATTCACCACCGACGTACCCAGACTCCCTCTTACTTGTCCACGCTCTGCTGCCTCTTGGAGCAGCTGTGACTCTGACAAACACAGGAATACACCACCCCTTACACAACAGGAGGCCAAAGGAGGCGCTGATGATGACAGCTAACTGCATTCCCAGGCTCTCACCAGATTGCTTTTTGGGTGGCTGGAACACAGAGCGCTCTAGGCGACACAAGCTTAAGTGGGAGCTGACCAAATGCCCGTGGGGAGGTGTGCTGCCCAAGGAGGAGAGAAGGGTGTGAGAAAAGCAATGCATAATGAAGCCTCCCTGAGATGAGCACTAGCTAGCTGCTTAAAAGTACGATTTAGCGCATGCGGCGATGCAGAAAGAGCTCTCAACACATGACTGAGTGGAAATGAGCAGTACAAGAACCAGTCCCATGCATGGAAAAGAGGGAGGGGTTTGCCACATGGGTTTGTCAGCCTGACACCTAGGTGAAGATCCAACGACCACCAGCTATAGTTTCCAATGAAGAATGAGATTGAGGGGAACCAAGGGAACATTCTACAGAGTACCGGCTTTCTTTTCTGTCAAAAAAAAAAAAAATTGCCATGAGTTTGTTTCATGCACACACATACACACACACACGCATACACATATATAGTACTGCAAATATATATATACAAACATACACACACATATGTACTGTGAATCTGTAGTTCTAGAGGTTGAACCCAGGACCCTGACACTAAGCTCCAGCCCTAACCATTTGTTTTGGTTGCAGAGGTGGAGGTGGCTTTGAGAAACGGTTTCATTAAGTTGCTAAGCGGTCCAAACTCAGCTCACACTTAAAATTCACTTGCCTCAGTTTCCCAGAGTGCTGGGATTAAAGGCACACACTACTCTTCTGGTGCTTTATAATCATTTTTTAAACATAACCATAAGATACAAAAGATTTTTTAAGAGCAAACTCCTCAAACACAGAACTTTAGATGGAGAAGGAGGCAACATACAAAACCCCAAAGCCAGATATTCAAAAACCAACTGCCAAGGATGCACAGGCCCTGGGGTCAATTAAGCCAAGCACGCACTAACCGAGGCCTTTCACTCGCCAGGCACTGCCCCGGTTCTCCATTTCCTGGATCCTGACATTACCAGGATTGTGGAGGAAGCCAAAGCACATGAGAACAATAGAACTCTAAACCCGAAGTTTTCTTCAGCCATAAACAGCAATATTGAAATAGCACCCACTGTAAGAGAGCATAAATGACATTTTTTTTCTAAGGGAATACCACTTCTCAAGCCCACATTTCTAAGAGTACTCTTCACAGGAGAGTTGGGACACTTCTACTGCTAATGTGAAAAAACATGACTCTTTTGCTTATTAAAATAAAAATCACATAGATTTTGTCGATGCATATGTTTTCCTGCACTTTAACAGCATTTTCTAAAACTTCGTGTATTCATAGTGACTACAATTTATAACAATAAACGTTACTGAGGAAAGGTGGATTCCATTAATTCAGTACCACCAAAAAAATGTTAAGCATTTGATGAAATTATCCATCATTAGTGACTGTAGTCTCCTATGTAGTCTACAAATAAGCAGCTGTGATCGCCAGAATTCTTAAAACTAGGGAGCTTAATGCATTAGACACATTTTGAGATAAATAATTAAGAAGAAATACATAATTAATAGCTCTGTAGCATATGAAAATGAGAGTGTTAATTTAGAAACTTGAGAATGCTCACTAAATCCCAATTCACTGACGAATTCAATGTTTTTATTTTCTTGCATAATTTCAACAAACTTGCTTTGAAACCCTTTGGACTGCATCTTCCCTACTGCAGGTTGCACAGACCAGAAAACATTCGAAGTATTCAACTCTCAGTAGCTCAGCTATTTAGAATGTCCTGTCAGCTGAACCTGAAGGAGAAACCTGGCTATTTCCTCCAGTTTCGCGAGTTCATAGTTCTGTGTCTTGAACAAGAGACACCCTTAAGTTTAAATCCTTCATCAATAAAATTAAAAATTTTAATCAGATGGTCTCTAAGCAGCTTTTCAGTTCCAAGAGTCTAGGAGTCTCCATTAGCATATTCTTACCAATGAAAAAAGAAATCATTTCTCAACTCTTCTAAAGAAACAAACAAAAATCCCAAGTTAATCTTAATTTCACAAGCTATTCTCATGCTTAGAAAAAGAGAAAATCTGGTAATTTATAGAGTGCAGAAAAAAATGTTCATCACATACTGTTCTAAGAAAGGAAGCTACCTTCAATGTTAGATTATTTCCAAGGTAACCTTCAGATTGGACTACCGTCAGGAAACTTCTTACTATAAGCAATGAGATACAAGGTTTCAAGAAAATCTCAATCCAGGAAAGCACCCAAAAATCAGGCCACATGGTACAAAGGTTCCAACCAATGCTCAGCTCTCCTTGGACCTACTTCCACCATGCAGTGTAACTGTCCAGGACTTCCCTAATGTCTTCAACACACTTGGCCAGATCACTGGGATAGGGCAACAGCTGTTCATGTAACCTCATTTCACACACTCTTCACAGCAACTCCATGAGGTAAATGTAATACCTCAGTTTTAAACTGAGGGAAACTGATGTGGAGAGGAAAACATTTCACCAAACACCACATAGCTAAAACATGGAAGGACCAGAAAGGGGGCTCAAGACCCTGGCTCGACATCTGTAACTCTCCTTGATTAATCTCTTTAAGAGAACCAGATCTGAGGCTAAAGCTCACAGGTGCTTCTACATTTAAACCAACATGTGAGCAGAGTTATTACTATGCATATTTTGTAGAGCTGAGACTCATGAAGGATGTATGAATTGCCCTCAAAAGTTAATAAGCAGTAAAGCTAAAATGAAAGTCAACTTTATTTGATTTCAAAGCCCATTTGATTTACCATTAGGTATCAACAAAACAATATAAAGAAGTTCAACTCTGTAACTCTTTGCTCCTCAGCCATGTAAAATGACTTTGTCATTTCCTAGCACTTTTCTTTCTTGTAAAATGGGCCCAGCTTATTACAGGTTATAAACTCTTTAAGCCAACAATAGCTGAATCACAAGCCAGGAAAATAACCAGGAAAGGACTGAGGCATGCACGTCTCCCTGGGGGGAAAGAAAAAGAAACCAAAGATTATCTGAAGTTTTTATAGTGAGATTAACATTAGAGTTTGTTAAGAGGGTTTAGGAATACATTTTAGTAGAAATTTAGGAAATTAATAAGCAAACAAGATGAAATGATCAATCCCAAAAGCTCCCAAAAGTTACACATGACATCAATAAACCCATCATCAATTTTCATATGGTCACAATAAAATCAACACTAAAAATGGATTTAACAAAACTGTGATATGAACATATTATAACGATACATACTGAATGTAGATTAGAGATGATGTGATATATATATATAGATAGATAGATATATATATATATGTAAAATATTCACTATAGGAGGATATAAAAAGTCAGGATGTAGCAAGCACAGATAAAATAAGTTTGACTATGACTTAGTAGTTGAAGCTACATGATGGGAACATTGAGACTAACTTATTCTCATTATTTTTGTGTATAATTTTCCATAGTTAAAATTCTTTGAAAATTCCACTGGGAGAAGAGAAAAGGAAAAGAAGATGTTACAGAATCTAAAGGAAAGGAAAAGCATTATGGAGCATCATTATGGAGCATGTATGAATAGAAGAGAACTGTATCCTAACTATCTGTGGAAATTAATTCATGTTATCCATTATTGAAAATATTTTTATAAAGCAATATAAATAGGCATGTCATTTTGCAAGGTGGCAGAAAATGCCCAAAGAAGGTAAAAGTGTTCCAACTAGTTGCTTCGGGTAAGTGGGAGAACTTGTCTAGGATATTGCAGGTCTTCACTATAAGTTTTGCTTTACTATTTGATGTTCTTTTTTCTCAGTACTGGGAACCGAACTCAGGGCTTTGTGCATGCTCCACCACTGAGCTACATCCCACATATTTTCACTTTGAGACAAGATCTTTCAAAATATCCTAAGCTAGTCCCAAACTCATGATCTTCCTGCCTCAGCCTCCCAAGTAACTGAGGTAATAGTGGATCAAAGACCTAGTTATGAAGATGGAAACAATGAGCCTTCTGGAGGATAAAATAGGTAAAACTCTAGATGATACAGATGTAGACAAGGACTTTCTAAATAGAACACCTAGTGTGAAACAAATAACCCCTAGAATGAACAAATGGGATTGTAGCATGTGAAAAACTTTCACACAGTGAAAGAAACTATCAATGCAGTGGAGAGAGAACCAACAGAATGGGAAAAAAGTTTACCACCTATAGCTCATACAAGAGGCTAATGACCAGAATATACTGGGAATATAAGGAACTGAAGAAAAACAGTCATCAGAGAAGTGCAAATCAAAATGTCACTAAGATATCAACTTGCTCCAGTGAGAATGTTGCATACCAAGAAATTGATCAGCAGTTGATGCTGGAGAGGTCACTGGGAAAAGGGACCCTTTCACATTGCTGGGGGGATTGTAAACTGACACAACCACTATGGAAAGCGATATAGAGATTCCTCAAAAGGCTGAAAATAAATATTCCATTCGACCAAGCAATACTTCTTTTGGATTCTTTCCAAAACAGACAAAAGTAACATATAACAGACACACATATATACCCATGTTTACAGCAGCACAACTAACAATAGGTACTGTGGAAGATGTCAAAATACCCATCAGTAGACTAACAGATACAAAAACTGTGCTATATGTAAACAGTGGAGTACTACTCTTCTATAAAAACAGATAAATCTGAGGCTTTTATAGGTAAAGGGATGCAAATTGAGACCACTGTGCTTAGGGTAGTGAGTCAGACTCAGAAGGTTACAGATCACATGGTTTCTCTAAGATGAGAAACCCACAAAACAGACATTTTTTAGAACAAATGGGTGTGATGGGGGGAGCTGGTGATATTAGGGAAGGAGCAGGAGGGGCAACACAGATGGGGAAGGGATTGTAATGTCATGAGATATACAGACAGACAGACAGACAGACAGATAGATAGATAGATAGATAGATAGATAGATAAAAAGATACTGGGGGGAAAATAAATATAACAGTGGAAAGGAGCATGGCTGAAACAAGATACATAATCCATAGCATTCAGGAAGCAAAGACTGGGGTAAGAGTCAGAGAGGAGAGGGCCGGAGAACAGCTATAGTTCCCCAGGTCACGATCTCATGACCCACTTCCTCCAGCCAGGCCCTGCCACTTCATAGAGTGCTGAGGTACCAACTCATCAGTAAGTTCATGCATTCATTCAACCATCTCTTCAGGAGTCTCCTAATCTAATCAAGTTGAAAATCAAAATTAACCGATACCTTTATAACGTAATAAATACTATATAAATCATTGTTATGTTGTACTGTTTGTATTTTATTACCACATATAAAATCGTGACAAGGAAAAACGGCTGTACATGTTCAATAGAAATGTCATTTTTTTTTTTTTTTTGAGACAGGGTCTCGCTCTGTGGTCCAGGCTGGTCCTGAATTCACTTCAGAGCCCAGGCTGGCAATCCTCCTGTCTCAGCCTCCCGAGTGCTGGGATTACAGGCGTGCGCCACCACGCCCAGCTTACGTGGTGCTGGGGAATCAAACTGGGTACTTAGCACTTGGCTTAGCGCTTGCTCAAGCGCCTTAACCACTGAGCCATCCTCCAGGCCCAAATGTCATTTTTAAAAATATTTTTTAACTAGAGTTGGTTGAATCCTCAGGTGCAGAACCCATGTGTATGAAGACCAACTACATACTAATGACAATGATTATCTAAGATTTAAACCATTCCAATAAATCTTATTCTGTTTGTATTTGTAATTTTTCCTCCAATAAGCATATATAACTTTACAATGAAGAAAATGTAAAAGTTCTTTCTTTTTAGCATTTATTTAAAAATAATACAGGAGTTACAAAGTGCAGGTTTTTTTTTAACCATAGTTTTACTTACATAAATACTGACATTTTAAAATAAGAAATAGAGGAAGAAAAAATGATCATTAAGCAGCACTGTTGACTTTGGAGTATATTTTTTGATCCACACTATAACTTTCAAAGTCAAGAAATACAGTCTTATTACAGACACCAATTTTCCTAGTCTTTCCAAAAGAATTTGTGTTAGCTTCCCACTGGCATGACAAATCATCTGAGAAGTGAACTTACAGGAGGAAAGGCTTGCTTTGCCTCACAGTCGCACAAGCTTTGTGAACGCTTCTTGAAGTTTTTTTATCCCCCTCAGGTTCTGGGTCACAGTGACAAAAAGCTAACATACACATACATATTCCTCTCACTCCTCAGAACAGCCTTAAGAAATTGGTACCGATTTCCAAGTATCACCTGCTATGGGAACAGAAACTGAGAGGCTCAGAGAGATTAAGTCACTCATCCAGGAACACACAGTGGCAGGTTGTAGGGAATTATTACATAATAGCTATGATCTTTTTACCAAGTCCCAAAACACAGTCCTGCCTCAGCCTGATTATGAAAACAGCTACAAGACTATTTGAAAAAAAAAAAAAAATGAATCACCCTCCAGATACCTTCCTCCACACACACTTGGATTAAAGTTCAGGCTTATCAACAATCTTACTGAACTCGGGGTTTTGTTCTCTGATTTTCTAACCACATCATCACCTCTGGAAACAACTCATTTCTTGGCCTTAGACCTAACCTCCTCTCAATGGTCAGCCTGCCTTAATGCAGGTAAGTCCCACATTAGCGTAAAATAAATCCGTGGACTAGAGTGGTAGTCACTGGATGTGACAATCACTACTGCTACTCAAAAGGAAATCTGACACCAGAGCATCCAATGAAAGTACAAGGGAAGCCATCCATAGGCGAAAGACTGAAAACAGAACCACCCCGCCTACCTGAGTCTACCTGCAGAGAAGTTTCTAGTCGGGGAACCAGGGCTGGAAGTTCTCCGTTAGACTAATCCCACATGCACCAAGCACATGCAGCCACCAATAACAACCAGAATCTACTGCTCACTTGCTGCCACCAATAAACACCTTCCTCAGGCCTCTGTGCCCAACGCTGCACTTCTATTACCTACGGTGACTCTCCAAAATGTGGCGAGGACCACACTACAGTTCCTGCTGAAGAGACATGAATTCACAAGCACAGAAAGCCCTGGTATTGTGCCCATCCGAGAAGCCAGTTCTTCCCCTAATTACCAAGCACATGCTATTAACTGCCATGCACACTGCCACCCTCACACCCAACAACCCACACGCTCTGGACCATCTCCTTCAATGTGACAGCCACCGATGCCAAGACAACACACGACACACGTGGGGCCCTTTTCCTTGGGCCACAATCCGGTCTCCCCAGACAGTACTTCAAGTTTCCCCTGCCGACCATCTCTATGGCTAAGACAGGACACTGTGATCTTGATGAAGTCATAAATGAATAATTTTCAACAGAAATTTTACATCTCTTTGGAGTAAAAGCCCAACTAGTAATTAAAATGTCAATTACAAAAATTATAAAATAAGAATTCCTATAATCTTTAACAAGAAAAGCTACACAACCATCCCCTCTTCACTCTTCATGCTTAGGAGAAATAAATATACACACACACAAATCCACAAAAACACATATAAGTAAAGAAATTAAAATTTAATGTGTAGAAATTACTGATTCAAATAAGCCCTGAAGCCAGTAGAGTCCTCAAAGGGCCTTTGGACACTCTGCTCTGGCCATGTAGAAAGCAGCACTGGACGGCTGCTTCATACCTTGTCTTTAAATGAGGACAAAATGGACCAAAGGACTACTGAGGCATAGTTCAGCCTTTTTTAGGTTCAGAACAAACAGAGCCAGGTAGCGGACATGAGAGGTATCTCAGGGCAGGAGACTGAGAAGTGACAGAAGTGTAGCTCAACTTTTCCTAGTGATAAGGGACTTCCTCCTGACGGCACTGGGCCAGACACCTGAGGCCCTGTGTGTGCTGATGCCATTCCTCTGTGAAGGCCCCTCGTTGGTCTCATTCACCTCCACACCCCAGAACGAGCACTGGGCCGGCACACAGGACATATGCAATGCAGGGGTCCCGGATGAGGAGATGAACAGACAGGGCAGGAAGTGTGGACATGTTCCAAAGAGCCATTCCATGACGTCATTGCCCTGGGCTTCCTTTCAGCACAAGAGTTCTAGGAGGTCCTCTGGTGACTGTCCGAGAGGCCCACGGAGAGGGACGCGGCATTGGCGTGGGCTATCAGGACTTGGCTCCCCTGAACTACTCCAGCTCAAATACCTAATCTGTCTTCCACTCACCGTGGACCTCACCAAATCACCTAATCTCTTTCAGCTATTTCCTGACCAGAGAACTGAAGAGTATAGACTGTGTACCGCCCTCCACTGTGTCCAACCCAAAAGCGCTCTAATCCTACTTCTGTGTCCAACCCAAAAGCACTCTAATCCTACTTTGCTCAGGCCCAATCTGTCCTTTGGGTGCCCCCAGTTCGTAACTGAAAGCACAAAGCTGATCCTTATTATCTGTGTCTTCCATCTTTGGGAATCTGCCCACCAGCTAAAAATTATTTACTCCTCAAATCAATTCTTGGAGCATCAGGGGGTACGCACAGGACAGGGAAAGCTTGAAGCTGCCTAAATGCGCATGTCCCCAGGCAGGGTGACAGGCGGCAGGAGCCAGCAGGAAGGCCTTCCTGCTGCCTCGGAGTAGCAGACAAGCATCTCTCTGCACTGTTTAGTGCCATGTTCTTCGCATTATTTGTGATTTTGGTTGGTGTTCCTGTTTTGCATGGCTCCCAGCACAATGCAAAGGCAATGCGGCGTCCCAACCACTGGCACTAGCCACGTGAAGTAAGTGCACGTGCCACAGCAGGTATGCCTCATTGACAAGCTATAGGACGAGCCAACGTTAACAAATTAATAATATGCATTAAGTAACGTGTATCTAAACAAAAGCACACACAAAACAACGTTACGCATCGATCAGTTGATGAAAATGTTGCAATCCGAGTCTCAAAGATCCCAAGCCCCTGTTTCCCCCGGGCGCCAAGAGTTCAGTATTTGTTAGTTATTTGCTATTGTAAATAATAAAAATCAACTATCTACCCTCAGTTCAGACTTCCACATACAATTACACAGCAAGGCCTGGGGCGTCCTCTAGAGTTGTGCAGTGTACAACCTGCCCAACTATATGCAGCAGTGCTGCTGTTAAGTAACGACCTGGTTGGAATAAACAACGGTGAGAAAAACAACATAGAAATCGGCACCGTTACGACAGCCAAAATAAAGAAAAAAATCTATTTATGACAAAATGATTGCACATGGCCTTGCTCCCGACATACACTCGGCTGGAAACCTGGGCATCTCCAGAAATGTCTTTCTTTCATCTCCTTTATGCTCACAGGAGTATCCCGAATTTTGCAGCGAGCAGCTCAAGTGTTTCTAAGCTTCCTCCTCAGATCAGTTGGTAGCCATCATTAAAAATTGTGGATGGTACCCCCATGAGAACGTTCTCCACAAATCCACAGCAGAGACAGGCCAGCAGCAAGAAATAATTCAAGCATGCACCTGAATCTCGTACCAGAAAGATATACTGGAACTTTTTTTTGCAAGGAGTGGGAACACAGGAATATAAAAAAAGAAAAACCAAAACAGGGAAAAATGGAAGGACAAAAAGACAAGAATGAAAGAGGAAAAACTAGCTAGACTAGCAAGGGTTTTGGAAATAAATGCCATTTCCAAAGAGCAACAGCCAGGTGGACCAAGATTTATTTAAATTTCCAAGCGGGGGTAAGTTTTGAGCTCCCGTTTTTCATCGAGAAATGGCATGTTAAATGTATACCTTAAATGCAATCAGCCCAACTCCACCCCCGGCAGCAGGACAATTCCTCAAAATCAACTCCAACACTAGGTACCCGTCCCTGAAGGCTGTCAAGATTAGGATGTGGAAAGAGCATTATTCTTTGACTCTGAACTCCGACAGGAGGACTCAAATCTCCACTTAGCTAAATGACCGCTGGCCAGTAGTTTAACTTTTAAACCTCAGATTTCTCATTTGTAAAGTGGAGACGATAACACAACCCTCTGCACGGGGCTGTTTAGAAAATTAAATGAGTGGCTAAAGCAACAGAACACGCACTGAGTGGGAGCAAGGGCCGGACTCAATCCCCAGCCTTTCCTCCATCAGATAAAACAATGCCAGTAAGACACCTAGTACCCTACCTTGGGTGTTTGGAATGTTATACACATATTATGATAACTGGTAAATCACACACAGAGTTTGAAGTCAGCAGGTGAAGCTGGAGCACTGAGTGCATTTGGGACTACCAGGCGAGTAAGGAGCGACTCAGGCAGGAGGAAGGAGAGAGGACACAATTTCTTCATCAGTTTCTCCGGCTGGAAACCTGGGCATCTCCTTTTCTTCTCTCCCTGCCAAATAATGGATCAGTGACTCCCCAGACACCGAAACTAATCCTATGAGTAAAAATGGCACGATTAGAGGCCCAGCACTTAGAAGCCATAGTGATTCTGCACTTAGGCCAGGAGGATGAGTAAACTTGAGCGAATGGGTACAAGATAAACGACCTCTAGGATCCAAGTCTCCACCACATGTAATTGACAGGAGAAACAAAGAATCCAAAGGCCATAACGGGGTGTCTAAAGCCCCCAGCAGGGGCTGAAGAAAGGAATGCACAACGTAACAATTAAAAGATAGTTTTGCTACTTATGATCTAGAGGAACCAGATATTCCTGGTGTTTGAATACCTATAATAGAATCTTGATTCCGAGCTAATTATTTCAAGAGAAGAATCATAGAAGACTTCGTTAAAAAAGAAAGAAAGAAATCTAAATATTTGCATCTGCCCGTCCACCAACACCAGGCTTTCCCAGAGCCTCAGCTCAGGAATCTTCGGATCAGATACTGAAAAGGCATGTGCGAAATGAGCGAGGTTTAAAAGAAGAAGAAGAGAAGAGAAGCCACTACAGAGCTAGTATGTGGCCATGGGGTGTTTGTGCTATCACTAATCAAGCAAGCCAGGTAATTTTTTTTTGCTCTTTCTCCCTTTACCCAGCGTACCAGAATCATGGGATTTTCAGGGGTGGGGGAAGAGGTCTGTCACCTAATTCAAACTGCTAGCATGACTGTTAATTCTAATATACACCCACCATCTTCAGAAAGCTCTCAGGACTAATCTTGCTTCCTCCTCTGGCCTTGGCCTTGCCAGGATTTTGGTCACCTGACTCCTCTTTGGAGTGCCCTCAGTCCAGGATCTTGGTTAACTGACCCTTCTTCCACACGCCAACAGTCTGTTTGCTGTGGCCCTCTTTCCAGGGGGCCGTTGCTTCCTCCTTATCTTCCTCATCCACGTTTCATGCTGTGAGCTTCTTTTCCAACCCCCACAAGCTGCCAACTCTGGAGCAACCCCAAGTTCTGACTGTGAGGGCCCCTGCACACAGGCCACAAGTCCCCCAGCGATCCATGAAGGATCCACTTCAGACTCCCGACTGGGTCACTAACATCTTTACTTATCCTTGCCCTTCTCTCAGAGTCTAACCCACAAGGCGAAACAGAGAGAGCTGCTTCCTCAAAATTAGGAAAGACGAGGCAGTTTCAAGACCTGAGATCTGCCAAATATTTAGAAAAATATTTGCAAAATGGCTCAGTGTGGAAATGCAAGACCTGTGGAGAGAAAACAGGACTGAGACTCAAGAGGGAGAGAAGCTCGCTCTCTGTTTTTTTTTTTTTTTTTTTTTTGTTTTGTTTTAACAAAGGGCATATAATGGGCCAAGAAACAGAAGAGCTACCTTCTTCTGCAAACACTAAAGTAATTCTCAACTGAAACAGGAACAGCCTTATGTTCCCAACAAGTACATGTGAAACTCAGTAATTACCGGCTGCTCCTGCTGGATGCTACATGCTCATGGGGCCAAGAATACTTCATAGCGGAAGACCTAGAAAAAGTGCTGAGAAACACAGACTACCCCACAGGACACCAGCCTCAAGAAGCCCAACCATCGCAGTTAGACCATGCAAAGGCACGCTAACATTTGAGACTGGCTTCACCTTGAGACAAGCAGAGTATTAATAGTCTGTTAGGGAGTACACTTAATTATCGATTGACTTCTTCTTTATGACCTAAGTCTCTGCTATCACTTAAAGGGCACCTCACACAATCAAAGGCTCTAAAGTTCTCTGCCCTGCAACAGATTCTGGACCCGAGAGCAGCTCAGAGACGCGCACACTGTCCTACTGCAGGACTGCCGCATCTCCTTCTCCTAGGGGCTTCTGCCCACGCTGCTTTTATCATGAAGACTCAGCACAGACGTATTTAACACAACTGTCAGTCCTCCCAGCAGACTACATAGTTTTTCTACTATCATGAAGCCACAAGTACAGTTCTCATTTTATTTCAAAAGAAATTAAGACTCTACAGGTAAATCAAAGTGACTCCGGAGGTCTGGCAGTATAACTCAGTGGTACAGCACCTGCCCAGCATGGGCAGGGCCCTTGGTTCAATACCCAGCATCACAAAGTTCTGGTACAGAAGAGCCTCCCAAACGTAAAAGTTCTGATTTGACTAATACAATCCACTTTGTTAGTAATAAGTATGCAGCACTGGGCTTATAATCAGTGCCCTCATGGCCATAAACACAAAAACAAAGATTTACTTGATTGTTTCTATATTCCTGGAAGACATCCTTGACTATTCTTCAAACACCAAGTCTCACAACCTTACTTTCTAAATAGCTCTCACACTCTGCTCCTTTCTGTCACCGGGCTATCATCGTGACAAATGCCACCAGCATTCACTCTTGCCCTATCCAATCTGTTCTGTTCAATCCAATATGAACATCTCTGTGAAACTATGTGGGACCCTGACTAGGCTGAGGGATAACAAAAGGTAGAAGGCTGCTCAAACCCTGATGATAACATGGTCTGGAGACTGGCAGAAGTGGAGCCCCTCCCTCTCATCCCAGGCCTAGGATAGCCCACAGCTCAGGTTTCGCTCTACTCAAGTCCCCAATTTCCCCTACCCCAAGACCCTTACCAGAAATCATGTGATCAGGTTTCCAGAGATCCACCATGCAAATTAAGCTACTTTTAGAACCCAAACTTCCTCCAATCAGTAAATGACCCTTGCCCTGCTACCCTAGATGATCCTACTCCCCTCAACTGCTTATAAGCCTGGCCCTCAAGGATAATAAACAAGCTGTCAACACCGAATCAGACTCCCAGATGCTATTCCGTGGTACTCATGGCCTCCCCAGACTTCTCTGATTCCTGATCGCCAGTGGCCAACGGCGGCCAGGGACTCTGGAGACCCCAGCAAAACTACAACTATGATCACATCTCTCTCCAGATCAAAATCCTACAATAATTCCTACTGTTTTAAGATAAAAGGGTAAAACCCTCAAAATGGTTTCCAACTCTTCCTCAGCGAGCCCAGGCTTACCTGGGTTACTTCGTCTCTCTCGTCTCTTTCTCCCCATCCCATGCACAGGTGTTCTGACATCCTTCCAGTTCCTCCAATATACTATTCATTCTTTTCTCCCTCATCCCGAAACCTGTCTGTATACTGTTTTTTGTACCTGAAACTCCAACCCATCTCTTACGCACTCTCTTTAATAACTGTTTTTACAGTCACACATCTATCATCAAGACTTTTGGTTTCACGATCACAGAAGAGTGTATGTCTGATTCTCTATGTCCTGGTGCCCAGTATACCCATGGGCACAATAAATAGTTTCTGAGGTCTGGGTTCTCTCTGAATCACCTTTAATTATCCCCAGGCTATAAACTTAAGGTTCCATTAATGTACCTGCAATTATAACAAAAACTTGGACTAAGACAAAACATGTTCTAGAAGTACACGAACTCGAAGTCAGTGAATGGTACTCTACGTCAATAACACCTGCCCTTTCTCTCTTACTCATGGTCCCATGATCTATAATTAGATATATGATACGATTTAAAGTATAATAATACTAAAATTGTACAATGTGCCGGTTTCAAATACAAAGCAAAGGATTAGCATAAGAGTTAAGGAAGAGAAGGTAAGTTGGTATAGCACACATTAAAAACTAAGAATTTTGATATAAGAAATATTCATGATTTCCTCTGTATTTCACATACCTGTGGAGCTGCAGAGACAAGAGACATAAACACGTACAGTTTTTGTTCTTCAAATATCTTAAATGTACAGCCTACACTAAACAGCCTGTCAAGCCACACCAACATCTTTACTGTTAGCATCCCAAGACTTCTCACACAAGAGCTGCTCCTATTCCGGCAGCAGGTGACCACTCTGAATGAAGGCTACCACATGTGCCTTGACACAGAACGGAGCAGCCCAGTCTTCTGTGCTACTTCAAAGAGGCAAAACATACATGTCCCAGAGAAAAATACACACAGTGCAACCTGAGATAGAACTCAGGCATAACCAAAGAAATCTTTGTGCATATAATAAACCAGAAAAGCAGCAGAGTTTGATAAAACACGCTCACTTTCCATTCAGCAAAGGGATAAATCTCCCATGCTGAGGTAGCTAATTCTTGCACTATATTAAGTGCTTTCCCAGGGTGTGCCAAGAGGCACACAAAGCAGAGGATGCCTGGTTCCATGACTTGTTGACGAGGCTCTCTGAACTCCTCAAAGGGAGGAATACAGGCCCGTGCTCTGCCAACACCCCCAACTCTCATCAGGGCTCCCACTAACACACAGAGGCTGCTCCGGCTGCCAAAGAACACTCCCAAATGAGGGCTGAAGGCAGCTTGTTTCAAGAAATTGAAACCTCAGACAGGATTAAGCATCTACAATTAATCAGGCACTGGACCAAAGTGTTCAAAGGAGCTTCTCTTCCTTTGGCCCACTTGATTGAGCAGGGCTCCCAACCAGGCCTCTTCCTGTCCTTAAAATTGTATGAAAAATCTGCATATGTGACCTACTGCTCCAAAGAAAAAGGTTCATTAGGCTTACCATCGGATTTTTCAGGTTCCAGAGAAGGTCAATCTGGGACCCACTTAGCAGAAAAGTTGCTGAGCTGTCCTTCCATTCTGAAAGAGACTTGGTGGCCCAGATGGGAAAATGCTGATGCAGGTAAGGGCTGTACTAAGAGTTCTCCCTCTCTACCCTGGTTTCTTTTTTGATATGTGTTGAGTTTAAGAAGATACATTTTGCATTTTTTAATTTATTTTATTTTGAATCTACATATCACACCCCTTTCCCCTAACTATCCCCTCTCTCCTCCACATCCCCTTTCCTTGTCCACAAAGCCCATCTTCTCAGTTTGTCACCTTACTTGTACTTTTTTATGGTTTGGTTTTCTAATATTAAAGAGATACATTTTAACTTCCCACAAGGTAGCAAAGGTCATCAAGCCACCACCAAAAGCACCATCACTCCACCAATCCCATCTATACCACACGCACAGACTCAGTCCAAACCTGGGGTCCAACTGCACTTGCAGCTAGGTTTTCAGCCAGTTGAGAGCACCTCTGAGAAGTCTGGGCACTGCACTTCAATGCTCTCAAATTCAGACTGAGGAACTCTGTGTCACACACTGTTACGTCATGATATATAACAAAATGAATTGTACATCACTGACCTCCAGAACTATGGATTACACAAGTCTAAATGTAAATATGTATATAAAGTAACTGTATGACTACTTTAAAAACAACATTAAAAGCCATATTATTAATATGTAATTTACTGGTTTGGACGTTTATTCAGCTGGCTTCCTACACACTACTACAAAATGGTATTTGCTATGAATTAGATATGGTTTGAGTGTGCACCCAAAGGTTCACGCACCTGAAGCTTGGTGATGCAGGGAGGGGTAAACTTTATAAGAAGGAGCCTAGCAAATGATGGTTATGTAATTAGCAGTGCTACCTTTGGAATGGGTTAATACAGCTTTTATAGGACCCCACTTGGCTCCTACAGGTGCAGGATATTATAAAAAGAACTGGCTTGGTCCCCAAATCCTTCTGCTTTTGACACTATCATGTGGGCATCCCTCTTGCACAAACTCCTACCAGAATGCCACATGTCACGTTTTGACGCAGCCCGAAGACCCTGACCCAGGATGAGTAGATGCTGGCATGACATTCTTGAATCTCCAAGACTGTGAGCCAAGTAAACATCTTTTCTTTTTCTATTTTTCTTATGATCCTAGGTATTGAACCCAGGACCTGCACACTGCCCTCTTTTTTTTTTTTTCTTTTTTCTTTCTTTTTTTTTTTTTTTTTTTTTTTTTTTTTTTTTTTTTTTTTTTTTTTTTTTTTTTTGAGACAAGGTCTTACTGAGTTCCCTGGACTGGGCTCAAACTTTCAATCTTCCCACCTCACCACTCTCAGACTCTTTATGAAGTGTTTACCTTCAGGTATTTTGTAGTAACCAAAATCAGATATGGACGTTTTTACCAAGCACAAAAATACGCTGACCGCATGCAATTAAACATTTTCCCCTCCTGCTTTGGAAAATGCTTAAATCATCTAAAACTTAGATTCATTCTGTTTAAAAAAAAAAAAACACTTGAGAGAAGAATAATGTATCAGTCAGTTACTTGATGTGACAAACACATGAGGCAAACAACTTACAAGGAGAGAAGACTTCATTTGGTTCACGGCTCCAGAGGCTCTGGTCTCCGGTCACCTGGCCTGGCTGCTCTGGGCCTGATGGCAGGAAATCCACATGGCAGAGGAAGAGTACACACCTTGTGGTGGCCGAGAAGCAAACAGACAGGCAACCAAGCCTTTCAGACCTGAGCTTTGTTAGGACACCTGAGATCCAAACAACAGCAGGCAACAAAGTCAATAAAGTAAGGGAAATTAGCAAAGAATCTGCCAATATTGTACAAAACCGGTACACTGAACAACCCTAAAACGGATTTTTATTGTGTTTTTAAGTATATATTATTTTTTTGGAAATACATAAATTCTATTATACGTAAGAAACATGGGGTTTGGGGAATCAGTGAGATCTACGCACAACACTGTTTTCAGAGGTTAACCCCTTTCCTAGCTGACTAAATATATTCTTAAAAGTTTTTCTGATATGGAATTCTTGGCCATTGCTCAGGAGTGAAGTCAGCCAGAGACACAAAGCTGGCCGTTGTGTGCTGCCTTCCTCTACGCTGTTCTTAGCTTTTCTGTGGGCTTAGTTCCTAACTTAACGAACAACTCATGATCTTTACATTATTGCAAAACAGATACCATTTCTTCTTAGATTGCACAATTTTCCAATTTCAGGCATGACCTTGCCCATTTTATTTGATTTCCAAAATCAGTACTTTCCCGGTGATGCCACAGCCAATATGTTCCAAGCAACGGTAGAGGCAAATGTGTCTCCCTCATCACACTAGTCAGACACGCATGAAAAAAAATTTGAGTGCGTCTTTGTCAGCATCAATACATCTTCTTTCCATCTTCCCTCTTCATGTCTTTCTTGAGTCTTCTAAGAAGAAAAACTAAAAAGCTCAGGATTAGAACATCAGTGTCTTTCCTTTCTCTGAAGCTTTAGAGATTCCACCAGGAGGAATTAAGAAAGCACATCTAGCATGCTCTGAATATCTAACTAAATCTTCACAATTCCTATCAACTACCCCATCACCCTTGCCTCCTCCAAAAGGAGGCTTATGGGTGAATGTTATGTAACACTACAGAAACAATGTCAGGGAGAAACAACAGTCCACACAAGATAAGGAAAACAGGCATTCCCATTAAACACTGACTCCGCTGGGGACTCTGCCAAGCCAAGCCTAAGTTCTGGCTTTAAAACACAGGCAAGAACTCTTCACGTAGGTGGGAGCTATCGGTACTAGAAAATCACACAGTCACCGGGTGCCAGGAGGAGAGACTGGAGGAACAGACTCGCTAAGTACTGTGGGTCTAAAGTAAAAGAAAGCAATTTGCTACTAAGAAAACAAATGATGAGTTTAGCTAGAGGCTTGTCAATCTTGTTTATTCTTTCAAAGAACCAGCTCTTTAACTCATTAATTTTTTATTGTCTTTTAATTTCATTAATTTCAGATTTGATCTTTATAATTTCTTTTCTTCTACTTCTTTTTGGCTTAGGTTGTTCTTGTTTCTCTAGGGCCTTATGGTGCATCATTAACGTGTGTATTTGTGACTGTGCTGTTCTTCTGATGTGTGCATCTATGGCTATGAATTTCCCTCTAAGTACTGCTTTCACTGTGGCCCACAGATTCTGATATGATGTACTTCTTCATCCTTTAACTCTATCAAGTTTTTATTTCTTCTCTGATTTCTTCTGTGATCCATTGTTTGGTCAGTAGTAAGTTGTTTAGTCTCCATGTATTTGTGTATTTTCTTCCGTTTCTTTTGCTGTTAAGTTCCAGTTTTATTCCACAATGATCTTAAAGTACACCAGGAATTATTTCTACTCCTTTGTATTTAAGCATGACTTATGACCCAAAACATGCTCTATTTTAGAAAATATTCCATGTGCTGTTAAGAAGATATTGGGTGGAAAACTCTATAAACATCTGTTAGGTCAAAGTTTTCTATAGTGTCACTTACTTCTTTGTGGATTTTCTATCTGGTTGATATATCTATCTGTGGAATATTAAAGTCCCCTGCTATAATTGTATTGGGGTCTATATGTCTTTTCAGATCTAATAATTTTTGGTTTACATAATTGAGTGCTCCAGAGTTGGGAGCATATATATTGATAACTGTGAGTTCTTCCTGTTCTATTCTTCCCTTAACAAGTATATAGTGACCATCTTTGCCTTTCCTAATCTGTTTTGTTTTTAAATCTGATGAGTCTGAGACTTATATAGCTACTCCTGCTTGTTTCCCGGGTCCTGCTGCATGAAATACTGAATTTCATCCTTTTATTTTTCAGTCTATGCGTTACCTTGTGGGTAAAGTATGTCTCTGGTAAGCAGCAATTGAATATGACCAATTTAAATCAGGAACACAGTCAATGGGGGAAGGCGATATGAAGCAAGATTAGACTAAACATCATGTCCGGGAGGCAGAATTAGTTCAGTTTTATTACAAAGTTATGACAATCTAAGACTCTCAATAACCTCAACAGAAAAAAAAAATGTTGCAGGACCTGAGATACAAGAAAAACGTACAATTTTATAGCAAGGCTATTATTTGAATGTGTTATTTAGCATTGCGTTTTCCCGAGGCAGTTAGATGGTCTCCCATATGTTTGTACATTTGCTCAGAGACAAAAGCATTTGGCCTTTTTTCTCTCTCCAGCACCCAGCATGGTAAACATACCAGTTAATGCAATAAATTTCAGATGAATTGATCAAATGGACGAATAAATATAGGGCTACTTTTCTCCTTTTTCCAAAAGAAGGTGCAGTAGAGTGAGTTAATTAACAAGCACCATGAAAACAAGCCAAAAAAGCATTTTTGAATCATTTCATCTTGCTAGTAAGATCAAATCTATTTCCTTTGAGGAATAAAGGCATTGGCCTGACTCGTACACAGATAAGATCAACTGTGTACATACCCAGGAGTTCAAAGGAAGAATGTCTCAGCGGCAGCAGATCTCCCTCTTCTCTACATGCCTGCCAAGGCTGTGGCTCCCAACTCCTCACTATCTCAGGCCAGTTGATAGAGCTATACTAAATATTTTTAAAATTATTTGCATATTATGGAGCTAATATATTAAAACTATAAGTGCCAAGGAACGTAAAGGTTCTGGTGGTAACTCAGCTCCTATGTAATAAGCAGCCACGTCTCATCGGCTTCTTCCAGAGTGACCTCCTCAACATCCTACTTTTGCCTTGCATATAATGTCAAAGTTGCTGCACACACTCCTGGGAGGAGTTGTAGTTAAGTAGTAAATGAAACCGTCACAGGTCCTTTGTGAGGCGAGAGGCACTAGCTAAGACCACTGAGCTACAGAGAGCTGTAGGCATAGAGGAGGCTACTCTCTAGGATGGGGTGACCCCTCTAGCTGGCGCCATTGTGTGTGGACACCCTCTGGCCCATGACCTACAGCCTAGGTGCACCAGCACCACTGACCTGCAGAGCTAAAATGAAGAATTACATCTTCATCCACATGAGCTGCTTTTATAAAATCCCTTAGGCTGGGTGGTTTATATACAACCAAAATGTATTTCTCATAGAAGGCTAGGTAGTCTGTGATCGAGGCACAAGCTGACTCTGCCTGCTCAGGGCCTGCCTTCTCATAGGCATAACCTCCTTGCTGTATCCTCACATGATGAAAGACGTTAGTTCCTTGCAGACTCTTTTCATAAAGGGAACTAACCCCATCATGAGGATTCTTCCCTCGTGATCCAATCACCCTTCAGAGATCCCACGTTCTAATACCACCTCTTTAGCATTAGGATTTCAACGTGTGAGTTTAGGGTAGTCACAAACATTCAGACTACAGGAAAAACATCACCCTTCACAAATCCTCATCCTTCAGGAGGTCTATCCCATACCCTTGCTCCAAATCCTCACCTCAATCACTTTCCCATCTAACAAGGCAAGAAAAAACATCTAGGTAGAACAGTTGCAATTCACACAATAGACTCAGAAAGGCACCTATGAAGAATGATCTCTCAGAGTGCAAAAAGAAACAAAAAAAAATGAACTACTGATACTTTCAGTTTTTAGGATTCAGAGTATATCTAAAAGGGTGAGAAATTACTATGAACACAAACTATTTTATTTAACAGTTAAAACTGTTTGATAAATGTCTTCTTTCAATACCATCAGCGTGTTCACTAGCTAGTAGCCCTTAGAAATAATATCATAGGTCCATATCCTATTGTGGTTAGGAGGTTGGATTTGGCAGTACTCCTTAGAAAAGCTACTTCCACAGGCCAGGGTGCACACTTTGTCTGGGGGAGTACCTTAGTGGGGCACTTAAAGGGAGAAGCAGAGAAAGGAGCTCATTAGGAATCAAAGAAGCTGTGTCTGCTCCAAAAGGAGCAGAGAAGGGTTCTGGTATATCCCAGAGTTGGAAGGTAAAGCCACACACACACACACACACACACACACACACACACACACACACACACACACACACGTCACACAAATTCCAAAAGCATCTTGGAGTTCTAGGAGTGGGACAAAAATCTAGTCATGCCTTCACTTGTTCAAAGAGAGGAAGAGCTACTCAGCGTCCAACCTCTGCTCTTGCTTTTCCTCTAGACAAAGCTATTTTACCCTTTGTCCTTCTTCCCTCAGATCTGAAGCAGAGGTTGGTGAACCCATTTATAATGTAATAAATTTAGATCTGTCTGATGGAGAGCAATGTGGTAGCCTCAATCTCAAGCTAATAAAACGTTTACAGGCGCCCTCCCTGCCTTATAGAATTGACTTGCACAACTTCTTCCTTTCGGCTTCTCTCAACTTGCAGCTTTCACTGTAACTGCACTACGTAGACAGAAGCTAAAACACCCCTGAGAAAGGTGGTCCCAATGCCATCTTAATGCAGAGACATAAGCGAAATTTGTCGTCATTTGGTAAAGTTCATACAGCGATAAGATAATGATCACAGCCAACATGTAAGGAATAAATCCAATTAGCATATGGGCACTTAAAGTTCATTCACTGAATATGAAGTGACATTTTGATAACTAAAGAATTGAGCCATTAGCACTCTCTGGTTACAACCTGCCTGACAGATTCTGGGCATGAACTTCGCTAATTGAGTTTTCAAGGACTTAGGTGAGGATTAGTGATGGCCATGCTTGTGGAGCTCTTGTTTCTCTGCACAAGTGCTTCTGGTGGTAATCTGGAAATGGCTGCTCTCCTAGGACATCCTCAAGGAAATATGTTCAACAATTCAGACACAGAAAAAAAGGGGTTTCCATTTTTCTTCTCTTTTTTTCTTTCTTCTATTAAAAAAAATCACTCATTTCAGCCTTGATTAGTGAAGTCTAATTGTTCAGAACACTTTGGAAATTTGTCATTCAAACTACAAAACAGCATTGATATTAATCGGTACCGCTAGTCTTGGTCAGTCACTACAATCTCAGTTGGGGCATTAAGGCAAATCGGGTTTTATTTGGAATCTTGAGAGCCTCAATGACTATTTCCTGAGTAGAGTGAGCCAACGGATGTTAACTCAATGGACGATTTCGCTCTTGAACACTGTGCAGCAGCTGCACCAACATACACTTGGCTTACTTCCTCTTCTAGAACTTCACGTCATGCAGCCTTCATCTGCTGTTCTTCACATTCTGTCAGAACATCAAACCAACATTCTTTCTTCCCTCTGTTCTGTTGTCCTATCTTTCTACAACAAGTGCACACTAAAAGCTCTATACAAGGGCTAGAGGAAAGGCACAGCAGTTAAAGCACCTACCTAGCAAGCTCAAGGCTGAGTTCAATTCATCAGCACCGCACAAAGCTAGCCATGCTGGTGCACATCTGTAAACCCAGCACTTGGGAGGCTGAGGCAGGAGGAATGCCTTGAGTCCAAGGCTAGGCTGGGCTACATAGTGAGTTTAGGACCAGGCAGGACTACAGAGTAAGCCCTGCCCCCCACCAAAAAAGCACTATACAAATAAAAGATGCTACTAGAACTTAGACTGTAAGATTGTTCAAGAACACCAGGCTCAAATATTCTTAGTTCACAAAGAATTTTATTGAGCAAAAATTTCTATTGTTTGGCATGGTGGTACATGCCTGTCATCCAAATACCAGGAGACTGAAGCAGGTGGATTATAGTGAGTATGAGGCCAGCATAGGCCACATAGTAAACTCAGGACTAGCCTGGGTTGCAGAGCAAGACACTGTTTCAAAAAATATTTTTTTTTCCATTTTCTATGTTAAGCAACCACAAAAAGAATTCATTAAGGAACACTTAGATGAAAATTAAACTAAAATTAAAATTAAAACTAAATTCTCACTCAAAAAGTGGGAAAAAACAGGAGGGACACCAAGCCTAATATATTGAGTTCTTATTGGTGTGAACACAGAATTACCAAGTAACTGTTTTCTCTTCCAATTTTCATCATCAAGTCAATTTCAAAACCGGTATTTTACGACCATATGTGAAAAAAGAAAATATGAACTGCACATTTAAGCAAAAGCAAGCACACAGAAGTTTTAATCCTAAACTTGTCTCCAACTCACGGGCTGAACTCAAATATGTTCTCTTGCAAATGTTTCTCAGTCACATTTGTTGAGTAAGCCGCCAGATCTACAAAGTAAAAGCACTATAAAATCAGTCTTAAAACAAATTACCTTTCAGAAAAAAATCAAGAGCTATCAGGCAAGGAGTACACCTGTAATTCTGGCACTCAGAAGGCTGAGGCAGAAGGATCACAAATTTGAGACCAACCAGAACCATATAGTAAGACTTGGTCTCAGTAAAACAAATGCAACACGAACATCAACAAAAAACCAAGACCAAGTGAAGTGGAAATACAGCTCAGTGGTTGCATAGACAAGGCCCTGGGTTCGATTCCTAGAACCACACACACATAAAAAGGGCACATTAACCATCGTAAAAAATTAAGGAACGCCTAACATGTTAAACGACTGCCAAGAGCCAGGTTAAGTGTTTCAGCAGCTCTTAGACCCCGACTCCCAATAAAAGACTTAAGGTTAGCTTCTTTCCCTTTCATAGCATAAACTCACCTTAGACCAGTACTGTCTTAAGGTAGAGAGACTGTGAACTATGAGGCTAACACTTATGGCTAAGTTCCACTCTGGCCCTGCACAACACATATGATCTTCAGAAAATCATCTTAACTTTGTTATCTTTGATCACACAACCAGGATAATAATATTCACACCTTGAAGACAGTCATGAGCATTGAATATGATAGATACATATGTATATACACATATACAATACCAGGAGCCAGAATCCTACACAATTTTACACATAAAAGTTTACATCAGTTTCCTGAACGCATGCACATACCCCAGAGACAGAATCAGTGTACTAAAAGGCCCATTTCAAAAATGAAAGCTAAGAATGTCTTGCTCAAAAGCAAGAGAAAATTCCAGTATGACAAGAGAGCCTAGAGCTCAAAGCAAGGCCATCTGAGGGCAAAGCCTGTCCAAAGACACACACCCAGAAAGGTGCCCCTGCCCAGGGGTATTATAGGTACTCAGCAAAAAACAGGAATTATTAGAGGAAAGGCATGTACTTGGATGCAAACGTTTAACTTTTCAGCTCATTTTCATAGGGAGAGATGGCTACCCAAGTGGGACACAATCCTTAGAAAGTAGAAGCAGCACTGCGCAAGAAGCTACGAAAAGCTCCCTAACCTGAACTTCTTCACACTCAGAACAGAGACCTGGCTCACTACAGCCTGGACAAAGCCTTGGAGCACCCTCGGAAACTGGAAAGGACAGGCGGGGGGACAAGCCACTCAGGTCACTCGTGCTTGGAACACAGTGACTGCTTCATTTCCTTAATCTCATTTGAAAAAAAAGAAAATAGCTACATAAAAATAAGTAAAGCCTGGATCTGCTGATCTCGCAGCATCCCACATTTAAGTGCTATGCTCCATTTCTTATTTTATCTTCACAACCTTGAAGGTAGCACCCATATTATCATCTTCATCTGTTAAGGAATATATATAGAGAGAGAGAGGCTACATCTTCCCTAGTCTCGGAACAGCACTGCCCTCCCATCCCAGTACCAGAGTCCTTCCGGGGTTGCTCTCCTCCCTCCGGCCTCCAGGAAAAACTTTCTTTCTAAAGATGGTGCTTTTCAGATTCCCGAGAAGCCCAACTCCTTAGGTGACTACAGTGTCCTTGTCCTCACATTAGAACAGCTAGGAGAGCTAAAACCAGGCAGATCTGAGGTCAAGTCACGAGATCAAGCTAACCTTTCCTCTAATTCCACACAAACTGTGCCTCTTTACGTCTCCCGTCTCTCTCCCACACCTAGGACTCCTTTTCTTGGTTTCCCCTCCAGACAGTAGTCTGGATTGACACTCTGGGTCCAAACAGCTACTCTTCCATGCTGTAAGCTGCATGACCTAGAACACAACCTTCCTGAAGAAGGTCACAAGTGAACGAGTATGTGCAAAATACTTGGAATGGTACGTGGAACATAATAAGTGCTATTTAAAAGTTGAATGAACAAACAAACTTCCACCTCCTACTTCACATGCTCCTTCACCCCCATCTTTCACATGTTTGGCAAGAAAGGACTCAGCAAATGGCAGCCCGGCTGAACCAGGCAGGGAAATCCAAAGGAGTGAAGCCTGCAGTGACAAACCCCTTGAAGTCACTGTTTTTGCTGGAAAGGCCAGTTGTGGAGAATTCTAGACTCACAATGCTATGTTTCCACATTTCACACCACACACTTCAAGTACTGTACAAGCAAGCACACACTGGCATAAAGAGAAGTTACAAGGGTCACCCTTTATCCGCAACTGAGCCCAAAACGTGAAGGTTATCTCTCCCCCATCACCTCGAAGACATCTTAGCTTCCCAAAAGAGGAGATCTAGGGTGCCAATGCCATGAAAATCCTTATTAACCAAAGTAACGAGATTTTAGAAATTTGCATATGCATAATTAGAAAGAGAGAAGTTGTAAAAAGGGATCTGAGTGATCCTAGAAGTGGGCTCTCAGAGTTCTACTGTTATCACACACATACACACACACACACACACACACACACACACAAAACCACATAAAGGGGGACAGGTTCTCAAGTGCTGGAAACATTTTGTTCTACCTGCTTGTCTTGTGTACGATTCCTTATTCATCTGAGTTTAATTCTGGCTTCTAAGACAGGATATTCATTCACTAATATTAATCCAAATAATTTCAATGTGTCAGACTACTCTTGGCTTGAGAATATGCTAGTCACCAAGAAAGGTTCATGAGTTCATAGAGCTTCCATTAAGAGAGTTAAAGGGGCACTTGGCATTTAGTAATTCACCACTCAATGCTTGTGGTCAAAGTCATTGACATTACACAGCTCCTACACGTACCTGGAACGCAAGGTTCAGGATGCACTCTGGTGAGAATCTGGATCCATCCTAATCCAGCTATTTCAAGAGGAAACTGTAGCTGGAAGTCCAAGCAACAAGAAGAGATACAGGGAAGAGAAAAATAATGAAAGGTAAAAGACTCAGGACTTGCTACCTTTGTATCTTTAACACCAAGTCAGGTCGTTCTACTAGTATTCTGGGGTCACAGCAAAGGACCATAAATTGAGTGGTATCAGCAAGAGAAATTTGCTTTCTCACAATTATGGGAGCGGAAAGTCCATGACCAAGCTGTCAGCAGGCTGGTTTCTCCTGAGGGGTCTCTCTGGCTTGTGGAAAGCCAGTGTCTTCTCATGAGCTTCCCTCTGTGCAGGTCTCTACCTAAATCTTCTTTTCTACTAATGGTATTAAACAAACAAACAAAAAAAATTGTGCCAGAACTTGATACAAACTGCCTTGCAGAGTTAGTATTTTCAGTGAATCTGACCACTCATTGAAATGATATATTGGATTACAACCTTGTTGTACCTAATTTCCTTTCTAAAGGCCCTGTCTCCAAATACAGCCATTCTGAGGCCCCAAAGATTAGGATTTCACGTATGAATCTGGAGGGACACAATTCAGACTATAACTATCTTCTGCTCCCAATATCAAAACCAAGATAACACAATGGTGAGATTCTACCAAAATTAAACAGATATGACCATCTTTTGTGAACTATCTTACAGGGAAAACAGGCTCCAACTTCTAAATAAACAAATTAAAAATAGACATTTAGAGCTATCAGTGTAATCGATCATCTGTAAATAATTTTTTCCCTACAATGAGGAATGGATGCTTGAAAGAAACTAAATCAAGCAGGATCTAACTAACTACTTCAGCATAGAATTTCTTGTCTTGGAAAAGTTTTTTTTTTTAATTCAAAATAGAATTTTAATCTCCAAGACTGGTTTTAAGTATTTGCCTATTGGCAGATCTTGTTTTATTATTCTGATTGTTTCTTGGTGAAGGATCCAGTCACAGAAAGAGTGTAATGACCTTGTATTGAATTATTACTTCTGAATAGAAACTCAAGTACCTTTACACATAAAGTCAGCAAATGTTTAACTAAACACAAAACATTTTTAACTACAAACAAAACCCAATTAAAACATAACTTTAATCAAACTAATTTCATATGACAACTGGAAAATTCTACAAAGGCATCAGAAACACTTTACCCATCATCAATGGGACAGCAAATACTAGCCACAACTGAATTGAGTAATTTCAACTTTATTTCCCCTGTGAACCCCATGACAATCTTTATGTTTAAAAAAAAAAAAAGTTCTTTCCTCTAAGCAAATTGCTGAATCACTGGGGGGAAAACCCCAAAACAAGCACCCCCTTTGTTACAAAACAAAATAGAAAACCACACAACAAAAGCCATCATGGAAATTCATGCTTTCTTTTCACTCTCTGCACCACATACTTGAAGTGCTTAATTCTATCTATTAAGCTTTCCTGGACACTTGAAGATTAGAGGCTAAATATCTTGGTGTCAGGCAGATCCAGGTTTGGGTTTCAGCTCTGCTACTTCCAGTAAGTCCTCAGAAAAGTCAGTTCTCTTCTCCAAGGTGATCCTTCCATAAATGAAAATGGGAAACAGTGATCAGAGCTACATCACTGGATTTTGGAGAAAATTAAAGTGATGGCAGGTGTGAAGCAGGTAACACAATGCCCAACACAAACAAGTGCAGTGAACTGCAGTTACAATTATTAACAGTATTGTGTGGGTTTCGTGACAACTTTGTGACTCAGGTATGTCTACTGTCTCCACTTTAAAAGTGAGGAAACTGGAGTGTAGATAAGTTACCACGTGCCTAAACTCAAGAAATAATAAAAATATCTTCCAGCTCCACACTTTCATTTAGCTACACCTCTAGCCCATTTTTGTTTTTGGTTCTGAGACAATGCCTTGCTAATTACTGTGACTACCCTAGAATTTGTCCACACCCTTTATACATGGCCTAACACAAATTGGTGAACTGTCTTAGAACATTATTATATTTAATGTGTATGTGTCAACTGCATAGTTCTCAAGTGAAAATTTTGTAGATAACAATGGAATGGAATGGAATGGAATGGAACGGAATGGCAGAGTATGGTGTATCCACAACTACTGGAGTATTACCCGTAATTCACATTGTAACTACAAACGATTCAGCCAAAAGAAAAGAAAAACCATTAAATTTAAACTACAAAATGAAGAGCGAGATGGAGCCTCTCCGTTATTAGAGCATGCATGGCTCCAGTTCACAGAGGCATGCAGCTTCCAGTGATACTTCCAAGTCCAAATGGCTGCACGGGCACCACCACACATTCCATGTGCTGTGGCAACTTGACAGGTGAAACACAGAGACTATGGATAATAATCCAACCTACCTTCACAAATAATAAGTAACTGATATTAATTAAGACATGTAAACATTCTCTTTTCATGATTAAACTTTGTTATTTTCTTATTAATTTTCATAGCAAAAGTAAAATACAGTTGTTTATCTGTATCATTTTTTTCAGGTCTGGGATGACTTCCACAGTATCTCAAAAGCACACACTTGAACCCAAGAAAGAAACATTGCAGATGAAAGAAGACTGTTCAATGAAAAGATAACCCTGTCGAGACAAACAGTAAGGAATTCTCCTGAATTTGTCAGGAGTTCTGTCAGTTTTCAAAGACTATAATTTGAAAATGTATCATATGCAAAAACACATTGCCAGATTCAGTGTTATCGAGAAATTTACTGTAAGGACGAAACAGCAGAACTGGAAAAAATATTGGTCTTCTTAACAATTTTTAAAAATTACAACTCATTGTAATTGAATCCTGTTATTTAAAAAACTGTGAGGTAGCAAATTCAACAGCAAAAAAAAAAAAAATTTACTGATACAAGTCTAAGACAAAGCAGACATAATTTGCCCTGATAAAAAAGGGAATATTTGAAAAATAAGTCTGTCTCAGTAGACAATAAATAACCAGGCAAACTGAAGAAAGTAGAAAATCTATTGGAAGAGGTTTAGTGAGAAAAGCTGTTCATTTTAAATTCTACACTTTAAAGGGCTGAAGGAATAGCATAGCAGTGCCCAAGTTCGATTCCCCAGCACCACATAAAGCCAGTGTGGTGGCACACGCCTGTAATCCCAGAACTCGGGAGGCTGAGGCAGGACTGCCATGAGTTCAAGGCCAGCCTAGCTACATAGTGAGTTCAGGACCAGCTGGGCCCATAGAGCAAGATGCTGTCTCAAAAATAAATAAATAAATAAGTCTATATTTTGGCGATGGATAAAAGCAAAGACTAAAGGTACATCACACCTTGCCATTTTTACTAGTGATATTGATGATGAATAGCTTCCTAAACAGGCCTGGTGGCATAGACCTATAATCCCAGTACTCTTGGAGACTGAGGCAGGAAGATCACAAGTTCAAGCCCAGCCTGGGCAACTGAGTGACTTAGCAAGACCATGTCTCAAAATCAAAACTAAAAGATGTGCTGGGGATTCAGCTCAATGCAAAGGCCCCGGGTTCAACTGCCAGAGCCAAAAAAAAAAAAAAAAGAAAAAAAGAAAAAGAAAAGCTGTCTTAGTGTCACTAAAAGACACAACTAAATCAAGAGGTTTATACAAAGCAATAAGAAACACACTAAAGTGATCTTCTTGGTTCGTTGTGAACTTCTCTGGTATAGTGACTGATGGTGCCCAGTGATGGTAGATAAAAGAGAAGAACTTATAAAATTAATAAAGACAAAGCAATTGATGTGTGGAACTCATTTCTGACAAAGTAATATTCCGTAACACAACAATAAAATTCATACATAAAACCTTTATAAATGGATAACACTACACCAATTGTGATCAAGGCTTTGAGTTCCATAAAGACCAAGGAATTAAATCATCACCAATTCCAGGACTTCTCTGAAAGTATGGACGCTGGCAACATCACTTACTTTTCAGAAGTAAGGTGGCTAAAGAAAGGCAAAACATGACAAAGATTTTATGATTTGTGACATGCTATCCAGTCACTAACAGTATCCAAAAACATTTATGCCAGAATTTGATGAAAAGTGGCTTACAGAGTTAGTATTTTCAACGGATTTGATCACTCACTTGAATGACTAAAACATATACTTTCAAGGTAAAGCCAATTATCAGTACATTGTTTCAAACGCTAACAGCATCCCAAATGAAAGGGAAAGCGCAGCAAGCTCAAATGAAGGCAAACCACTGTGCATTCTGACACGCTGGCTAACCACAGTGCTGCAGACCAAATACACAGCCTTGCCCTGCAATTTCATATAAAAAACGTGAAAACAGGTTTCAAAAGTTTTGGAAAAATATTTTGGTACATTTGCAACACCATTTTCTGGTGATATAAATATGCTATGTGCCAACTTTCAAGTGGAATGTATAGAACTGCAATCGGACACGTTAAAGAAAAACATGATCAAGTCTCTTCACTTGACTTTCAGAAGACCAGTCTTCCCAGAAACAAATATTCCATGCCTCACAATCATGTCTCACTCACGCCATGCCTTTTTAGTAGCACCTACATTGGTGAGCACCTATGTTTAAGTCTCAAGCTCACAAAGAGGAAAATTAGAACCTAAAGATCTGGTGGGCACCTTGCAAGCTCCCTGATAATGGGAACCAGTTCCTTTGAACCAGTGATATCAAATCACTAATAGTATCCAAAAATATTTACACCAGAACTTGACGCACTCATTCCACAAGGTCAAACATCCACTAGTTCTATCATTATGTCGTCATCTCTTTTCCAAATGTTATAGTAAAAAACTATAAAAAGGAATTTTGGTTACTTACATGCATTAATTATATTTGATATACTATATGTGGGCCAAGATAATTCTTTTCCATGCAATGTGGTCCCAATAAGCTAGACGATTACACACTCCTTCTTTAAACCAAAATGAATAGGTACTAATAAAAATGTTGTATAATAAAATGCCATTTACTGTATTTTGCTTCTCTCCATGGACTTTTTCCCTAAAATTATTCTATTAGTACATGGTTTTGATACATAAAAGTGACACTCACCATGGGGAACCAGTGCACATCCATATTGCACCTTAATCATTTTTCTTTCTCTTCTCCCTCCTGCCAACTAATCTCCCTTTTCCCACTATCTCTTCCCATTTCCACAAAGTCTACCTCCTTGTTTCCTATCATCTTTCTTTCATTTTGCTCTAACTTTTTTTTTTTTATATTTTGGGCTTCTCATATTAGTGAAACCATACAATATTTAACCTTCTGTGTGTGATTTATTTCACTTAGCACAATGGTCTCAAGATTCATCCATCTTCCTAATAATGACTTGAATTTATCTTTACAGCCACCTGCTGCTTTCAGTATGTGTCTGATTGACGCTGGCTTCAAGCAGCCAACTGATGCGAACACATGTGTAAATGACCCATGGCTTACATGAGATACAGACTAAGAGCACTACAGACTAGCAGCAAGCAGGAAGACAGGAGCCTCGCTGGTACAGGTAGCTATCTCATACAACTAGCAACTGTGTTTTCACTGATCTATTTAATTATAGCCAGTGTGAAATGGAAAATTAACTTTCCAAAGAAAGGTAAATGTTACCCAAAGATATTATTCAATATACAAGAAGATTTCAAGAAACAATGCTTCACCACAATTAAAGTTTTCAACTTGAAAACATGAAGAAAATTAAGAACAATAACAATGTTTTAGGCTGAGAATGTACTTAGTACAGGACTTTCTTAGTGTGCAGAAAATACTATTTTCAATTCTCAGCACCAGTGTGGTGGGCAAAACAGTACTTTTTAATTTCACAGTCTTAATATTGTAATCTAACAGTAATTATTGAGTAGGAAAAAGAGAATAGCATGTAGGTAATAAATGATGTAGTCAAAAAGAATTAGTGAAGAATCTAGATTATATTTTCAAATCAGTCTTTCCTCTGAATTCACTTATTAACTCCAAAAAGGCTATGAAATAGTAATTTATTAAGTGCTTATATCATACCAACCACTGTGTTAAATATATTAACGCATGTGATTCCTTACAGCTGGCCATGGTTAAGTTCTATTATTACCCACATTCACAGGTGAGGAAATCAAGGTGTAAGAGTTCTATAACACACCTAAGCTCCAGCTACTACTAAACAGGAGTACTAGAATCTGAACTTAGACCAACGGTTCCACAGTAGAAGGTACTACTAACTGGTACGTCACACTGAATGAAGTAATCATTTGTCAGCACATGAAGAGATTCTACATAAGTTTTCTGAAAATGATCTATGTTAGTAGGATAAGCCTTGACTATGCAATAACTAATTTTACATTTTCCTTAATGCAAAGTCAAATCTAAACTCAGAAGACTTTCCACGCACACAAAAAAAGGACAGCTTCTATGACATGGAATGAATGAGAACATTCCACATTATGAAGACTATTTTAGATAAAAGTCAGAGAAATTCTAATTTAAAAACTTTCATACTAAAGACTTAAAGATATATTTAGTACAGTGTAAAGGGAGGACATGCTGCAAGTGGCTTTAACTTAGTTTGCTTCAAGAAAAAGGTACGCTACTTCAAAGGATTCAAATATTTAGAGTATGTGCCATTTTTTTCATTTTTAGAAAGTTATCCAAAATCCAGTGACATCCCCTTTCATCTTTGCCCCAAAATGAGAAACAATGTATAGCACAGATTTCCTTGGGAATATGTAGATCGTAGCCAATACAAAGGTACATGCTTTCCTAATTTCAATTTTATAGTTACAAAAACAAAACATAACAAAAGCAAGGCTCAGCTCTCTGTGGGAAATTTCACCTACCCCTTTCACACTGGTACTATGTTTGTGACTGCTCAGTGACTTCCTTAGTCTGTTGGGATGGGCCAGAAGGGTCATCAAGAATCGGGGGAGGTGGGAAGGGCAGGGGCTCCCTACACAGCATACATTCTCATTAAGTGCAACACAATGCAGAATCTATTAAGACATATTTTTGAAACTGCTGCTCATAGTAACCTTAACAGAAATAACAGGAAATATATGCTTTGCAAACAGAATTCCTCCAAATAGAACCCTTTTAAATTGGTCCATGGGGTGTCAGAGGAGTTTTTAATTTTGTCTTCATAACCGTGTTCTTTCACAACTCACTGGCTTTGTGCCTTCAGATGCTAATTTCTTTTTCTACTAGAAAAGGTAATGGGCACCTCCATTTACAGCAGATGGCTCCTTATAAAAAAAATAAAAATAAAAAGTTGGAGAGCATCTGGCCAGATATATCAGAGCTGGTAGTTCAGATTTTTAAATACCCGTTATTCTTGTTCAGATAAAAAATAATTTTAATCCTAGTAACTTAATCTTCTGCTCTTCTGAAATATTAATAAGGTTTTCATAAGAGTAGATATTAAATATAATCAGTTGCCATAGAGGTATGAATGCTGTTTTTCTATTTCAATATAAACAACATGCCTTAGTCATAACAGATGTAAAAATAGAAAATTCATTTCAATTTATCCTTAGCACTCTCTGTCTTAGAAGCCTGGTTAACTCCCTTCCAAGCTGCAATGTTTATTTTTTCATGGCTCTGGCACAGGCATTTGAGTTTCAGGCTGGTACATGTGGTATTTTTCCATTCGGGAAACCTTTATCATATCTCGGATGCCGCTAAATGCATATTTAATTATTCTGATTTGATGCAGGCTCCCTCCTTTTGGCTGCTCCTAAATCAACACAGGAATGTGACCCCAGCCCGGGTCTGGAATTTTCCTGGGGTGAGTCACACAAAGGGTAACTGTGAGTGACAACATACATACCTTACGGGGATCTTTTGTAGACACAGGGCGACATGGAAAGGAAGGGTAAAGCCCACAGAGCTTTTCTTCTCAAACCACCATTCAAAATAAGGTGCCCTGCTTCCCTCTGCAGCCTGCCTCCCTCTGCAGCCGTGCCCTATGCACAGCCCACCTGAGCAGCACACGGGAGGAGGAGCCTTTGCTGGCTGTGTGTGGATCTGTAGGAGATGCTCTGAAGTCCTCAGGTACCCTCTAACCTACGCTGCTTCCCTACACGGGGAGCAACAACACCAGGCTTTGCCTTGGAGTATAACATATTCTATATGGAGCATCTCAACTGGGGGGTCCCTGAAACTCGTTTCTCCCAAGATCACTGAAAACCTCATAGTGAGCCCCACTATCATGAATAAACTGCCTACCATGCACTAGTCATCACAGGAATCCAGCCTACAGATTGGGGACCTGCAGCTGGGACAGTTTAAGTAACATGTAAATAAATTTCTCCCTAAGGAGGCCATGGAATGGAATTCGAACTCAGGTCTACCCCACATTCTCCTTTCCACCACTCTGCACTTCCTACTAAGGAAACACTGAAGGAATGTGAAGATCCTAAAACTTCAAAAGTGACAAGCGGAGCAGTTCTTACCCCCAGGGAACCTAACTTGCAAGATCCCAAAGCTGAAGCTCTTCATTTTTAAGAATCTATTTGCTTAGAAGAAATGCCCTTCCGAAAATCAGCAACAATCTAGGCTCAGTGGAAAAGCTTAGCACCGCTCAAGTGTAAACTAAAACGCGTTCTGGCCCATTCATCCTGCCCTAGAGCAACAGGGGCTCTTCAGAGCCCAACACGTTCACCTGTGTGATACTGAGGCCACGCAGAGAAGAAAGGTTTAAGCAGAGGAGGAAGGGGAGAGTCGCCCAGGGACTCCATTACTCTGGGTGCTGCGTAACATGAACTTGGGGAGCCCAAGATAGGAGGGTGGGGACGTGCTGAAGGCCAAGGCAGAAATCAAGCTAAAACAGCAACACGCGTATGAGCAGCAGAAGAGAGAGATCCAGAAATGCACACAGTGTGCACTCAAGCTCCTGGGACAAGTCAGATGACGGGAGGGCAAGTCATAGGAAGGAGAGAGGCCAGTTTAAATTTAAATGCATGCCACTGTTTCAAAGAGCAACGAAAATAACCCACCCGAATGCACATTTGAACCCCAGATGCCCACACGCTCTCCCCACAAAAATAATCCTTAACTGTTAAAACTTCTTGGAAAATCCAAAGTCAATTATTTTTAACAATGTAGTTATTTTAAGTTTCACTGTGAATCAGGCTCCTGTTGAATATTAACATCTGTGATTTATAAACCACAATTTATCCTTTTTGTGACACTTAACTATCATCCCGCCACCTCTAGAATGACTCAGCTCCTTGTGGAAGGTTTACGTGAGGCCAGTCACACGTAGTGCGCACACAGAAGTACAAGGAGGACCATCCCGTGCAGCAACACCCTGCACACCCCGGTGGGGGACACCTTCAGTGGCAGAGTTCTAGAAAACACTTCTGGGGCATTTTTGTTCTCTTAATGGTCATTGAATATTATAGACTTAATCACTTTCATGATCTCAAACAGAAATGAGCTAATGGTCTGGGGCCACAGAAACAGCATTAACCAAACTCAAAGATATAATGAGAAAGCGATGTGTTTAGAAAGCAAAGCCCTTTGCCTGCAATGCCTACTTCTGCACATAACCAGATCCTCTATCTACAACCATAATCTGTAGCCAAGTTCTACGGATGAGAAGAAACTTTTTTCAATAGAAAATTTCAAGTTTAGTAACATTTTAAAACCACACTTTTAAAATTTTTCTTAATAGTCTTATAAAATCGATTGGTTCTCAAAGTCAAAATGTGTTCAAAACGTTCTACATTACCACATAGGTTAGAATGTTCTTGGTACCAAGCAAAACAGGTGTCTTCCAATTTAGAGCTGCCTCTAAATCTAGTGCATGACTCTGGCATGGCCATAGACACAGTGGTTTTTTGCATGTATTTCTGGAGCATCACTTTCTTCTTGGATACATAAGCCCTGTCCAGTTTCAGGGTCAGATGACTCTGACACACAAGTTCATAGAGCTATGACCTTCACTGACATTTATTATACAATGCCAACATGGCTGATATCAAAGCAAAATTTGAAGAATCACTTCAGATTCTATTTCCCCAGGTCTATTTCTATGCTTGTATATCAAGTCTGAACAAACGGCTAGTTTTCTATTATGTATTCTTCAGGTGGAGAAAACAGAGGAGTCCAAATGACCTGGAGCTGAAATCCCAAAGACTGAGAAAAAAATTTAAACTTGGAATTTACAAAAACAAAACAGTTACAGGCAGTCAGGACAAAGAGTCACACATAATCCAAGTACAACATATACATAAAGGCCTCCTGGGCTTCAACAACGTGTGGGTTTTGTCAACATAAGGTGACTTGCGAGCCCACTGGATCAAAAACTGTTGACTGACTCACCCGAGGTGAATCCGCGTCTCCCCTCTCATGTCTCTGAGTTCCCAGGAGGCAGGGTGGGTCTGACACACGGTGAAAGGTCTTCCTCATCCCTACTGCTGCCAACAACCCATGCTACTCTGCATTACTTAGAGCATCAAGCTGTTGCTTTTAACTAATTTATCAGACCATCTTCAGCTGTTAAATAACAAAACAATCATGTAGAAGTGATGAAACATTCCTTAAAAAGTGAAGAGTAAAGAAAGGGGCAGTGATAGGCAAGAGATACGAACACAGTGCACGCAGGAAATGTCGCTGGCCTGTAAACACATGTCATGGTGGTTCCCATCCCCATCCCTTTGAGCCACAAGCAAGAGACCGGCAACAAAAGACCATTTAACAGGAGAAACACACAACATATCTATTTAGCTGAAGCTTTACCTGACAAGGTGCCTTCAGAGTGAAGACTCAAACCCCCCGGGAAAATTCTCCAACTTTATTCTTAGGTTAAAAGGAAAATAGCCTCGCAGAGCTGGGATGGGACTAAAAAGGTGCGAGTCCAGGTAAGGCGGTAAGGCTGGAGAGGGAACCCAGCAGGGGGTCACTATCCAGATACCTGGCCTTTCTGTGTAGCATCCCTTGCTTTTGGGTCCATGGTAAGACCTTTTCTAGAATGAAGGTGTTATGATCTACTATCCACCAAGGAAGGTTACAAAACACACAGAAAGGCAGATTAGAGAAGCAGTTCTAAGGTTCACATCTGGCTTTGAGGGGAAAAAAAGGTTCTATTTTCTGTGGGAAGAGAAATCCTTGGTTTAGATGGGCTGCCTTAGAGGAGACATGGGGACAAAAGACAGAAGAAGAGCAGAGTCTCTGCTTCTGAGGGTTTCCCAGGGTCCTCCCACACCAAGTCCCCACCATGCCAACATGCTATTCTTGGAGGTACCATTTTCTGAGCCCCAACATAGAAATACAGGAACCACTTTTTCAAGATAACATTTCTTGCTTATCAAACTCAAAAATTTAACTATATATTAAATCACAGAAATAGTAATCCAAGTAACATTAAAACACATATCTGACTACCTAGCATTAAGTAGAGAACATTCCAAAGACCAAAAAAAGAGACCAAACAAAAACAAAACAAAACAAAAAAATCAAACTACACCACCTCACCAAATCTTCCAGAAAAAAAAGAATCAATTATTTTTAACAATCCTATCGGTAAATCCAACATTGGTTTTGTTGACCCAAAATCATCACAGGTAGGCTGGAGCACAGTATATATAATTAATGTATTTATAATTACATTGGTAGCATTGAGAAATAAGCTTTTCATTAAAACCAATTAAAAATTTGAAACATAACTGTAAGTATGAACCGCCACTTCATTTGCCCTTTAAAGAGGACATACATGCATTTCCTAGCTTTGTGTACTCTAAGGGCCCAGGGACAATGACCAATCCATCTGTTAGCATGCGGATTTTGGTGTCTGAATACCTGTCCTCACTCATGGGGGCCAGAGCTTACAGAGAAACTGGCTGAGTTTAAGGCTGAAGAGGACAATGTACAAGATCAAGTTCACTCCAGAAGTCAAGGAATATATCAGTGCCTAAAGGTCAGCAGCAAACTAAAAGCATTCTCACTCTCCAAACCAAGGAATATTAATGACCAGGAAGTGAGACGTCAAGTATTTAACATTCATGAGTGTTCTAACACTATTTTAAAAAGCAAAATGAAAAAAATTAAAAATTTTTATTGATTATTTTTGCTGGAAAACCAAATCACTATTCTGAAAAAACAGTAAATAAAAGAACCAGCTGGGGATTTAGTTCAGTGGTAGAGCACCAGCCCGGCAAGCAAGAGGCCTCACTCAGTCCCGGCACAATGAGGAGGAGGAAGACAGGAAATGGTTATGCTGCCTTGCTCATTTAAATCACTGAATTATTGCTCTAAGATAGGCAGATAGTTGATGAATAAAAGTTTCCTTTTCCTTTTTTTTTTTTTTTTTTTTTTTTGATACAGGGTCTCACTCTGTAGCCCCAGCTGGTCCCAAGCTCACTACATAGCTGGCCTTGAACACACAACAATCCTCAGAACTGAAGGAGCCTGGTGTGGGGGTACACTTCTGCAATCCCAGTACGCTAGAAGGTTGAGGTTGGAATAGCGAGGATGAGCCTGACTTAGACCCTGTCTCACAATTAAAAATAAAAGGAAGGTTGGGGATGTGGTTTATTATGAAGGCTTTGGGTTCAAACCCCAGGAGGAGGAAGAGGAAAGAGAAGAAGGAAATAGAATTGGAATGTCAACATTGTGCCAATATCTAATAAAAGTAGGGATCCAGGAAACACCCACTGAAGGTGCTAACACTAACCATGGAAAAGCTGCTGGGTAACTGTCTCCTGTGCATCTCAGACTGGTAACATCTGATCTTATCACTCTTATCATCAAAAAGATTAACATATTACTCTTGATCAAAGTCATTTTGTGATCTCTGTTGAATTCTTGCACCCTCAAACTCCAATCTAGTGAAGGGTGGTAAGAACCAGTTTAATGAAAATACCAAGGACAGAAAAGTCTAGGATGTGACACTATAGGGACAGAGGTGTAGAACGGGGGCAACTCTACAGGACAGACGAACAATTATGTACAACAACAGCAAACAAAAAATTACAAAGGAAAAAAGATGGAAAACTTAAAGATTAAGAGATGTGTATTATATTTGCATCTTGATTTAACCAGTATATAAACATAATCCATGAGAAAATCAGGAAAATGCCAACACTGACAGGAAAATTGATAATATTAAGAAACACTGTCAGGCTAGAGGTTGTAGCTAAGTGGTAGAGCACCTGCCCAGCATACTCAAGGCCCTGGGATTGTTTTCTAGCGCACACACACACACACACACACACACACACACACACACACACATCCTGTATACACAGATAGTCAAGTTTTAAGCATAACAATAGTGTTAGGGTTACATTTTTAAGCCCCTGTCATTTAATGATACACAGTAACAACATATTTATAAATAAAATGGATGACTTAACAGCAGAGCTAAAGTTTAAGACAAGTTTAGCCATGAACTGATAAAAATAGGTTATGAGTACATTGGGGTTTATTTTACTATTCTTTTAGTTGTATTTATTTGATATTATTCATAATAGCAAGTGGGAAGAAATGGAAGCAGCCCAAATGTGCACCGGGCAATAAACAAAACATGGTATATCCAATGCCAGGTCTAGTGGTGCACTCCAGGATGCTGAGGCAAAAGGGTCACAAGTTTTAACCTCACCTGGGCAACTTAATGACTCACAGGACCTTGTCTCAAAGTCAAAAAATGCAAACAGGCTGCGTTACAGCCTCAATCCTCAGCACCTACCCCCCACCAACCCTCAGACACACAAAAAAACATCATACAATAATAAAAGGAATAAAGTGCCGATACGGGCCATAACATGGTGAACCTTGAAATGGTTATGCTAAGTGAAATAAGCCAGCCAGAAATTACAGTTTAATTATTTCATTTATAGAAAATGTTTAGAATAAGCCCATCTTTAGAGACAAAAAGCAGGGCAGTGGATTTGCAGGGATGGGAGGTCGAGAGTGTAGTAAAATGGAAGTGTGGCTAACAACTGTCAAATGGAAGTTTTCTTATGGGGGGTTGATAAAAATGTCCTACGGTGGACTGTGAAGATGTTCCCACAATTCTGTAATCATACTAAAACCACTGTGAACCTCAAACCAGTCCACTGAATGGTATGTGAGTTCTATCACAATAAAATTGACGATGGTTAAGATATGCAAGGTCCTATGATTCTCCAACACCCTGTTATCCATTCTCTAAAAAAAAAGAAAAACATAAATTGGATTCTGTTTTTCTATTCTGACATGCCGAGAGTGGCATTGTGTCTCTAAGCCAGGTCCCCCAATGATCTAAGGATTCCTGCAGCTGTTCCACAGCACCACATACCACCACTGCCAGGGGAACAAGAGACTCTTGGATCTGTTTCTGAGAACAAGGAAAGAATTCCCGTAAGTCTTGCAGGAGGCCTCTTCCCACCTTTCATTTTTCAGAACTACAACCCAAGCCATACATTGACTATTCACAGGACAGAGGAAGGAAACCATGACTCCTGGCTTAAAACTTAGGTTTATTCCTGCTTGAAGTCCCTCACCAGGGTAGAGAGAACGTGTAATCTAAAGTAATCCCCATTACCATAATTATTCTTTCCTAAGAGCAGGCTGTCTTATACTGCATAAGAAAAGCATGCCTCTCCCTCATTCTACCTCTTGCCACAACATGGCGTTCTGGAATGATCAGGTCTCACTGTCATCAAATGCAATGACATTTTGTAAAGTCAATGTAAGTTCTGAGAAAGCAAGTCACTCTGCTACAACTCCCAATTAGTCCAATCCTTTGCATTTAATAAAATTGGAGAGAGACTTAAGTTTCCAGTTGATGACTAAAGATAATTTTTAATGATCCATCACAAATGGCTTTTGGCTTAGAACTCAGAAGTTTAGAGAAACTGTAACAAATTCTTTCCTTCCCTGGCTACTTGTTACACGAACAGATTTCACACAGTTTATATCTAGACAAGTGAAAAATACAAACAGAATTGGTGCTGAATCCTATCTCCTATGGCAATAAATAAAATGCATCCAGCATGAGCTATTTGAAGGAAAAAAAAAAGCCCCATCCATCTCACTGAGATGCATCTCCAATGAAAGTATACTTTTTACCATCTAATGAGTATGTTTCAAAAATTTTTATATATTTATGTTGCTTTGCTTAACCATAATAACTCAATCCAAAAGAAATTACTTAACACTTGGAGCCTTATGTTCACAGGAAACATTACAAATATTTTAAATTTAAATTTACATGCATTTTGTGTTGCAGAGAAGTATGATACGGTGATCAATAAAAGGCTTTCAAGTATAAAAATAAATTACATTAGGATAAGTTCTGTGAAAAAAACTGCATCAAGAATGAAAGTTTTCAGAAGAAAAACAATATATTTTTCAGTTAGAGATTAGTTGTTTATTGGTTATGAATGCTGATGAGAATCAAAATGTGAGAGCATTCAGATCCTTTGGATACATTTGAAAGGGGTATAACAGTTCCATCATTTGAGAGGAATATAACATAAATGGAACATCAATGTTTCCCACAGGCAAAAAAGAAAAAAATACTACTTGGGGGTATGTGAGCAAAAATGAGGGGGAAAAGGGTAAAGAGAAAAGCAAAACTCTGGCTTACACCAAAGGAAATTCATCCTGGAGCCTGGGGCGGGGTTCTCATCTCTTTTAAAGAACATAGCCACGAGGAAGAAGGTGGCCTAGAAAGTCAGAAAAGAGGAAAAGGCCGACCAGAGCGTCTGCCACTCATCCTAGACCCAGATTCTGGGCGGTAGCTGCTACAGCCTGGAGGCCCTCTCTGCCTGCCTCCCACCTCTCGGGCTCCCAGAGTCTCCCTGGCTGGGGAGCAAGTCCTCGCCTGCTCACTGTCCAGGTTTCCAAGACAGCCCGCATCCTCGTTAACGTACTCCTGTCACTTCTGTGTCCTGTTGCCTCCTTTCCATGTTCAAAATTGCTCTCAGGGGAGGAGATCACATAGAGACCAATAATATCTAGAATAACTGTTTTCTGTGGGCACCACAATTCTCCTACAAACTCTAACACTACCATGTGGCAGCGGCTAGCCACGTGTGGCTAGTCCCATGTAATTAAAAACAAATCAACTTGACAAGTCAGTTCTTCTTTGACACTACCCGTTCCTCACATGCTCGGTAGCCACACTGTGTCAAGCGGCCACCAGCACCCACTACTAAAGAAAGGTCCTCTAGGACGCTGCAGGCCAGTTCCCCCGGCAATGTCTTCACCCGCAGGAATGTCACCTCAGGAACCCACTGCCCCCTTTATAGTCTGACTTTGTGATCTGCAGCCCCCTTGCACCCATGTCATCACAGCCCTTTAAGACATGACATTTGATGTCTGAATTCCAATTGTTCTCGGGACTAAAGCTCTTTCCCGTGAGGGCTCAAAGTTCCAGATAAATCAGGCTTTGTAGCTCAACACTCGTGCGGTATTTACACACACCTGAGTGAGCAAGACTGCATTTCTTCAGCATAAGAAACAGGCTGAACCTTCCTGTCGTCGGTTCAGACTGAACCCAGTGAGTGTCTTCAGGTAGACTGGAAAGGTCATGCAGCGACAAAGGGCTAAAAAAATTATCTTGCCATATAAATGGAAATTTAGGAAAGAAAATAAATATTCTACTACTATAATGAGACTGTAGGCAATAAAATATATCCGAGCCCAAAATTAATGCAATGTGCGCCCGCGGGATGCTGAGATGTATGTCTGCCTGTACAACAGATGTGTGCAGTTCAAATGGTGTGTTCATGCAGAAGCAGGCCTCGCAGAGACAATCCCATCTCACAGTGGTTCCAAAGGAGATGCATACCAGCCGTCCACAAACTCTGGACATCAAAATGTATCTTACTAAAATATAACACTATTCCATTTGGAAAACACTGATCTCTTATCTATGACAGAAAAAAAATGAAAAAATATATAAATATCTGCATCTTTATCTGGAGTGCTATAGTGGCACACTGCTAAGTGGCAGAGGATCCCAGCCTCTCTCAGGCAGCACTGCTCACCAATGACACCATGCCTCCTCTCAACCAGCTGCACAGGCTGCTCTCTGCAGCCCAAGGGGAGGCAAAGACACTGTGGTATCTATTTTGGCTCTCCTCAGGCGTTTTGTTGCCAGTTCCTGTTTCTTAGCCGTGTGGCAAACCCGAGAGGTTGCCAGCGAGCTGAGTTACCAAAGGTAAGATGTCACTCCCCTTGTGCGCGTGAGTCGTGCCTGACATCGCACTGTTAGGGCCTGGGCTCACTAAAGATCCGGACGACAGCAGTGCTGAAGACAGAGCAGGTGACAGAACAGCTCTCGCTGTTACACACACACAAATCATCACAGTGCCACTAGGAGATGATCATAAACACTGAAAATTAAGGCTCTGAGTTCCAGCCCCTCGTTGGCCTCCATGTTCTATCACTTTCAGCGAAAACTGAGACACTAACAGGAGAGGCATGGAGAAGAAAACGGAAGCTTATACAAAAAATGTGGAATACTGAGTTTATAGAATAGAGCCAAAAGCAGTGCCAGGCACAGCGGCACAGGCATGTCGTCCCAGCTACTTAGAAGGCTGAGTCAGGAGAATCTCTCGAACTCACAAGTTCAACCCAGACTAAGCAACACAGCAAGAACTCACACACACACACACAAAAAAAAAATAAACAGGCAGAGTCACAACTTTTCCAACACCTAAGCTACGTCCAACATCTATACCAACAATAGGAAATGAAACGGATCTCTAAACTATGGATTTTTTGTTTTTGTTTTTTCAAGACAGAATCTTGCTCTGTCCTAAACTGATCTTGAATTCACTTTGTAACCTAGGCTGGCCTCTAACTCATGGCAATCCTCCTGCTTCAGCCTCCCCAGTGCTGGAATTACAGGTGTATCCCACCACACCCAGCTTATGTGGCACCGGGGAATTGAACGCTCGGCCTTGTGCTTGCTAGACAAGTACTCTAACAACTGTGCTATTTATCTAGCCCCTAGCTATTTTTTTAAGTTACTGATGTGGTCCCCAAAAGTTTTTACAAGATCTTTCTAACTTTCTTTTCTGGGTGCTCTTGTTGTTTGATTGTTCTTTTGTTGTTCTCCCTTTCGAGCATATTCCTAGAGTTCTCACGTATAACCTCAGTCTTACACGCATGCTCACAAGTGGTTCAGACTCACACTGATGGAAGCTGCACGGGCCCTTGCTCCAGACACCACTTGCTCCAGCACTTGCTCCAGACACCATTCTTCCTCACTTGGCCAAACACAACACACACAGGCTCCTTTGCCTAACTTACATATCAAAACCCATTTCTTTCTATTTTCTTTAAGTCATAGTGTGATCTACCTATGATCCCCGAGCTCTAATAAGGACCTTTCTCAACTCCAAAAAATCCTTGATGAGCAATACCAGCCCTGGAAGGAAGGGCAACTCATCTCACATCTAAACACTGAGGTGCTTACATCCCATCTCCTCAAGACAAATATGCTAAGTTTTGGCTTTCTTTCTCTAAAGCCAGTATTTGAGGGTCTAAAGGAATAGGAGAAGCAAATTAAATATCCCAAAGGAAGTTTTGTCTACATTGGGAAAGCTTCATTTACAGTCACCACAGGGGACTAATTAAGGGCAGAGAAATGATAAGACTTCTTAACTTGCTTCCAATATCACAAAACCCTCTCCTTTCTTCCATACTTCCAGGAGCCAGAGGAGAAACAAGGACATGGTACTCCAGGAAGCCCAGTGATGATAACAGCTCTTTCAGACAATAATCTAAACACATCAAAGCACCATGGTTTAACTTTCTGTGCTCGCATTCCTCATGGTGGAACAACGATTTTGCCAAGAGAGCTAGCTGTTCATCAAGTCATTGTAGAGGACTCGAAAAACGTTTCGCCCTGTACACTCCAAGCTCCATCTTGCTAGTCAACACATTTCCCCTCTCCATAATGGCCTGTTTTTTCTCCCTGCTAGTCATATATCAAAGGAAAATAAATGAAACAAAGAACTAAATATCTGAGAAATGTTCCAACCAAGCACTTCAAGAAAACAACAAAACATTCCATTTCAAAACATATTAACATCTAACCTACAACCCATTTACTTTGCTGTCTTTTCCTCTAAACTACCAGAGAGGAAGTCAATGTGGCCTTAATTCATCACGTATGTCCTTGCTTTGCTGACTATCATTTTCAAACAAGTGAAGGTTTATTATTAAGTGAAATATGTCCAACCAATTTTCCTGCTCAACTTCAGATGAGAGGAAGTGAACATGGCCGCTTGTCTAGCAACTCCATGGTGGACGTTAGGAATACACAAACTGTGATCCAGGTGGGCAGAAGACACAGGGTTCCACACACAGAAGACAGCACAGCCATCTACACAAGAGTCAGAAATCTAAAACCACAAGGCCCAATTCCACACGGGAGTCAGCCAGACAGGAAACCTGGTCCAGAGCCTTCCTTCTCAGCAGTGCCGATCAGGCCAACCAAGCAGGTGGCAGGTCTCATGTAAGACTCAGAAATCAGTCTGCCTCCAAATGTCTGTTCATCCTTGTAGAGAACATCTGCTCCTTTCTCTCTGACCAGCATGCTTTCATTTCTAGAACTGCCCTCTTCCACTTGGTGATGTGATAAATCATAAGTTTCTTTTCCCCAAGAGGGCATACTCACACCTACAAGCACATGATTTGACTCAAGCCAGAAAAATCACAACTTTTCCTTGAATTTTTGCAGATACCACCCCAAAAGAGGAAGGGAATCTAACTAACTGAACTGTGTAAGACAAGACAACATCACCATCACAGAAAAGCTTCTGAAGAATGAAGCTAACCCAGAACAAAGCAAATAGTCAAGAAAAATAGCAGGGCATCAGAAGAATGTGATGACATCGTGAGGACGCACTGGAGCAGCTGGGCCTGAAGCCAGCTTCATCCCCTGGACACCAGGCTATGGTAGTAATGCAATAAATTAAGGGCTTTGCCTAAAGTGATTTGCATGGTTTCCATTACTCACACTGAGTTTTCAACAATTTAATTTTCATACCTTTCCTTCGTTAAAAAAGGAGCCTGTCCGTGCTGTCCCTGCCCCTTGCCCTTTGATCCTACCCCACCCGCCTTTTCCCAGCATGACTTCCTCCAACTGCTGTCTCTTCACCTTTGTCATCTCTATCCTGTCTTTTCCCTGGTTCCGTACCCTCTATTGCAAGCTCGCTCTCTCCTTTCGGCCAAAAGTGATTTTCCTCCTTATCAGACTCCAATTTAAGACAAATTTTTAAAAATAATTTTAATCACAGTAGTTTGAATTCAGCATTCACCCTTCACTTAACACTATGTTAAGGACATGGCTTGGTGCCCTTCATATTGATTTCTTAATGATGACATAATATCCTAATCCACTTAAATAATGATTTGTTTAATCACTCCTCTCATATGGACAGTTGATATGACTTCTTCCTTTATAATATAAATAATGCCAGAAAGAATACTACTGTGCATATAACTTTCCTTTCTTCTAAACTAATTTTTAGAGTACACTCCCTGATTTTACATAAATACATCTGATCACTGCATTTTTTTCTAATAAATGTAAAGTGATACCCCATAAAGGGCTGTTTTCACTTGGGTATTAATAACAATGATTTTCAATACATTTCTTTGCTACTTGTATTTTCTCTTAGGTGAACTCTATTCTTAGACAGTTTAGTGTCTAAAGTTCAATGGCATTCTTAAACATTTGCGTAAATTCTCTGTATGTCTAAGGGCTTCTTTGAAGCACTACATCTTAGAAAGCTGTATTCCATTAGGTTTACTTCCGTTTGTGCTGTTAGGTTTTTAAATGTTACCCAAGGTGTCAATACCATCTTCTATTCCATCAACCTTTAAAAACCAATTACTCTCAACCGATTGTTGATTTTGCCCTTCCATCAGACAATGCCAATCAATGTAAATTAGTATGACACCCCCGAAGGGCACTTTGGTATTATGTATTAAATATGTACACAAATGTTCTTTTGAAGTTCATACCATGTGCCTTAAAAGCTGAATTTGCAGGGAAGGGACATTAAAGAAGTAAATGGAAAATAGACTCTTCAGTTCCCAAATGTTAGATTAGCATGAATGTGTAACTTACAATGTATCCATGATGGATAATGGATGTGTACTAACATAGAAAGATATCCACTATACAATATTGATTAAAGAGTGAGAAATAATGGGGTCAAATACTGAGAAGGGATTGAAAAACTCCAACTCACATAGGCATTGGCACAATATTAAGTTCAAAGGACAGATACAGTATGTATATCATATGAGTATTTCTGTTAAATACACGTAGATGTGCACATACGTACATATTCAGAAAAAAGTTCTGCATTAAATTCATCAATATTTAAAAGTAATTACTTATGAAATTACTACAGAGTGTTTCCCTTTTTATATCTTATGTTTCTCTGGTTCCATTTCTTTTAAAACAAATTGGTATTACCTTTAATATGACAAATAAAATAATATAGCCATTTTTATCTTGAAAACAAAACCAAAAAGCTCTCAAAAAAATCACAATATTCTCCATTCTGTGGTTTTTAAAAGAACACTATTTACTTTTTAAAATTACTTTTTTTCACAACATATCAATGACATAAAAAAATGAATTCCTAGTGTAAAAGACACATTCTCCCTTACCTCATGTCTCTGATCCTAAAAAGTTTTTAAAGTTTGCATAAAACACCTCACAGGATTCTACATGCTTCGGTGCTTCCGGTATTTCTTTTATTGTACTTTACATTTATCTCCTGACTAGAATTACTGGTAATTTTTTCTTCCTAATCATAAAAGAAATGGTAAGAAATAAAAAGACACTGTTTTCCTCCAATAGCTTGATTAACTCTTCTAAAATGGTCACAAAACCAACAGTTTCGCCCGCATTTCTCTCCTGAATGCACTGGTCTGCCTATTGCTAGGACATCTTCCTCTGCTCCTGCTGTGTCCCCAGGCTATTTAGCAATCCTTTCTGGCAGTTCTTGTGTCTCAAGCGGTCCTACTATCCTCACCCACATTGGATCCTTCTTTTAAAATACGCATTTCAGATGCAGGAATTGATAAATCTGATAAAATTCTAGATGCAAACAATAATATAATAATTGCATTATCTGGCATGAGAGAAAAAACCCTCCTCTCTGACTTCGGGATAATCTATAATGTCATCAGTTTCCCATTTTAAAAAGAAATTTGAATAAAACAGCATTAACTTGATCTTAATACTACCTGGAACATAATTTCAGCTTTGCTAATTGTGAAGATGCAATGAGAAGTGCTGACTGGAGGAGAAGGAGAGAACTCACCCAGCCTGCAGGGCAGAGTGCATGAGCGCAGGCTGGTAGAAGCCCACCTGGCACGGGCCAGATGAGCCAGGGGAAGCCAGGGCAGTGCTGCGGAATCCCACCCCCCAGCATTATGCTGGCCAGTTTGTAGGACAGTCTGAGTCAGGGAGCAATGATTTGCATTTCAAAGGGTCCCCACTGCCTGCAAGGTAGTTCCAATGCCTATGTGAGTTGGAGTTTTTCAATCCCTTCTCAGTATTTGACCCCATTATTTCTCACACTTAAATCAAACTAGACTTCCTCTGCCAGGTAGACTTGTACTCAGACTGATCCTTTATCCTAAAAGCCTTTCCTCACCTCTCCCAAGTCTTTACGACCCATATTTCAAGGCCATGATAAAAATGATTTCCTACTGAATAAAAGGGTCTCAACAGTAACTAGTGTGGACTGAATTTCCTTAGTATTTTCATGTATTATCTTAGATATCTGTGCAACAGTTCTGGAATAAAGGCATACTATCTTCCACCTAAAGATGAGGTAAGCAATTTGTCCAAGGTCAAACAATAGTGAAGAGGTCAGCCTTAATCTACCCAAAGTTCAAGAGCCCCCCAACTCTGCCGCTACACTCCTACCTACTGAAACTTACACCAAAGTGCTCTGGACTGCATTCATTATCTGATTACAGGGTGTTGGTTCGAATGCTTTGGAAAACATAAAATCCAACTAATACTGGCTTAGTCAATGAGAGAATTTGTTAGTTTAAATAATAACTCCCCCAGGAAGACCAGACACTGTGCTGGTGAAGTCAACAGATCAATCGCCAAACTCTTCGAGGAATCACTCTTCCTTCGGTCTGTCTCCTCCAATGGCCTATGTATCTTGGCTAGGTATTCTAATAGCGGCAAAATGGTTGTGGAGCTCCAGACATCACCACTTCATGGGCCAATGTTCAAAGACTAAGCTTCAAAATCTCTCATTAGCAGACAATTATTTTGCTCCACACTTTGGGTCTCCTGTTTGTGAAGGTGTATCAACATATAACTCCATGCCTTTCTTATCTCTATAAAAAAAAAGAGATAAGAAGATGGCACAATTTACCTAACTGGCAAATTTAAGAGAATGATTAGAGATGCCTAAGATAGTCAGTTTTCCTCTTCTACACAGCAAAGCTGTCCCCCAAAGCTGTAAGTTTCCCTCTGCATTGGCAAACAGTAATGCTTATGGGCCCAGCCATTCTGTACACACAAACTGCCTCATCAAAGCTGTGAATGTCACTTGCGGTTTGGCCAGTTCTGAGGTTCAGAGCCAGGAAGCCACTTGGAAACTAAAGCTATGTCCTTCTCCTTACCTCCACTGGCTAAAAAATAAAAGGATCATATTTTGAGTTCTAGACTTATTCTCAACTTCCAGTTTTATTTCTCAGCCTGTTCAGAACCAGAAAGGAAGTGCTACCTATGAAGCTCTTGTCAAACACCCAACAATCTTAGCAGATTCGCACACATTTCAGTGGACACAACTAGATCACACACTCACATACAGGGTCCTAACCAATTGCAGGCAAGGGAATGCAAGCTTCCTGATTAACCCACAGCTAGGATTTACACAAGCCATGAGAGGAAGGGATGAGAACTGAATTAAGAAAATCAGCCTCTGCCAGTAGAAAAAAAAAAGGGGGTGACTGAGGCTGTTGAGCTGGCAGCCTAAGGTCTGCCACCACACATCCCAGAGGCCCAACCCCCGGCTTATTCATCTTGCTCTTCCCCACAGATACAATCACTGGGCCCAGCACATGGATGGCACAGGATCTGGCAGGATCACTACAGCTATCACAGGGATCCAGAGGAACTATGAGAGGGAGAAGTTCTCCTTAGCCTTTACCCTCACATTCCTTCTATTATGGATTTCTCATTCCATGGACCAAGTTCCCTCTAGGGAGGGAAAGGTAACACAGGAAGTACACCAAAGAATATTTATTTCTGCTCATAATTCTCTCCTCCTCACCATTACAGAACCATTTCAAGAACGTAAATTACAGAGAACAATGAAACCCACTCTCTGTTGCAGACATCCTCCCTCTGGATCCTCCTCCACTCATTCAATTTCCCTTTGGAGGAAAAAAAGATATAAATTTCATAAATAACCAATCTCAGGGGCTGTCGTGAGAGTACTCAAGGGTCATGGCCCAAACTCAAAGGCCTCCTAGGTACTGACAATAAACTGTTCTTAATATAAGTGTTTTCCTGTCCTCCTTGTTTTGTTCAGTTTATAAATGTATGGAGGATTATAAAAAAAAAAAAATCACTGCTGAGACAATTTAGTTGCAACACCAGAAGATAAGTGCTCATTCTACATAAAACTACTCAGTGGTGTTTGGAAAAGTTATTTGGTGCCAAGTTTATACTTAAATAACCCCTCCTTTCACAGAGGCACATAACCATCAGGGTGGAATTTTAGAAGCCAACTTTCTGTAGACATTTGTAATTCAAATTCCAACAGAACATAAGCTGGCTTAACTCAATTGTCATTTGATATTCATACATTATCTTTCCCTTAGTAAGCAAAAAGGACCAAAAATTAAGTAAACTATAATAAGATAATACTGTAAGTTGTCATAAATGAGTAGCAGTTCAATTCCAGGCAATATATATGCATACATAAATATTCTATGAATAAAATAAACATAGATTTCATAGTCATATACAGAGAAATGAGAAAAAAACAAAATGAAGCATTAAGTTATAAAACAATTTGCAGCAAAACTTAAAAAAAAAGAAGAAAGGTGGAGAAAACGTATGGCCTTGACCAGAGAATTGAGACATACGGTCACTCACAGCGTCACACAGGCAAATACACGTGGCTGTCAAGCTCATCTGCAACTTCTAAACTCAAAACAAAGCATAAGAAACACATTTGTTAATTTAAAACATCTGTTCCTACCGCAGAACATGAATAGGAGTGAAAATGCATATGGATTATTCACCAATAAAAGTATAAAATCTCTTCTTGTATTCCTCCTCTCACACAATTTTTCTAAGGAGATATAAATTCCCAAGTAGGAAACCAGCACATATGATTATGATGAGTAACTTACAAAACTTAAGCAAGGAGAAAGAATCACCTGAGGAACTTACTGGCCAAGGCCCACTACATAGCACCCAAGGGTGCCCTTAGAATAAAAGCACATTCAAGTGAGGGAAGATTTCTCTTTCCGGCTCTAAGGGCTTCATTAGACAGAAATACCCAGCTCTAACCTTCAGACCGCACAGTAAGAACCCATATTAGAGCTGCTAATGAAAAAGCATCATCATCCCATTCCCAATTTGACTGTCTAGTATTAATGTGAATAACCCTAACTGAAAGAAAGCTCACTACCATTCCAAATTTATGCTAGCACCTAGTAGTCATGATACGTTACAAAAAATAAAATGTTTACCATAAAATGTGTGTATTTTAATATACAGAGGCCTCTTCCACTTAAAAGTGTTTTATTCAGGATTTAAAAATAAAGTAACAGAGGAAACAAAAAGGTAGTGATATCTTACGATAAACCAATAAAAGATTATATGGAAATCACCCAATATTCTGAAGGAAAACTACAGAGTTAAGGAATACCTGATTGCATTGCCTTGACCCCTGGGTCCACCCATAGGCGGCCAAGTGTTCACATCAGTGCCACAAAGTTTGGGATATTTCAATGGTAACCACAGAGCAACACCCATTAAGTTTAGAGAGATGTTGAGCACTTCACAGAGCAAGCTTCCAAGCTTCCTTCATTCCTCTTCCCCATAATATCTCTTGGGCATGTTGATGAATACCAGCATAAAAAAATGTTGGCAATACTTTCATATCTACAGGCCTATCTCTAGTGTCACATTTTCTAATAAAACAAAGTAACACTACAGTACACTAATTTTTAAAAAGAATTGTGGTGCAGAATACTAATTGTATTGTTTCCTTACTCTCCTGAGACTTTAGAAACAAGGCCTACTAATTAGACCAGAGGCTCTGAATCCTTTTCTTACACAGTGTAAACAATGGACAACACTCCCATGAGTACAAGAGATTTTGACCAACCACCACAAAAAAAAAAAAATTACTGGAATGTGCAAGATTAGGCTGCAGGTGGGGGCTCAGCTGTAACTAAGCCCTTTTCTATTATTCCAGAAAATATACTGAATTATACAGCAGCAGTATCACAATCAAGAAAACTGTTCAAATGATGTCAAAGACGCTAGAATGAATTTCAGGCTACCCTTTTCACAAGTGCTAAAAACTCTACAGTAGATTCTTACCCGGGCTGACAATCATTCATGAACCCATTCAGTAAGCATTTTAAATCTCAAAACGCACACTATCCAATACAGTAGCCACTGACCAGGGTTAGCTCTTCAAATTTAAGTTCTATTGAGGTTTCAAAATGTTTAAAACTCAGTTCCTCTGTGTCACTGCTACATTTTGAGAGTGCTCAATAACCACCTGAATGAAGCTCCTGGCTACCGGCCTGGACAGCACACCTATGGAACTGTCCTTAATTCCATCCCTGCACTTAGGGGGCTGGGAGATCCACTTACCTTCATTAAGCTTCTTTACAAACTTAGAACTGGAGACTGCATTTGATTCACATGACCAACTCTCCAGTAGTTACAGAACCAGAATCTGAACCAAGCTCCCTGGCCTCCACCACTCAGTCTTCTCCCCTCTGATGTCTCACTGGCATCTAAACCATCTGAGTGCTTGGTCCCTGGCAGGTGCAGCTCTGGGTTCTGTTCCACGGAGCTGTCTTCGCACTAACCCTTTGTAGAGCACAGCGTCCATACCTAGATGACAAAATGGAGCTTTGACTGGGCAAACTACCACACAAGCGCCACACCACCGTGTTCTGTACCACGGGTCATACTCCAAAGCCTGGATCTTTTTGCTACACGTCATATTTTTAGCACCTTAAGTTTTCTAATTGGCTAAAAGTTGTTGCTTCATTATTTACTTTGTCAGCACAGGTCAGCAAATGTGTCTCGAGCTGAAAACTCCCACCACTTACCACTGCTTGGGGCCTAGAAGAGTGGGGGTTTTCCACCTTTGTCGTAACTGCTTTATGACAACAGTACAGCACTGGGCTCCTGCGGTTCACTCAGCACTGGACTAAGTTGGTCTCCTTTAACCTTTAACCTTCCTGTTGGTTTCTTTTAGCCTTCACACTATTTCCTGAGAAGGAAAGAGTTCACCTCCGTTTTACACATGGAAAATATCACGGTGAAGAGTCAAACCATCTATCCTCCAAAAAGGATTTAATGAGGAAGTATTTACTTGTGATGACAAAACATAAAAGGGACAGTTAACTTCTTTTTTATATAGTTGGGAAAGAATAAAAGAGATATAAAAGCTTTGAAATAAAAATTTATTTTCAGCACCGGGGATATAGCTCAGTGGTAGAGCACTCACCTAGCAAGCTCAAAGCCCTGGGTTCAATCCCCATCCAAATAAATAAAAAGTAAATATATAAATCAATCCTCCGTACGTTGGATACCCCTGCCATAGTTAAGCATATTAACTATTTCCCTTTCATAGATTCCTCTAATACAGTCACACTGCATTCCACCAGCGCTCACTTTGGAAAGTCTTCTGAATAAAAAAGTGCACATATGTTATTGGGTATGACACATATCTAAAACTAAATTATTCTGTGTTTCTCATAGTATATTTGGTCCCTTCTGGCAATTTCTCAACTAACAATTAGGAAGGAGAGAAAGAGAAGGTAGTGTCCAAGCAGAGAAACAGCTGATGCCAGCACATAACTGAGAGCTGGCCACATGGGGCTCAGGACCAAATTATCCCTGAAGGTCACTGTGAGTCCACAGTGCTGCCAAAAGTTGGAAAACACAATTTACTGTGGGGGAGACACATACACTGCCCTTCCGTGTGCACATACACCTACATAGGCACACGCATAATACACAGAGTTAAAATGCAATGATCCATCAAATGTGGCCTGCATCATGTGGCGAATTTACTGCATGCAGGGCTAGTACAGGGGCACTTCGGTTAAATGGGAAGGGGTCAGCCAGGGACAGCTGGCTTTTGCAGGTCAGGGACAGAGACTGGCAGGGACAACTGCATGGCAGGTGTGGCAGGGCAGGGGTGGGTATATAGGACTGAAGGTGAAAATACACTAGTTGTGCTCAGGGACAACAAGTGTGCCAACTGGGCTGCAGGAAAAAGAGTCGGAGCCAGATCTGAACCCCCTTTTCCACTAGCACTTACCAGTTATGTAACTGTAGACAAGCGATTTATACTTCTGGAGCCTCAGCTTCCTTATCTGTAAATCCCCATGTGATGGGGCTGACGACATTAGTAAATAGTAGTAGGTGCTTAATCAGTATCCTTTACTCTTGTTCTTATTGGCTGATAAAGAATTTTGTTGTAGCAAAAAATGTACACACACACATACACACTTAAGATCAGGCATTACATATCCGGTTTCTTCCCACATTATCTCATTTATTCCACAAAATCCTGGGGTTGGCTGTATTTGTTCCCATTTCATACAGTGGCCAGTACAAGTTCCAGGTCACAGAACTTGCCCTAGGTCACAGAGCTGGTGTGAAGTTCACAAGGAGGAATCCAAGCCAGGCTGCCAGACTACCAGGGCCATGAATGCTCTGCTGCCAGCTCACCAGGCAAAGAAAGGGTGATAAGTCTGAAAAGGAATCAGGGATAGGAATTCTCACAAGAAGGCTGAGAGTTAGCACCAGCAGCAAGGACCTGGGTCTGAGCTCGTGTTTGCCTCACATGTTCTATGGAACTCATCTGGGTAAAGTTGCTGCCGGCCATTTGCAAGCAGAATGATCTTCCACTTCTGGCCACTCGTCTGAGAACTGAATGAATGTCGAGTACTCACATTCCTGCTCCAGTTTCCTCTTCTATCAAATGGGAAGTATGGACTACATGATTTCTGAAGTCATAGCTATAAAACAGTGAGTGGGTGGTCAGAATTACAAGGTTCTAGACACCAGGCTTCATGCTTGGTGTCAATTTTTGAGATTTCAAGAGAATCCACTCACACATACAGTCCTTTGATCAGAAAATCCTGTAATTATATAGTATATAGTTCTCAAACTCTTTATTTCAAAACATACAAATGTACATTTACTGTCCATTTTCACTAACACAGGTGCAATGCCTCTCTTTAAAATTACGTCACATAAAGGGCAATGATAAATTATACAGACAAATAATAATGCCTACAATGCATCCTTGTATCATCAACATTTATTTATTTCTTCCTTATTATTTTTCAGTGCAAGAGATCAAACTCAGGGCCTCCATCATGCCAGGCAAAGGCAAATGCTCTCCCACTGAACTATATCTCTTAGCCTCATTCCAGTTCCAATCTCAATGTCCTTAAAATGGAAAGAGTATTTAAAGATGGTTACAAATAAACCCAAAAGCAGAGTCTCTCTAGATTTTCAAGTTTTTCTTCAATATTTTATAGCTATTTCTTCCACACTGAATTTGACAGCAATTCTTTAGTGACTCACCTCTACAGTCTTTTTAAAGGATTCAACATAGTCTCCCTAGAAACAAGAATGTTGTTTCTATATTCCCATTTTAGCAGTTTAATTAAACAATAAGTCAGACTGTGTCATTCTTCTTCTCTAGCACTTCCTATGGCTTACTCACCTCATTAAAAACGCAAGCTAAAGGCTGTCCAAGGTGTCCCCTTACCGGCCCCTCTGACCTCTTCTCCTGCCACCTTCAACCCCTCCACACACAGATCTCACACAACTCTGCTACTTAATCTCCAGACATTTCCTCAAGAGCCAAGCAAGTTCTTGCTGTTCGCTTGCTGTTTCCCTCTTACAATTTTTTATCCATATAGCAAGCTCTAAGTATCACCTCTTCCTTATGTTTCTTCAAATTCATCTTCTTGCTAGAGGTTCCTCTAGCCGCCCTGGCTCCCCCATTGAGTTTTTCTGTCCTCCCACTCCCATGTTGTGGTTTTCTTTTTTAATATTATACCTATTTTATGTGTTTTACTTAATAGAATTTGAGCTACAGGAGCGCAGGAATGTTTATTTGTATGTTCATGCCTTTTAATACCTAGAATAGTAGGCTATTAGTTGTCACTCAATAAGTATTTAAAACTCATTCTTGTCATTATAATAAGTATATTATCTCTCCGAACTGTAAAAGTACCACACTAAGTACCTCAGGCTTGAGGAGGATTAAAAACAAAGGTAACAGGCTTGGTTAATAAAATAAAAAATAAAAATGGTTCAGAGGATTCACGAGTACATCGATGCAGGAGAATACTGCACTAGACTAGGGCAGCCAGAATTTCTAGCATCAGCCAGTGTGTGGTACAGAGAGACGTAAAGTTGCGAAGTTGTCATTACATGGAAGTTGGCTAGACTGCCTCCTCTTTTAACCCAATCAAGCTTACCTCTGCAAGCACCTGATGCTTTCACATGCAAATTCACAAGAACAAATTCACAAGAAAATGGTTTCTCCTTGATCTCTTAAGAGAAAAATACCAAGAAGGAAAAACTACATAAATCTTCAGAGCTGTAACAACAGCATACAAAGATCAGAGCTCAGAATATGGTGAGCATCTCCTATTATGTAGAGTCGGGGTAGTCCAGTTCTTCCTCATCAGCGCCACAGGATAATCTAAGACAACCTATTAATATCACTGTGTCACCAGCAGCCTGTGATGTAAGTGAGAAAGCCCTTCCCAGCTATCTCAGTTCTGTTTTATTACAGCATTTATTAAACCAAAATAAAAAAGTGAAGAATGACTTGTCATACCATTTATTAGAGTTGATGGAGTGTAGACAGTCTTTTCAATAAGGTTTTAACACAGTGTTATGCACCACCGTACATTATTAATGAAAAGAAATGCATGAGACTTGCATCAGCTTTTCCCCCAAGTCATTCTGACATTAAATTCAAAATCAATTCTACCCTCTGTGGCAGAGGGTCAGAGATAACATGGTAATTTACCAAAACTTAAGTTTATAATTCTAAGCAACAATCGGGAATCTTCTCCATTCTACTGAATTTAGTAGTACTTTTTTGGCGGTGGGATCAAAGGAAGGAGTAAATACAACAGGAATATAAACAAATTGTACCCTAGTTTGTATCTGACAGGGAGGATGGGATCTAATTTTCTCTCTCAATGAGAGAATACAAAGGATAGCCACAGAATGCAAATTATGCATTGGGCATTTGAATTTCTCTTCCAATACCCGAGTATTCACATGGAACTAATTCACTCTAGAAAAGGTATTAAGTAATTGAGCCAGGATGAAAGATAATCTTCAAACTGTGAAGGAAAATAAACGTATTTTACAATGATGGGATCACCTCACTCGCTCAGTAACTTCAATCAAGCATTTTACATTCAAAATAAATAAAATATATATATATTAAGAATGACCTACCGCCAACAAGGAGCCCTGATAGACACAAGCACCTGTGGGGAAAAAAACAACAAAACAAGAATTAAAAGTGATGCACAGGAAGCCACCAAAGCACTGCCCCAAAAGGCTTGCTGCTAAAACTACATCTCCAAACACCATAATCTGAAAACTCCTTTTTTCAACAACTCAGAAGCTTGAGTATTCTTGCCCTGGAGAAATAACCCCACACACCAAAACAACATTTTCTAGACATTTCATAGGTATAATGCCAAGATGTCAACATTTTAAGACCCATTATTTGAAGCTTTAAATAAATGTATTTATAATGGCATACTATTAATGTAGCACACACATTCCTTTGCAGTAAATCAGGAAAGCCTCCATAATCTGGTCCCAAGTGAGTTACTCAAGCTTCTCGTCTACTCTTTGCTTACACAAATTCTCCAGTCCAGCCCAGGATCCCAGGCCAAGCTAGGGTTCCCTGAGAAGAGTTCATGTCCTAATGCTCTTTGCTTGTTTTCATTTCCCACAAGAGATACATTTGGTCTACTCAAGGATCCTGAATGTCATCCAATCTCTTTCATGAAATGTTTCCAGCCCACAAGATCATGTCAGTCTCCTTCGAGGTCGTAACACTTTGAAGCTACATCATTTATTTGTGAATTTACTCTTGCACCTTTTCTTGCAGGTTCCTTCCTAAAATGCAGAAATATTGCATTTCCTCACTGCAATATCTGATTCTCTTAGGACAAGGAGCATTTCTCCTGCCTTGTGTTCTCCGCATCTTCACATGGCAGGCAATTTACTTAGTCTTTGGTTGGTTAACAACAAATATATATTTTGATGCTTCTAACACAGTATGTTCTTCTTTAAAGAACAGTTTGGTTTATTGGGGTTTTTGTGGCTTTTTGTTTTGTTCTGCTTTGCTTCGCTTCTCTGCAGTGGTGGAGATTGGATCCAAGGCCTTCTTGCTGACCTACATCCTGGTCTTTTTTTTTTTTATGGTGACTCTGGGAATTTGAACACAGAACCTTCACTCTGAGCTACTATTACCCTAGCACCCCTTTTAATGTATGTTTGAGACTGGGTCTCACTAAAGCGCTAAACTGCTCAGGCTGGGCTCCAATTCATGATCTTCCCATGTCAGCCTCCCAAGGTACTGGGATTACAAGCCTGCTAAAGATTTTAAAGATTTTGTTTTTAAAAACAAAGTTTAACTTGCCCACACTAGGCTCCAATTTGCGATCCTGCTGCCTCAGCCTCCCAGACTGCTGAGATTATAGGTATATGCCAAGATGTCATTAGATTAAGCCATTTTATAAAAGAGTAGAACAAATGATATTCTGGGGGAAACAAATAACCCTCTTCTGTTGAGCTCATGACCTACCACACTTTTCCCACTCTGTTATTTTTTCTGATAAATCCTTACACAATGATGTATTTTCATATTTCCAGTCATTAGGCAACAAATGAAAAAAAAAACACATGATTTATTTCTAAACGGGAAAGAAGACTGAGTTTGACTGGACAAGTATATGTTTTGATGAACTAGCGTAACATAAAATAAATCTAAATTTTATATTTTAAAACAATGTAGATTCTCATCCTAATTTGAAAAAAAAAAAACACATGCACATTCTTAATTCTAAGCAGCACAACAGGTGTTGATTCAACCTAGAAACAGGTGTGCAGCGTACTATTATTTACTCCCGGAAAGAGAGGCTACAAAACAGACTGAAACAGTATATACACAACTAGATAGGAAATCCTGACAATGTACCACAGTTGCTTTCCAAAGAGAGAAGGCCATATTTATTTACTATGGTTCTTGCCTGTAACAGATCATTCATGAAGTCTCAAAAATATTAACTTCCTGGGAAAGGAACAGTGTACTTTCTCCACCAATAATAAAATTAAGAATAAACCTTCAAGAAAATAAGACATTTACACTTGGATTGAATTAAAGATATCTATGGGCAAATACACTAAAATGACTTTGATACCCTTGACATTCGTGTAGGAATAACTTACGATAAACTTTAGAGGAGATTTCTTTATTGTCTTATTTTTTCTTATGCTACTTCATTCCAAAGATAGTATTTCAGTCTATTGTATGTCAAAAGAAAGGGTATGTGTGCACACATGTAAAATTACCATATAAATCTCAAATGAATATGTATGTAGATTAACATAATTCAGTTTCTGAAGTACTTAAATGGACATTTAATTAGTCTGGTATTTAATAATTATAATAAGAATCATCAGGTATATTAAGAAATTTAATCTTTTTTCAGACCATTCATTTTTTAATGGCTAAACTATGAAACATCTATGCCACTAAATAATTTTCTTAATTGACAGATACAATGGTTTGAATTTTTCATCTACATGTTTTCAATATATATTATCTTTAACGTAAACAAATAAAGGCTAACTTTTAAAAGACAAACTAGTATTTATCCTTCAGAGTAAGAACATCCTCAGATACAGACAGTCATGTGTTGCTCAATGACGAAGATACTTTCTGAGAAATGCATATTAGGCAATATCCTTGTCGGGCAAATAGCATGGGGAACACTTACACCAACCGTGCTGGCTACAGCATCACTAGGCAAGCCAATCTTTAGGACAATATCCATCACGGAACAAGATGTCATCAGGCAGCCCATGACTAATGCTATTTCTCCTCTCCATAGTATTACCTGGCAAAGCCAGGTCTTTCCAAAGCTCTAAAGAAATCAGGCACCTTAAGAAGTATCCAAGTAACCACAGGCATGATAAACCCGCACAGCAGCACTGAAAGTGGCACTGCATCCATCCTTGATTAAGCCAAACATCTGCTACAAACTCAAGTCAAACGGTGTGGAGCTGCTGATAAATGCTGTCATTAGGAAAAGGAACTAACTCAATTTGGGTTGCACTATGATTCCCAATTCCAAGAAAAGAAATACGCTTTCCCCTCTCAAGACTATCCTAAAACAGATTAGTTCTACCCAGAAAGCAGCTGTGCCAACAGGTCCCCATTAACAGTATCCAAACCTCTGGAGAAGATAAAGCATTCCAGTGTGGTGCCCAGTCCCATCGCGCATTCATCAACACTCAAAGCAAGCATATTTCTCCCAGTATGGCACAGCGCACACCCACCGAAGAAGCTGCAGCACTGGGCACAGCTCCCAGTTCAGAATCAGGGCAGAGGCCTTTTCACTAATTAATCAACTCATGGGATCCAGAGAACAAAAATACTCCCTCCATTCTTTTTATCTTACGAAGTTCCACAACATAGGTCTATACAATGTCTACATTCACAGCTGTAGTTGAACTTTAAAAGAAACTCCACCTTAACATGAGGGGGTTTTTTGGTTTTGTTTTGTTTTGTTTCTTAGCAATGCTGGAGGTTGACTCAAGACCCTTTTGTTATACAACTGAGATATACCGTAAGCCCCTCAAAGTGAATTGTCAGAGATCTAGATGGAGAATCTAGAAGGAACTCTAGAAAGAGAAATGGATATTCTTCAAAGCAAAACAGGAACAATCAAAGACAACAGAAGTTCTCAAACCAAAAATATTGTTACTGAGGTGTCACCTAGTTCAAGATGTACATCCACTAGCCTAGAAAAAATGCACAATACCAAGTGCCACAAAGAAAGTCTATCACTGTTCTTCATATGGGTTAACAAGAGTTTTGGGGTCTACTCACTCCTTAAGGGCAAACAGGGCAGCTTTTTGTTTGTTTTTGATGTGTGCATCTGTGCACCAGATTTGGTCACTTTTCTTTATGTGGGGTTGACTCATTTCTTACAGGTAACATGGGCAAAATGTTTTTGGATAAAATTGAAACAAGTAAATGTCTCTTTTGAAGCCCTTTTGCAGATTAGAACATACTCCTTTATGAGGCACCTGTAAAGCTTTTTAATATTTTCAAGAGAATTTTGAGATATAATTTGCATGAGTACTTACTTCTTTAACCATTAACTACAGAAAACATAACTGCTAAACTAAGTGAATTAGAGAAGTTAAACCCAAGAGCCACAAAATGTCAGATCCATTAGTTGAAAGAAAGCACAGCAAATATGGACATTAAAATTTGAAGAGACTTGGAGAGCGGGGTATCACGAAAACATGACGCATCCGGAACAAGCAGCCGCAAACTGGCATTTAAACATTGGAGCTTTATGTTGTGCTATAATTCAGCATACGGCTGGGGACACGGTGGAATCGTTAAAATAGAATCAGTTCTGGAGTGACAGGACAGCTCATGTCCTGATTACTGTCAAGTAGGATTCATATCAATTAATAGAGTAGTTAAAATGAAAATGGGCCAACTGTTTTTGAACTATTGTAAAAATTTGGCAGGAGACTTCAACTTTGCCATGTGATAGTCCCCTCCTCTCTTCTGAGCCATGTGGTAGAGAATTTTGTAACTAATTGTGTCTGAGTAAAATTGAGTGATCCTGCCACCCAAGTCCATTACAATGAAAATAGATGGCTGTGGATGAAGATGGGGAGAGTGACACTCAGGATCCAGTCCCCAGTGGGGAATGGAAATGCAGTTGATTAGAAACAAGAGCCTTTGAAAACACATCACCTTTTATGTCTACAGCACACGGATATAGGGGTTCGAAAGCCAAAATCTACAAAGTTGCAGTCAGTATCAATCAACTGAAATCAAAAGCTACATTTTCATATTGGGAAACCCAACAAGGAATAAATGTTCCCATATTCCTCTTGCTGTTTTCCTGACAACAGTTTTGGGGGTCTACATGTTCCTTAAGGGCAAATAGGGCAGGTTTTTTGTTTGTTTTTGATGTCTGCATCTGCCCACCAGGCATGGCATGACACGTGAGTTCTCAATGAAGGGTTGTGGCATGAACCATACATACGTTATTGTTCTTGGCCAACTTCTCCTCTCTAACATTAAGAATTAAGCACTGAATGCCTCACCAAAGGGACTCTCCAGCCAAGACCGGAACCAAAAATGCTGATCTACCTATAAATAAAACACATTGTCTATAAAATGATCCTTTCTGGTGTAACTGCTAATGGCATTTATAGGAAAAGCCTGGGAGATTGTGGAATTGGCTACAATCACAAGGGGGTTGGGGGAGACACTGTCTAGAGCTCAGGTATCTATGCCTCCAATCTAAGGATCTTTCTCAAGACACCCTGGGTCTATATAGGGTAATCTCAAAGGAGTTCCACAACACAGCACACTTTAAAGTAAACATCTCTAGAAAATGTCATAGGTTTCTCTAATTCAGAGAGCAGCCACAGTAATCATTTTCCTATGACTTCTTGATTTCAAATTCCCAAATCATTTTATCGGCTTAGTAGTATAAGACAATATAAAATAGCATTGCCAAAAATTTGCTCATAAGATTTTGTTTTCATAAAAACGAATAAAATTTAGAACCTGAAAGTTGCATTTAATCCTAAAAAGGAATCGGAGGATTTTTTGCCTATTATATATATTTCTTTTCATTGCAGTACTGGGGATTGATCCCACAGCCTTCATACTAAGCCACACCCACAGACTTCTTTGATTTTTTATCTTGACAGAGGCTCGAGAAACCTCATTAGGTTGCCCTGGTTGGGCTCAAACTTGGGATCTTCCTGCCTCCCCCTCCCAGCATGCTGGGACGAAATTCATGTTCATGCAGAAGCATTTTAGAGCTATCTCCTAATCAATTTCCTCATTTATGAAATGACAGAAAAGCGCAAAGAGGTCAGGCAGCTCATGCAGGGTCATTCAACTAATAAAAGCCAGTCTACTAATTAAATAGCTTGATTCCAAGAGATGTGAGTTGGCAATACTTGCCTAGCAGATCAATACTTCTGAGCACTAACTGCAGGGGCTGAGCTGAATATATAAGAATAATCATAAGCCATCCTACCTCCACAGTAAGCATATAACAATCGAGGAAGGACAGTTTCAGCTATTCCTGTGGGAGGGACTAGTACGCAGGACATGTTGTCTGAGCACCAAAAAAAAAGTTGTTTGTCCCTTTCTAAAAACTACTTCCTAGATTAATAATGAAAACTTGAGGAGATGTCTAAGATCCCTTTCTATGACCTTGGCACTCTTATTTTTTGAAATCTCGACAGAATCAAACCAGAGATCTCATCAGATGACAAATGATATTTTATCTGTGGGACTGATATTTAAATTAAGTGGGATAAAATATGTAAAGTCCGTAGCCTAATAATGCCAGGCAAATAAATGCGCTCCCTCAGAAATCTCTGTAGACCCCCGCACCATTTGACTTGGGAGAAAACTCATAGATCTAGGGATCTCGCAATCCAATTTATGAAACCACCGAAGGCTCTAAAGGCAGGGTGAGACAATTTTCCAAAGAATCTCTGAAAGATTATCACCCCCACACCATCACCACCAAGACCCGGGCGTTTCTTCAACTTTTCCCATGGTACTAGCCAGTCCTAGAAGAGCGCAGCCTGCAGGCTTTCCTAAGAACGGCGTGTGCCATTTCCAGAGACTTGGCTCCCACAAAGCGAGTCCCTCCAACTGTCCCCGTGAGCAAGCCAGAAGTGACAGCAAGTTTTCTGCGCTGCAAGGATCAGGTGCCACCGCAACGTGAACCTGAGGTTTGGGGGCCCGGGCTGCCTTTCCCTCCTGGCTCATCATAGCGAAACCGTACAAGTTTTGCACACACACACACTCTCTCCCTCTCCCTCTCTCTCTCTCTCACTGCGTATTTACAGGTGATGCGCTGTTGGAACACCGGTGCCGGGCCCGGGATCGTACCCACGCGACGTGGCGCCGGGCCGCGCTCGCGAATCGGCGGGGAGGAACCCGCGCGGGGCACGAACTCCCAAGGCCAGACGCTTTCCTGGGACTGCCAGGAAGAGGAAGCGCCGCCGCGGTGACTGAGCCCACCGAGGCACGACCGTCCCCCCGCGCCCTCCAGCCCGGGCCGCCCCAGCCGGCGCCAGAGCGGCTCCTCCGACGCGGCGGGCCAGGGGAACGCTTCTTCCCGCCCGATGAGCAGCGCCCGAGCTTCGCGACCGCCCCCTGCCCAGCGCCACCCCGCACGCCTGCCCGGCGTCCCACGACCCCCAACTCTTAATTTACTTATTGATCTGACGGCTGAGCCGAGATGGCGTTTGATGTCATTGCGACAGCTCTCAGGGTCTCCTTTCTGTCCCTCAGTTCCCGGGTTGCACACGCAGGCTGGAGCCCCGGAGGGAAGCCGGGAGGCGGAGGGCGAAGGCGACACGAACGTAACTCTTATTAATCACTTTTATATTTTCCTGGAGAAAGAGGCAAGCTCATGAAGCTAGGATTTATTTTAGAGCAATTGCCTACGTCCAGCACATGCTCCGGCGGCTAGGTACAGACCCTCGCTGGGCTTCTGCGGGCGGGGGGGGGGGGGGGGGGGGGGGGGGGGGGGGGGGGGGGGGGGGGGGGGGGGGGGGGGGGGGGGGGGGGGCGGAGGGGACAGCGGCGCTGGCGGTGTCGGGTTACGCGTGCCACCCGGGCGCAAGCATTTTCCCACAGGTGAGAGCAGTTGCTGCCCCCGTCCTCGCTGCGTGTAGCTGCTCTCCCTTCGGCGGCTGGGAGAAGTGGAATCTCGAGAGGCCACCCACCCACCCACACGCACCTAAGGCAGAGGGAGGCCACGCGCGGGGGCGGAGGCGGCGATCTGAATGCAAAGCAATCGGAATAGGAATCTTCTGAAAAAAAAAAAAGAGCCCACTCCAGTTTCACCCTCACCTCCACCCAAACAAAACGCAAAACTTCCACGCGACCCACAACCCTAGAAAACCAGCAGAGCATTTGAAACTGCACAATTACCCAGCGCCCCCCCCCCCCACACACACACCCCTAGGCGCTGCTTTTACCTTCAGAAGGAAGAGGCGATGCCGCAAACTCCGCCAACACCAGGGCCACCCCGAGCCACGCTCCGAGGACGTCCATCGCCGCCTGGGCTCCCGCGCTGGGAGAGCGCGGCCTGGAGCATTCGAGAACCGGTCTCGGCCACACAGCCGGCCGCGGGGCTCGGGCGCGGCAGGCGGGCGCGGGGCCGCCTGGGACGCCGTTCACTCCCCGAGCTTTCTAGCAACGCCGGCCGCCGCCGCGGGCTGCGGGCGGCAGCGCGCGGTCCTCCGCGACGAACTCTCGCCAGAAAGTTGCGGGTCACCGGCGGAGCGGGGCTGGCCCCACGTCCTTGGGCGGGCGCGGGGACGGACCCCGACGCGCAGCGGCGAAGGCAGGGGCGTCCGGAGCAGCTTCCTGAACTTGGCCTCCTTCCCCTCTCGGTCCGTGCCGCCGGGCCCGGGAAGACCCACCCACGCCCACTCGGCGGGCAGCCGGAGCCGCCGGCTGGAAACTTCGCGCCGCGCTGCGGTGGCTCGGCGAGTCGCCCTCGCTGCAGGCGCGCCGCGGCGCGGACGGTCCCGACGCCGCCTGGGGGCCGCGGGGCGCGGCGTGCTCGGCGCCGACGCCCGCCCCGCCGCACGCCCGGCTCCCCGCAGCGTGGAGGGCGCCTACGGGAGTGATTGAGCAGCAACACTCTCAGAGGCGCCGAGGGGGCGCGAGGCTGGCGACGACCCTCCCCCACCCCAGCGCCACCCTCGGGGCTCTCGGGCGCCGGAGCCCGGAATCGCGGGAAGCCCGCGCCCGGATCCCCGCATTTAAGGACGCACGCCCCGCCTCCCTCCGCCCCCTTCCTCTCTCCGGTGCTCGGTGTGCAAATGGACCCGGGGACGCTGCGCTTCGGCCGGGATTCCGGAGTCACGTGGGGAAGCGGGCGCGCGGGGCGGGGTGCGGGGAGGCCGGGAGAGCAACCCGATCCCCCTAGTCATCCGGCTGGGGTTCAGGTCGGCCTTGCCTGGGGCGGGGTCTGAAGTGGTCACACCGGAGGTGGGGGTGGGGCGGCAGGTGGCGCGGCCCGCACTGCGAGCGGCGGGGGCTTGGGGAGGCAGAGCGCGCGCAACAAAACCCGGCGCTCTCCGCGCGGGATCACCGCCACACCTGCCAGACTAGGGGCGTGAGGGGAACCTGGCCCCTCCCCGGCTCGGGACCCCTCGGGGCGTTACCCCGCCCGGGCCGCCGGCGCGCGTCCCGGCGATCGCCCCTCCGCTCCTCCCGAGCTGCACGCCGCTGTTCGTGGAGCACCTCTGCGCGCAGGCCCCGCTGCGCCCCCCAGTGCCAACCGTCGGGAAACGAGCGTCGGGGCAACGCGCCTGGGGCGCGCGCTGGACAGTGGGGGTCTTGATTCCCAGCCAGGACTGACAGACAGCAGTTATTTTTATAGAACTAAATAAAAATAGCGGGTCCGGGTTTAATCATTTTGTAAGTTGGGAATGGCTGCATCAGAGCGATGCTAGATGGGCTCCGTTGGCCCAGAAAAAGAGATGTCCTGCTTGTGCGACTCGCCCTCCGTCTCCCCGGGACACGGGCTCCTCACGTCTGTATCGGAAACACGTGGCGGGACTCTGGACACGCTCCTCGAAGGGATGAACCGGAGACATCAGTGGGTGGCCAAGAGCAACAGCCGCGTGGAGCTGGGCTGGGACTTTTGCTCCTTCCCGGAAAACTCCTTTTTGTTTTGTTTAGGAAGCGGACGTTTTTCACAATCCCGTGTAAAGCCCTGGGATTCTACATGTGTGTTTGGAACACACACTGGCAGCCAGCCAGCCACCTCTATCCCTTTCCTGCACCGGATTTCCATAGCCATCACTGTCTGGGACTAAAGACAGTTTATTCTTGGGGCTGAAGGAATGGCTTAGCGCTTAAAGCACTTGCTAGCAAGTGCTAAGTACCCCAGTTTGATTCCCCAACACCACATAAACTGGGCGTGGTGGCGCACGCCTGTAATCCCAGCACTCGGGAGGCTGAGACAGGAGGATTGCCATGAGTCCAATGCCAGCCTGGGCTCCGAAGTGAGTTCAGGACCAGCCTCGACCACAGAGTGAGACCCTCTCTGTCTCTCTCAAAAAAAGGCAATTTATTCTTGCCAGAATTCACAATTTTGATTTTATTTTTTAACAACTCATATGATTATGGCACTCAGGAGTGTCTGCATAAGACATCTGTTATACTTGCTAAGTGCAAATGTGCCATTTTTAGAAAGGAAAAGAAATGAAAACAGAGGAGGGAGGAGGAAGGTTAGCACTACCACAGTAGTTACTCCAAAATCACTGGAATGACCACATGGCTAAGAGTCAAACAACTTTTCAGTAAAATGACCCATTTCTAACAACTATGGCTAGTTACTTAAATATAGAAAAAGAATTTATCTTCAGTTTAAAAGAATGTCACTATGATGAGAACGTAGTAAGCATTTGTGTAAACATGCAGGCAATCGCAAATAGCCCGCCTCTGCAAGTTAACTTCTACAAATAAGTGCTTTCTTCCAACACCTTGGCCGCCTCCCACACAGAGCCGCCAGTTCCCGCCCGCAGACGGTGGATCTATAGTCTCGGGCCTGCTTCTTCTCGCATCTGGATTCTACAACTTTGTTACTGTGTCCCATCGTGTCTCCTTGGATCCGCCCTGCTGGCTCTCTTCATACCTTCCTGGCATTATTGTTGCCTATTTGGGGTGTGTTTTAGTTACTTGTTGCTGCGACAGAATACTCGGCATCCACAGCTGAAGGGAGGAGAGATTTATTTAGCTCAGAGTTTCAGGAGATCTCTCACACACAGTTCATTGTCAGAACAGCGGAACAGTGGAGGGACATGGCAGAGGCGGAGAGCTGCTCACTCCCTTGCAGACGGAAGCCAAGCCAAGCCAAGCCGGAGCGAGCAGGAAGAAGCTAACAGCGTTTCTCCTTCCTTCCTTTAAGTACTTTAAGCTGCCAGTTGCCCCTTCCTCACTTCCTGCCCCCAAGTCAATAACAAACACCTGTGATCTCTGCCCTAGGCAATCCCCAGGCTCAACAGATTGCCCCAATCCTCCCAGGTCAAACCTTACACATCTGCCCTTTTCAGCCAGCCTTTTCTCCCGATCACACACAGTTCCAAACACACAAGGCTTTTGGGGGACACTCAAGATCCAAACCATAGCAGGGTGGACTTATTTATGGACTCATCTATAAATGGTAACAATGATAATAGCTTTATTAGGTGCTTTCTTGTGGCTGTGACAAAAATACTCCACATCCACAATTTAGGAGAGATTTATTTTAGTTTCCGGTTTCAGAAGGTCACAATCCATTCATGGGCGGCAGGCAGTGGTGGAAGCACACGGTGAAGGCAGGAGCGGAGGCAGCTGCTGGCGCACCGGGGCAGGAAGCCAAGTCAGTGAGGAAGGGCAGTCCTAGTGGACTCTTCCAGGTCCTGTCCCCATGTTCCACCCCTTCCGAGCTAAGCCCAGGCACCCATTCCTTCCAGCCTGGCCCCGCCTCCCACCAGCACATGGTGCCATGGGTATGCCACCACATCCAAGCATGTGAGGCTTTTGGAGACCCTCTAGATCCAAAGTGTAATAACAGTTAACACATTTTGATGCTTTGTGTTGCTTTCCTTTCCTTGCACTGTCCCATGTAGTCCTCCATTAACTCTATAAAATAGTAACCATTACTATCTCCATTGACAAGCAGGATAACTGCTGTTCAGTAACTTACATAATTTGTCCAAAATCAGCCAACAGATATTAAGAGCAAGCAGGTCATCCTGACACTACTTGCATCATAGCATTTGGAAGGCTGAAGCAGGAGAATCACAAGTTTGAGCCAACCTGACCTATAGGGCAAGTTTTGGAGCAAGACCTTGTTTCAAAGAAAATAAAATATATATTAAAAAACAACTTGTCATGGTTTGGACCTGGAGTGTCCCCCAAAAGCCTCATGTTTCTGTGGGTACTGTGTAGTGTTGCAGGTGAGCCCTGGCTGGAAGGGGCGGATGCTTGGGGCTTACCTGGAGGGCGTGTGCTGGGTCCGCCCTTCCTCCCAGAGTTCTCTCGGTTCCACCATGCTGTGAGGACGTCTGTCTTCCTGAGCTCTGGCTCTGGAGCTGTGACCCCATCATGCGAGCAGCCCAGCTGTGAATGGACTGTGACTTTCTGAAACTGTAAGCTAAAATAAATCTTTTTTCTCTCAAGTTGTGGATGTCAGGTACTGAGTCACAGTGACAGGCAAGTAACTACCATGATAGGCAATACCCCAAGTTACAAGTTACAGTACCTTAACATAATACATTTATTCTTTGATGATATTCTAGCCTTTGGGTGGGTATTGGTGAGCCCTGAACAGGGGCCTCTGAGCATTGGTGATTCCTTGTAGCCAGGACATCATGAAACATGTGACATCCACTGCTTCTGATAGGGGTAATAGAGGAGGCACTGCAACCCCTCGGGGCCTTTCCCCTGTGTCTCACAGTCCCATGGTGCCTCACCTGCCACAGGGGAGAACAGCATGCTGAGGGGATGTGGTGTCGGGTCTGCTGGTCAGCGCATGCCCTGAACTGTCTCAGCTGTCTCCCGCCCCTCCCCCATGGGGCTGTCCTCAGCTGCCCAGTCGGCAGCACTCTCTCCGGCTTCCCCACCACACAGGGCTTTGCCCACACTTGCCAGGCCAACTCTACTCTTTCTCCAGTCTACTTGTGCTCCGCTTTCCTTCTCTTTCATTCTACTCTCCTTCCTGTTTTTCCTTCCTGTCTTTCTTCTGGTTCTTACTGTCTTCCGTCCACAGAACCCCACTGTCCGCACAGTCTCTGTCCCCTCTCCCAGGATGGGTCTTCTTGGGGAGGGTGTTGCGGTTTTAGTACATTACTTCTGGCTTGTCAGTTTCAGCATTTGACAATGTTTCTCCTTCTTATTATGCTTCCAATTATTATATTAAAAAGAATATTTAAATAATGGTAGTATAAACTGATAGACCAGTGGTAGTTTAACCTCACCACAACATGCACGTTTTTTTTTCTCTGCTTAATTTACTGTAGCTCTTTTTACAAAATTAGTGTTACAATCTATGTACTCTTCTGCAACCTGGAGTTTTCTCTCCCAGGATAATGTAGCAAGGCCACAGCCTCTAAGTCATATGACACCAGCCAACCTCAGTCTTCTTAGGAGCCGCTTAGTTTGTGTCACATGGATATGCTTTTACATGTATTGCCAGTGCCCTTTTGAAGTAGATTTAGGTCGTTTCATTTCTTTGCCATTATTAATAGTAGAACCTATACATGCCTATCCAAGTCTTCTGTGTATTACCCAGTTCATTTTGTTACGTACTTTTTGCCTTTTCAATCTCAAAAAATAAAATAGTCTTTTGTTCAAAACCCCTTAGTAGCTGTGTCCTCAGACGCATGAACCCCTTTGAGCCTCAGGGGTCCCATCTGCTGAATTCATATTACGCCAGTGTCCACCTTACAGGACTTTTGTTTGTATTAAATATGCATGTCAAGTTATCTACTTAACATGTCAGCCAAATGAAATACAGGTGTTTTATTAATATGCATCTCTTTGCTCATTATTGAGATGAGAAATATATTTAATTGCATTTCTTTGCATTTGCCTGAAAGGCCTATTTATATGTCTTTTATATTAAGGCTTTTTCACTTCCATGTATGGGAGTTGTTCCTGTGTTTACCATGTTAATCTTTTTCTATAAATTTAGAGAACTGGGGCTAGGGGGTGTAGTCAGTGGTTAGAGTGCTTGCCTAGCAAGGGCAAGGCTCTGGGTTAAACCCTCCAGCATCACATAAGCTGGACATGGTGTCTCCTGTCTATAATCCCGCACTCAGGAGGTTGAGGCAGGAGGATTGCCATGTATTTGAGGCCAGCCTGGGCTACATAATAAGTTCAGGAACCAGTGTGCCTCAAGTGTGTGTGTCTGTGTATAACATTTATAAAATTAGAGTAGCAATTTACTGGTTTTTTTCATGGAATGAATTTCTGTGACCACATCTATGATTAACCCCAAGCAAAAACCCTTTATACCTAGAACTTTTTCCTGGAATTAAATATGTGAAAACAGGAAGTTTTTAAAATGTGTTTCATTTCCTCATTCAAGGCAGAAAGCCAACGTTTACACACAGTTCAGGCACAGCAGTTATCTTTGGCTGGTGTCTTTCTCATTAGGTGGTACCCCCATCATATCTGTTGTTAAACATTTTTAGCACCACCCCTGCACAGCAGAAGCCAAGCTTCAGAGGTCACTGCAAATGTCAAATGGCCACAGCAGCCAATAGCTAATAAAAGAAAAGCAGATAAATCACCCCAATACATTTAATCAGTTTCTTTTCTGTGCAGATTACACTGGTTTGGTGTGTAGATAAAATTCCTACAAGCCTGTAATTTACTGTGACACTTATTTCAAATTTTATTTGTTGTTCCCTATATAACCAGATATTTTCTAATCGCACCTAGAACATTTTGAATCACCTACCTGCCTAATCAGTGAATGCAGGAGAATCGTGGTAACAAGAAAAAGATTATCAGGACACAAAATCAGCGTTAAAAAGAGTCAATAGCTTTTCTATACACCGATAACAAATAGGCTGAGAAGGAAATCAGGAAAGCAATTCCATTCATAATAGCTTCAAAAAACATCAAAATATGGGAAGGGATCTGAGGAAAGGAGGGTACGGGAGGGTGGGGAGGAAACACAGAAGTGACACTGACTAGTGTGTGATGTGAATGTGCCAGTTCCCCAAGTTGAAAGCAACTATCATGAATCATGAACATATACCTAGAAAAAGAATAATTTGGAGGAAAATAAATTACACAGGAATCAACCTCACCAAACAGATAAAAATGTCTATAATGAAAACAGCAGAACAATGAGAAAAACAAATTTAGAAGACCCTGTGTTTCTACATCAGCAAAATTAATATTGTTACAGTATTACAAAAAGTGACACATATTCAGTGCAATCTCTAATCAAAATTCCAATGACATTCTTCATAGAATTAGAAAAAAAATCTTAAAATGCCTGTGGAAACACAAGAGATCCAGAATAGCCAAACAAATTCTAAGCAAAAAGCAAGTCTGAAGACACTGTAATACCCCATTTCAGTTTATATTACAAAGGCATTGTAACAAAACAGCGTGGTAGTAGGACAAAAATAGACACCTAAACCAATGGAGTAGAATAGAGGGCACAGAAATCAACCTGTACAACGACACCCATCTGGTTTTTGGCAAAGAATCCAAGGGCATACATTGGAGAAAAGATGGTCGCTTTAGCAAATGGTACTGGGATAACTGGATAGCCTTTGTCAAAGACTGAAACTAGATTCCTCCCTCCCTCAAACTGGATCAAGGCATAGTGTTAGACTTGAAATTTTATTACTGTTGTAGGCTGAAGCAAAGACTCTGTGTGTGTGTGTGGGGGGGGGGGGGTGTCCTGGGAATGAACCCAGAGAATCTCCAATGAGCTACCTCTTGCTAACCCCAATTTTTTGTCTTAGAGTCTTCCTAAATTGCTATATTGCCACGGTGGCCACATTGGGCTCAAATTTGCAAACTTCTGTTTCAGCCTCCAGAGAGCTGGGATTAGAAGCCCAGGCCAACAACCCAGATACAGTTAAACAATCTACAGAACAGGACAAAATATTTATCAGCTAACAAATCCTTCTAACAAGGGATTAATATCTACATAGGCCATATGAAGAACTCAAAAAACTTAACCTATAAAATCAAAAAGTTCAACCGATAATATCTGTTCAGCATATTTAATCATTAGGATCATCAGGAAAATGTGAATCGAAACATAGAGATCCCTTCTTTCCATAACCAGAACGGCTATCAAAATTAGAAACAACAACAATAATAAATGGCAGCAAGGATGCAGGGGAAACGAACCCTGTACAGTACTAATGGTAATGTAAGTCAGCACAGCACTGTGGAAATCAGTACAGAGCTTTAGAATCAACATATGGCTCTACAACACCTATACGACAACTTTGAATATGTTCAGAGGATTCAAGGTGAGCAGGAATACCTGTTGTGGAGGTTAAGCCTTGTTGTTAACTTGACTGGCTCAAGAGCTTCCCAGCAGATTAACAAAGCGTGTTTCTGGGTGAGTCTGGGCAGGGGGGCAAGGGGGGGTGGGGTGGGGGGTGTTTGGAGGCATATCTGTGGTGTTATGGTTTAGATATGGAATATCCCCCAAAATGTACTTGAAAGTAGTGGATGATCTATGCATTTCATATGCTGTTAGGAGGGGTGGATTAGTGAGAATGTGGCAGGACACTGAGGATGTAGCCTAAAAAAGATAATACTCTTTTCCTGGCTTCTTCTGAAATCCTGGTCCTTCCTTCTACATTGCTGTGAGCAGCTGTTCTCTGCCTGACACTTCCTGCCACTGTCACCACCCATGAATGAACTCAGACTTCCTGAAACTGTGAGCTAAAATAAGCCTTTCTTTCCTGAAGTTAGGGATGTCATTTATTGTGTCCCAGCAACAAAAAACTGAGACACTTAGGTGCTATATCCCTGTTCTGCTTCCAAGACTCAATGAACTAAGGCACTCTATTATGCCATATTGTTTTGCCAGGATGTTTCTGACTTGGAGCCTCCAGAGCATTTGCCGAATCCCCTGAAACCATGAGCCAAATTAGTTCTCTCTTTCTTTAAGTTGTGTTGAGTATTATGTCCCAGGGATGGGAAACCTAACTCATAAAGAAAACTGGTACCAGGAATACAGTTATTCCTGTAACTGATCAAGTAATTTAGGAGCATTTAGGACTGGTATGAAGGAAGGATTTTTGAAAGCTTGGGAAATGTGTATTAAATAAGCCCTAGAGTGCTGTCATCAGATCCTGACAAGTGATTCTAATTGATTGAATCTTAGAATTTCAGAATGTAATAAAGGTACAATAAAGGCCAAGGTCAGAAATTTTCAGTTGGGAACAAGGATTTTATTGGCAATTGGACAAGAGACCATGTATACCTTACCTTATCAAAGTGTTTGTCGATGTTTTGTCCATGTTCTGAGACATTGCAGAAGACTGGGATTAGAGGTGGTGAACTAATTGACCTGACAGAAGACATCTCAAGGCAGCCTAACACTTAGGCTGTGGCATAAAACTACTCTGTGTTTTTAGCCAAATTTACACCAAGAATCAGGGACAGAAAGCAGAACAGAAGAATTTGAAACACAGCTTTTTGTGCCCAAGGAATTGCATGTAAAATTAGGGCCAAAGGGGTTATGGTTGCTGAAAAGATTAGTGCCATTAAAAAGAGAAAAAGCCAGGCTTGTGGGACAGGTCTGTAATTCGAGCAATCTGGGAGGCAGAGGAAGGAGACTTGCAAGTTCAAATCCAACCTGGGCAAGTTAGCAAGATTCTTCTTCAAAATCAACATTTTAAAAAAAATGGCCCAGGGATTTAGCTCAGTGTGAAGGTCCTAGGGCCAGTCTCAGTACCACAAAAAAAGAAAAAGAACTCTGGACAGGGAGGAAAAGAGAGATACCTTGAGGGCGTTTCAGAAGTCAGCAAAGAGGCAGAGTCAAGATGGCAGCAAAGCAGGATCTCTCAATTAGTGGCTCTTCAGAGACTCAGCAAAAAAGCTGAGATACGGCAAAGAAAACAACTAAACAGTTTAGCTTAGAGAAAGAGAAAAGGGCTGGGCACAGCTCAGCGGTTAGAGCACTTGCTTAGGTTTGATTCCCCTACACCACATAAGCTGGGCAAGGTGGGGCACACCGTAGTCCTAACACTTAGGAGGCTGAGGCAGAAGAGGACCTCAAGTGTGATCCCAGCTTGGGCAACTTGGTGACCTAGTAAGACCCTATCTTAGAAGAAAAGAGAGAGAGAGAGAGAGAGAGAGAGAGAGAGAATAAAAGCAGAAGAGCTGAAAAAAGGTCAGCAGGTTAGCTAGAAAGTTCTCAGTTTACCAACGAGCTGTCTGTGGAAGCGGCTGGTTGGAGGCCTTTGGACTGCTGGGTCCCCATCACTGCCTGCTCCCCACCAAGCCTAGTGGGTTTTGGCTCCCCAACTTCATATAAGCTTGGATAGGCATTATGGCTTGATCACTAGAGGGAAGGCCCTCAGGAAAGAAGTACATCACTGCAGACTGTTCATAGGAAGATCCAGGACCAGTGTCATCAAGGTCACAGAGAAAGGACAAGCAGGAATCCACAGCACGACACAGTCAGAGTGCTAATGTCCCCATCCTTCGTATTTGATGGAAAGAGGACATCAAAAACACAGGACTTGAGAGGAGACTACATTCCCAAGTAACACCAGAAAAATTTTTGGAATTTGGAATTACCTCAATTATTCTTCATGTATATATTGGACTTAGGCTTTTAATGTTTGTTTTGGTTTCCTATTTGTGCATTAATTTTAGTATTTTTTTTACTCTGAGTTGTTCATTTTGCCCTTTATAGATTCCAATGTTATGCCCTATTTATTTCTTTTTCCCATTCTTTTTTCTTTGTGTCAATTTGCCTAATTCTATTTATTTTCTTCTGGTCTTCAGTTGGGTTTTGTCTTTCTTTTCCCTGTCCTCTTGTTGTGGTTGGATCTGGAGCATCCCCCAAAGCCTCATGCATTTGGTTGCTGTGGATTGCCTATGGATACCATGTACTTTTGGGAGGTGGAGCCTGGCCAGAAGAGGCAGATGCTTGGGGCTCACCCTGGAGTGGTGTCTGCTGGCTGCACCCTTCCTCCCTCACTGAGCTTCATGTCTGCCATGCCTGAGCAGCTCTTTTCTCAGGCTGCCAATGTTTTTCTACCATTACCAGCTGCTCAGAAATGGACTGTGACTTTTTGAAACTGTAAGCTAACATAAATCTTTGTTCCCTTAAATTTGGGACATTCAATATTCTGTCCCAGCAATGAGAAAGAAACTGAGATATTATCTACTCTTCTGTTTTCTCTTTCATCATCAAAACTAACCCTCTGGGCTGGAGCAATATGTCTGCAGTTGCCTCATGAGCACAAGGCTTTGAGATCAAATTCCCAGCAACATAGGCACTGGAAATGGTGGCATACACCTGTAATCCCAGGAATTGGGAGGCCATAGTAGGAGAATTGCCATGAGTTGAGGCCAACCTAGGCTCCATAGTGAGTGCAGAACCAGCCTGGACTACAGAGCAAGACTCTGTCTCATTTAAAAAAATAAACAAACAACAACAACAACAACAACAACAACAACAACAACAACAAACTAACCCTTTGTGTCAGTCTTCCTTTTTCCTACCCCTACCATTCTTATTAACAGTGCTTTTAAGCTATAATAACTTTTGGCTATATGGCTCAACCTACCAGCGTTTAATAACTTTTTGCTATTTAGCTATACACAAGACATTAGTGTAGATATCTTGTCTATTATTAACAATGGTAGTTTAAAAATTTTTCCTATTAAGTTACTATATAGTTTGTATAGATGTCTCAGTAAATAGTTCAGACCATATTTCTAATGTTAAGATTGGAGGGGAATAGCACAGCAGTTAGAGAATTTGACTGGCAAGTTCAAGGCCACGAGTTTGATTCCCTAGAGCCACATATGCTGGGCTTACACCTATAATCCTAACAGGAGGCTGAAGCAAGAGGTTTGCCTTGGTTTGAGGCCAGCTTGGGCTCCATAGTGAGTTCAGGACCAGCTTGGGCTACAGAGAGCAAGACCCTGTCTCAAAAGAAGCAGAAGAAGCAGAAGCAGAAGCAGAAGAAGAAGAAGAAGCAGAAGAAGAAGAAGAAGAAAGAAAGAAAAAGAAAAAAGAGTGGAATGGCTGCATAGTTCAGTTGCTTATTATGATGTATCACAAATAAGTTTGTCTTAGGTTACATCATTACTGCTGGTGTCTATCCTCCTGATAATGGGGGAATAGTAGTCAGAGCTAATGAGGAGCTAATTACTTTTAGCTATTCAGTTAGCCTAGGCAAGTAATATAGATTTCTATTTTATTATTGATGGTGATCCAGTGTTGCCTTTAGTAGACCCTTTCAATAAGTTAGTATTTCATTCATGTAAGTAGCAGTATTCATAGTACAGATTGCATTTCTAATGTTAAGGGTACAAATCGTAGTATTTAATTGGTTAATAATGACTTGTTAATAATGATTAAAGTATTACTGCAGATCTCATTCACACTGTTAATAGTAGTATAGTGACTGATCTTGTTTTTCATTGTATGCCAATACCTGGCTTGTTTTAGGGTCAGCTACCTGCCTATATTCCATTTCTTTCTCATTCAAAAATGCAGAGGAGCAGGAAAGCAATAGGTTGGCTAGTAAGAAGACCTCTGGGGTGGAGGAATAGCTCAGGGCATAGCGTTTGCCTAGCAAGCTCAATGCCCTGAGTTTGATTCGCCAGCACCACATAAACTGGACATGGTGGTGTATACTTATAATCCCAGCACTCAAGAGGCTGAGGAGTTCAAGGCTAGCCTGGACTCCATAGTGAGTTCAGGACCAGTTTAGACTGCAAAATGAAACACTGCCTCAAAAAATAAAAAAATAAAAAAATAAAAAAACGAGTCCTCCAAACTTAATATTTGAGTAAGCTAAAAATAGACATAAGTATCAAAATATAAACAAACTCAAGGAAACACTCCACATACAGAGTTTTTCAACTCTAATTGATATGCGATCCTCATCAATAGCATCATAAGGGAAAGGGTACAAAAAAACCAAACATCTAACTCCCCAGAAGCCGATATCATTAGCCCTGAAATAGAGTTTATAGGAAAAGAAGTGAAGCAGCAAATGAACCAAGTGGTCAATCAATTCAAACAGGACACACTCAAATGCAAGAGATATTTAAAAACACAAAAAGTAATTTACTAAACAAACAATCGTCTCAATTCATGAAAAAACTAATGATTCTATAGAAGAACAAAAGAATAAATTGAGTAAACAAAGTAATACAAGACATGAAGGTCCATTTTAGTACAGAAATAGTAAAAATATTCATTGAAATTCAGGATATGAAAAACTCACTTGAAAGCATGGGGATCTGGCTTGAGCACTGTGAGGACAGAGTGTGGGACCTTGAAGATAAGGTCTACAAACAGACATATACTCAATGATACTCTAGAAGCAAGACAACAAACTGGCTGGATGCAACAGCTAAAACATGACTTAAAAAGAGAAAACCTCAAGAGCTAGAGGAATGGCGCAGTAGTTAAAGTGCTTGCCTAGTGAGTGCACAATCCTGAGTTCGATTCCCCAACACATACGCTGGGCAAGACGGTGCACATTTATAATCCTAGCACTTGGGAGGCTTAGGCAGGATTACTGCGAGTCCAAGGCCAGCCTGAGATACACAGTGAGTTTAGGACCAGCCTGGGCTACAGAGTTAGACACTAACTAAAGGAAGAAAGAAAGAAAAGAACATCAAAATTATGGGAGTGAAAGAAAAAAGTACAGGATAGCACAAAATGTATAAAGACTATATTCCTTTGTGGTTAGGATCTGGAGTGTCCCCCTAAGGTCTCATGTATTTTAATAGAACCATGTGATGTTGGTGGATTGGGGTCTGGTCTGGAGGGGTGGATTGCAGTTAAGTTAGGATTAACGGTGTGTAGTGGCCACACCTGGATGCAGGAGGGACTCGTTACTGGGCAGAGATCTGAAAGGATACATAAGCTGCACCTGCCTTCCTGGAGGGCGGGGACTAGTCTCAACTAGCCTCAGCTGGCCTTCCTGTTTGTCCGAGGAAGCTGCCTCCACCTCTCTCTCTCTGCCATGTACTTCGATTCTTGCCGGCCACCCCTGAATGGACTGTGACCTTCGAGACTGTGAGTTAAAATAAACCTTTCCTTTCCTAAGTTTGTGGGTGTCGAGTATTGAGTCACAGCAACGAAAAAGTAACAAAGACACCTTGGAATTACAGAAGAAAATTCCCCACATACAGGAAATGAAATTAATCTTGAGATACAGGAGGCATATAATACATCAAATAATAACCTTGACCAGAAAAGAGTCACTCTATGACATATCATAATTAAAATTGCAGATATTCAACATATATACATATATAAAATACCAAAAGCCATAAGAGAAAAATAGAGCATAACCCACAAAGATAAGCACATCAGAACAAGTGTGGGTTTCTCAACACAAATCTTAAAGGTTAGGAGAGCATGGAACAAAATATTTTAAGCTCTAAAAGAAATCAAGCATCAACTCAAAGTATTATATCTGACTAAATCCTCTTTCAGAATAAAGGAAGAAATAAATATTTCCATGAAAAAGAAAATCTAAGGAAGCCTATGATCATTAGACCAATATTCCAGAAATTACTTAAGTGACTGTTAGAGATATGAAGACTGTCAGCATCAAAGAACCCAGATTAAAGGAAGCACCAAAAGAGGGAGAATTATCTAAGAAAAGTAAGAAAAACTCAACACTGAGTTAACAAGACAACAATGGGATAAATAAATACATTACAATAATATCTCTCAATGTTAATGATTTTAACTCACCAATCAAAAGACACAGACCAGCAGAGTGACTCAAACCACAAAACCCAGAGATTTATTGCCTGTAAAAAACACACATTACCCACAAAGAAACAAATAGACTGAAAGAAAATGGATGAAAATTTATATTTCACGCAACCAGAGCCCTGAAGTAAGCAGGAAGTGCAATACCATTCTCACACACAACAGATTTCAAACCAAAGCAGACCAGGAGAGACAAAGATGGACATTATATATGGCTAAGGGAATAACCAAACTGAAAGAATTCACAGTTATATATGTATATGTGCACCCAATATTGGTTCAGTCAGTTTTATAAAACAAAAGTAATGGGATATGAAAGGACAAATAGACCCCAAAACAGACTAGGGAACTTCAATATCCCAATCTCACAAATAGACAGCTTCACCAGACCAAAAAAAGAGCAAATATTAGAACTAAACTACACCATGAAATAATTGGACTTAACTGCAGCGTTTTCATCCAACATCAACAGAACACACCTTTTTCTTAGCAGCAAAGTAAACTTTTTCCAAAATGGACCATGTGTTAAGCCAAAGACCTGCTTAAAGGAACTGAAATAATTTTTGTATGCTTTCAGATCATACCAGAATGCAACTAAAAATCAACAGAAAAAGAAACTACACAAGTTACACAAACACATGGAGATTAGATAATGCATTATTGAACGAGCAATGGGTCAGAGAAGAAACCAGGGTAGAAATAAAAAAATTCCGTGAGTCACATGACAATATAAGCATATTACATGAGAATCTGTGGGAAACAATAAAAGCAGTACTAAGAAAGAAATTTATAGCTATGAATGCACATTTTAGAAAAATAGAGCAATCTCAAATAATTTAACGGTGCAGCTCAAGATCGCAGAGTAAAGGAAATCCAAATTCAACAGCAGTAGAAAAAAAGAAATTGTAAAGATCAGAGCAGAGATTAATGAAACTGAAATAAACAAAAAATCAAAGAATTAAGGAGCTGGTTCATCAAAGGAATAAATAATGTTGCTAAATCTCTAGCCAAACTAACTAAAGAAGGAAAGAAAACCCAATTTCAACGCAATTCAAAATGATTATCAGCACTGAGCATGTGACCCTCCTAATCCTGAATAGTTACGCCAATCCATATGCACAGCATGTTTAGGATCACCCTGAGATGGTCACATGGCCAGTTTCAATTACCTTTCAGGTGACTTGTTCAAAATGTCCTTGCCCTTCTGTAATTACTTTTCTAGATAAATTAGAGAGGAACTTCAATTTGGGGTGGTGCCTTGTTTCTCCCTTCTTGAGGGAGATTCCTTGGTATTGCCTCTCTGGGCTTCTCATTGTTACCAATACTTGGATTCTAAGTAATCTTGTTGTCTCTGTGTGATGTGACACACCATGACCAAGTGGGCTTCATCCTAAGGATGCAAGAATGGGTCAACATAGGTAGATCAATTAATGTAATACATCACATAAAAATAAGGACAAGAATCACATAATCAGGCAGGAGACATAGCTCAGTGAGTAGAGTGCTTGCCTAGCATGTGCATGTCCCAAAGATTCAATCCCCCAGCACCACATAATAGCTGGGTGTGGTGCACACCTCCAATCTGAGGTTAAGGCAGGAAAGATTGCAGTCAACTGAAGGCCAGCCTGGGCTCCATAGTGAGTTTAAGACCAGACTGGACCACAGAGAGAGGCTCTGTCTCAAAAACTCAATAACAACAACAAAAAGAAAAACCTCATGATGACATGATAACCTCAATAGGCACCAAAAAAAAAAAAATCCTTTGACAAGATGCAAAATCCATTCCTCATTTTTTAAAAAAAAAAAAATCTGGTGAAAATAGGTATTGAAGGACATTTCCTCAAGCTGGTAAGAGCCAGTTTGGTCAAGCCTACTGTCAAAATCCTATTAAATGAGGAAAAATTGAAGGCATTTTCCCTAAAGTCAGAAAAAAAGATAAGTGTCCACTCGCTACTCCTATTCAATATAGTGCTTCAAATTTTAGCCACAGCAATCAGTCAAGAGAATGAAATAAAAGGAATATGTACTGGAAAGGAAAAAGTGAAACTATCCTTATTTGCAGATGACACAACCCTTTACGTAGAAGATTCCTACAACACCACTAGAAGACTTTTAGAACTAATTGACAAATTCAGCCACGTTTTAGGATACAAAATTAACACACAAAATAAATAGAATTCCTGTATATCAACAGTTAAATCACCAAGGAGATAAGAATAATGATCCCATCCACAGTTACCTCAAAAAATACCTAGGAATCCACCTAACCAAGGAAATGAAGTACCTCTACAGTTAAAACTGTAGTACACTGAAAAAAGCAATTGAATGAGATTTTAGAAAATAGACAGACATCCCATGTTTCTGAATAGGCACAATCAATACTGTCAAAATGTCCATACTACCAAAACTAATCTATAGATTTGATGCAAGCCCAAACAAAACACTGACAACATTCTTCATAAAACTAGACAAAAATCCTAAAATTCATATGGGACCAAAAGAGACCCAGAATAACCAAAGCAATCCTGAACAAAAGCAGAAAGCATCATGATTCTATATATCAAGTTATATTATAAAGCAACAGTAATCTTTTTTTTAAAAATATCTTACTGACACAACACAGACAGGAAGAGTAATGGAACAGAATTGAGGATGTAGAGACAACCATGGACACCTTCATCCATCTGATCTTCAACAAAGGGTCCAAAAACATACACGGGAGGAAAGATAGTCTCCTGAACAAACAATTCAGGGAGAACTGATAATTCACGTGTTGAAAAATAAATCTAGACCACCCCTTTCCCCCTGCACTAAAAATAAATCAAAATGAATCAAAGACATAGATTCTAAAAATAGAAACACTGAACCTGTTGGAAGAGTAAACAGGTAAAAATCTTGAAGACATAGGTGTAGGCAAGGTCTTTCTCACTAGAACATTCATTGCACAAGAAATAACAAGAATCAACCATTTTGGTTATTTCAAATTAAAATCTTCTGCACAGGATACAACAGAGTGAGACCCGATGGAATGGGAAATAAATGTTTCCAGCTACTTCTCAGACAGAGGGCTAATATCTAGAATATACGAAGAAATGAAAAAAGTTAACACCCCAAAATAAGGCCTAATCAAAAAATGAGCAATTGAAATGAATAGACAGTTCTAAGAAGAAAAACAAATGCATCAATGCATAAAAAAAAGTTAGCCATGAGAGAAGTGCAAATCAAAACAACACTTGGGTTCTATCCTGGCTATTATCAAGTCATAGGGCTGGAGAAATAGCACTGTGATTAATTCACTTGTCTAGCAAGTGCAAGGCCCTGTGTTCAATTCTCCAGCGCCATTCAAACTGGGCATGACGGCACACTCCTTTAATCTCAACACTTGGGAGGCTGAGGCAGGAGGATCGCCATGAGTCCAAGGCCAGCCTGGGCTACACAGTGAGTTCAGGACCAACCTGGGCTGCAGAGCAAGACCCCCCACCCCTGCCTCCCAATCAACAGATGATGGTAAGGATATGAGGAAAAGGTAACTCTTCCACAGTTTTAGTGGGACTATAAACTGGTACATCCATTATGGAAAGCAGTATGGATGGGCATTCCTCAAAAAACATAAAATAGATATTCCATTTGACCCAGCTATAACTCTTCTGAGGATCTTCTCTAAAAGAGCTAAAAGCATGATATAATAGAGATACGTGCATACCTAAGTTTATTGCAGCATGATTCTTACTAGCTAACTCTTGGAAGTTGCCAATATGACCATCAACAGATCAATAGATAAGGAAAATCTGTTGTCTATAGACACAATGGAGTACTGCTCTGCCATGAAGAAAGACAAACTTGAATCATTTGCAGGAAAATAGGTGTTCTTTGAGACCATTTTGATTAATGAAGATTAAATATTTCATAGGTTCTTTGATGTGAGAAATCCAAAGCATAAATAAACAAAAGAGCCAAATAAAAGAAATTATAGGAATCAAGAGGATAGATTTGTAGAAAGGGAGAGGGGATGTAAGAAGGGATGAGAGGGTGGAAAGAGAAAGTGACAGTGATGAAAATGTAATATGCATCTACAGAAATCCTTTAAGCTGAATGTAACTGTTGTGAGTCCCAAACACAAACTAATAAAAAGAATAAATTCTTAGGGGAAACACGACAAATCAGTAAGGCCGCATCTATAGCAGACCCAAGGATACAGAAGTGTCAACCTATTATTTGAGAAAGTAAGCCCTGGGACCCTAGCTAGAGAAGGACCTCTTAGAAAATTGACTCTCTGGGTTTGTTTCACTGTGCCTGTCCATCTAGGCACTCAAAGGTCACTGTAGCCATGGTGCAAGGAGACATAGCTACTGCTCTCAGTGTCCTTGGTATTGTCCACATGATGTTGATTGTTGAGGTACGCAGAATGTCAGAGTTGTGAGTTCATGGGTCCTCTACTCAGGTTTCAAAGCATGGCCTGGAGAAAGGACACAGGCATAAGGGCATCACCACGAGCTCTGAATGTGGGACATGAAATCTTAGGATTTATCGTTTGTACTGCTGGACTTCTGTCTTGCCTTGGTGTAATTCTTTCTTTATTTGTCCACATTCTTCCCTTGAATGGGAACGTTTACCATGTGCCATTGTATTATGGCAACATGGAGCTTGGTTTGCACATTTTTATGTGGGTTTGAAACTAAGAGTTTGCTTTGAGTCTCAAAGGAGACTTTGTGCTTGGACTTTTGATCAATGCTAAAACTAAGACTGTGTAGGGAGCCTTTGTGATGGACCAAATGCATTTTGCATTATGCGGTGTGGCATGAGCCTTTGAGACTAGGGGCAGAATGTTATTGTTTGAATCTTAAATGCTCCCCAAAAGCCTATGTGTTGAAGGCTTGAATATCAGCTGATGGTGGGAAGGTGGGAAAATGGTAAATTCTTTAAGAGGTGGGGTCTTGTTTGAGGAAGTTAGGTCGTGGGAGTATGTGACCATGAAAGGAATATTGGACCCTGCCCCCTTCCTTTCTCTCACTTTGCTTCCTGGCCACCATGAGGTGAGAAGCTTTTCTCTCCTGTTTGCGTCTATGGACCCCAAAAGGACACTGTCAAGTCATGATGGGCAGAAAGCTCTACCGTCATGAACCAAAACAGTCTTTTCTCCCTTTTCTGGTTATCATGTACTGTGCACATGTGTGTGGTGTATGTGTGTGTGTGTGTGCACATGTGCACGCTCAGACTACAATGTCCAGCTTCTTCATTTCTCTCCACTCTATCTCTGTAATAGATGTTACTAGTGCTCACCAGCAATTCCTGGATGCCCAAGGCAGGACATTCTGCCAGTCTATCCACAACTAGAAGGAGGAATGTGACTGCATCTAGACCCACACGTCCCGTGCAACAGCCACAATCCACGTGTGGTTACCGAGCTCTTGAAAGGTGGCTAGTCAGAACTGAGATGGGATGCAAATGCGAAATAAACACCAGACGTAAAGATTTGGTACAATCTAGAAGCAGGTAAAGTAGCTTTTCAATTTTTTATACTAATGGAATTTCAAATAATAATACTTCATGTATATTATGTTAAATAAAATACATTAAATTAATTTTAACTGTTTACATTTATCATTTTTTAAGTTTGTATTTTATTTTTTTGAGACAGGATCTCACTCTGTAGTCCAGGCTAGTCCTAAACTGACTATAGCCCAGGCTGGCCTTGAACTCTCAGCAATCCTCCTGCTCAGCCTCCTGAGTGCTGGGATTACAGACTTGTGCCACCACGCCCAGCTTAGGTGGTGCTGGGAACTGAATTCAGAGCCTGAGCTTCCTAGGCAAGTGCTTTAACCACTGAGCTATGCTTCCAGTTCTCTTTTTGCATTTTAAAATAAAATTGTCTACTAGAAAACTAGGTCAGAATGTTTACTAAATGTCTATGAGGGTGGGCTTTTAAAAATCAAGCTGATAATACCAAGCACTGGCAAGGATGTGGAAGGAAGGACTAGAACGTGATTCAGTCACTTTGGAAGTCAGAGTGGTAGCTTCTTACCAAGACAAACTTACTATATGATTCAGTTACCTCACTTCTTACTTCACTTCTTTTCTTTCTTTTTTTTTTTTAAAGACAGGGTCTTGCTCTGTCGTCCAGGCTGGCCTCCAACTAACAGCAATTCCCCTGTCTCAATCTCCCATGTGCTGGGGGTTATAGCTGTGCACCACCACACGAAGCTTATGTGGTGCTGGGGAATCGAACCCAGAACCTTGCACTTGCTAGGCAAGCACTTCTAACTGCTAAGCTATGCCCTCAGCCCCCAATTACTTCATTTCTAAATATTTACTGAAGATAAATGAATGCCTATATTCATGCAAAAACCTGTACACGATGTTTTATGCTGGCTGTATTGGTCATCAAAAACTAAAAAGAAAAAGAAAACAGTAATATGCAGAATATTACTTAGCAAGAAGAACAAACAAACCACTGGGGTACATCATCACGCGGGTTGAAGCCAGAGTCAAAGGACTACATACTCTATGATTCTATTCATCTGACAGAGTTGAAAGATGAAACTATCAGGGTCAGAAAACACATCTGTGGTTTCCAGGTAGAATGAGGGGTTAATTATAAAGAGTACACAGGGGAATTTTTTCTTGTTAGTAGATGATAGTTTACATAGATGGGTGAGGTTTCTTTTGGGAAACTGGTACATTCATTTAATACGCCTTGATCATTTTCAATCCAGTTACTTCTCCATCTCTTTCCTCCCCTCTCTTGTGAATGTGCTTGACAAAAATCTACCTCCTAATTTCCAGAAAGAGTAATTTGGAGGGATGACAGAACTACTTTAAATCTTGACTGTAATTACAGTTAAACAATCACATGCGCTTGATAGAGCTCACAAACTGTACAGTAAAAAGCATAAATTCACAGAACACAAATTATGTTCTAATTAAAAACCAAAGAAATTTAGTAATCAAGAACTATCTTCAAATTTGGTAATACAACAACAAATGTATAGTAAAAAGTTAATCAAAAAAATTACACATGTAGGTCACATTCTGTTTCTACTGGGCAGGACTGTTTTAAACAAGGGGCTGTGTCACTCGGGAGCCAAATTGCCATAGTAAAACTCCCTTCTACCACTAGAGTGAAGTGTAAAATTTCCAATCCTAACATCACAAGATAATGTAACTCCAATAAGCCCAAGTCCTTGAGTGGCTATCTGGAGCAAAGGCCTTGCTAACATCCACTAGTGAGCTAGTATACAAATAAACTTTGTTTTGCTAAGCAGTGAATAGTTCAAGTTGTTACTGCAACATAACTAAGCCAGTCTTGATGAATTCTGCGTTCTACTGTGTCTGCTGCATCTTCCACTTAGATCCCACTTTTACCTTTAAAATGACTTCCTAGAAAATCTCAGCACAACATACTTTTTCTTTTGGCGGGGCCAGTCTAGTCTACACAAGGTGAATCCAAAGCTGTCTATGAAAATCTAAGAATCAACCTGCTCATGAATCCCCAGCAAGCATTTTCTTCTATGTCATTGGACCACATTTATGCCCATTCTCATCCCTGAATCCCTGATAGTTAGAAAATGATGGTATTTTTCTAACTATCAGTGAGAGTCAGGAAGCAAAAATATAGATTGTCTCATACCATGATCCAGTCAAGAAGACTTCTTGTCCCATTGCTTTGTTTTTTAAGGATTTTCTGTGATTAAAGCTGTAACACTTTCAATCAAGTTGTGTCTCATTTGTTCACTTACATTAATCTTTTAGCTTTTAATATTTGACAGAGTTTGGGATTTTAATGAACTACCTAAGACTTTCATGATATGACTTATCCCACTCCTACACTGAGGAGTAAATATCCCCACAAATTAGAAACACTAACTTGTCCAAACCAAGACACTTGTGAGCAATAGAGAATGCTATTAATAATTATGCTGGAAAATAAAATCAAACAAGAACTCCTCAAAACACATGGACTCCTAGGAAGTATCTGGCTACCTGAAAGAAAATTTGATAGTAAGAGAGTGGATGAATTCAATGAATATTAGAGAAATCACAATGATGATCTTAAAAAGAGTTTTTAGTCACCGATGTACAAGAAAATAAACAGCTTATGAGGTACTAATTACCAAATAAATTGTCTCCGAGAGGAAACTCAGCAGAGCATAGAACTTGCTCCTGAAACCAGCTTGCTTCAGAGTATCCTTTCCATAGTAACACAACTAGGAATCAACAGTAGGGAGCTTCACCCACTTAGTACGTCGTGGACCTCCTTGTCCCTGCCAGTAAGAAAAAAGAGACTGTGTTATCTCACTGGGCCCAGTCAGAAGCACATAGGATGCAATCTAAGTTCCAGTACTGGCTGGTAGTCTGACTTTAGATAAGTCTTTAGTAGATCTTCTAAGTCCTCAAAAAAGAAAATAATAATGTTTGAGATTTATGTGTCATACTGGGTTGTTTTGAGTACCACTTTCGAAAATGGACATAAAAATCTTTCAAAACATTAAGACCACTATAAAATTATAAAGTGCTATTATTAAAAATTTCAGTTAGTCATGTATTTTTAAGTGTAAGGCAGTTTTAAAGGTCGGAATAATCAGCCTGTTGTAATAGGGTACATAAATTCTCCCAGAGGTCTAAATCAGCCAGCGAGTCGTATCAATCAGAATTGGTGATGATGATGGTGTTGATAACGAAAATGATGGTATTTTTCTAACTATCAGTGAGAGTCAGGAAGCAAAAATATAGATTGTCTCATACCATGATCCAGTCAAGAAGACTTCTTGTCCCATTGCTTTGTTTTTTAAGGATTTTCTGTGATTAAAGCTGTAACACTTACAATCAAGTTGTGTCTCATTTGTTCACTTACATTAATCTTTTAGCTTTTAATTTTGTTGTTTTCTCTTTCAGTCTATGAACGTTTAGTCACAGTTGAGTTGCAATAGTCTAGCTTTGAAGCCCCTGGAGGGATTCAATCTTAAAATGATTGTGGACTTTGAAATGACAGGGAAAAGCTGGCCATGGGTTCTCTCCAGGGAGGCACTGGTCAGACCGGCAGTCCTAAAACTGCTGTCATTTTTAGGAGGTTACAGACTTGAGAAATATTTCCTCTGTGGATACAAGAGAAAGAGAAGATGGGAGAGCATATAGTGCCCGTGTCCTTTTGTATCTTGTTTAGTACCCAAAGCTCTACAGAACTGGAAAGCAAGTGCCTCAGAGATGGCAGGAACACTCGTGTCCAGTGAGTTGGCTGCCTCCTGGAACTCCCACAACCTCCCCCCGCACCTGCCAGCACGCCTCTTCTCAGCACAGCATCCAGCCCGTGAATGTGAACCAGAGACACATCAAATGTAGAGGCAGTATTGAAAACCTAACTTGCAGTCAAGTGAGGCCAACACTTTTTGTAAAATGTAAAAATATGTGCTGCCTTCATTTACATATGGTGCTCTTGGCAGGGGAAACTTTGAGAGCCCACTTAAACGAGTAAAAGGAAGGAATTATGAAACACAATTAATTCCATAGAACTCTAGGGACAGACCAAAGCTGATGCTCATGTGGATTTATTCAGTCTGGCGTGGTTGGAACGTGTTGGAGTTTTTGGTGCTCTCCCCTCAGTGGGGAAAGTAATACAAATAAATATATGCTCCGTTTTTTCTTTTTAATAAAGGAAGGCAATTGCTTTTTTTTAAATCCATGAACGTAATATAAATCCTCTTATAATCTGAAGATATTAAAGACTTAAGATTTGAATTGAACTGGAAAGTTGTTTATGCGGTGCTACTTTACATAACAGCCAAAAATAATCTCAGTTGTTTTCATTTCCAATAGGGGATTTAATAAATCACTACCTACATCAGTTGAAAATAAAACAACACTGAAGAAGAGACACACTAATTAGTATTATTTGCAGCATAAAGCACTCCACTCGAAACTAAAAACTTTGATATGGAAGTGCAGCGAGTAGTCTGGTTGAGCCCAGGGTCTACGAAAGGCAGCGGGGGAGCCAAGACTGTGGAGGCTGGTTAACAGGCGCAAGTCACAGTGAGATAACAGGGGTGAGTGTATCAGGGAGTGGACAGTCATTTATCATGTGGTGTATAACAGAAGGCAGGACTCTGAGTGCTCCTAACACCAAGAAGTGGCAAATGTTTACGCTGATGGATGTGACAACTACCCTGACCTGGTCATTATGTGTTATATACATGTACTGAGGTACTCCAGTGTGCTTGAACATAGGGGTAATTAGGCAGTATCAACGGAAATAAAATTTAAAAGACCATTCTGCTACAGCGATGCCTCTCTCAGTTGAGCAACCGCGGAGGTCCCTAGCTGCCTGGCCTGCCAGTGCCCATCCCCCCACCCGCCTTCATAAGCCAAAGCACACCCGCCTGTGTGCGTTCACCCCGAAAACTCTTTACTTAACCCACGTGTGGCGTCCCAAACACTGGGCCCCTCAGGAAAGATGCAGCTACAGATCACTGTTGTTGGCGAAGACGTCTACTGTGCTAGACAACCTGGCTTTTCATAAGCAGAGATGGACAACCACAATCAAAACACCGTGAAGAACCACAGCTGGAGCTAGAAATGTAGAGATCCACAGGCAGCATAACTCATCCCTGTGACCACGCCTCGAAGGGAAGCCAGGAAGCGTTCGAAGTCATGTCCTCAGAAAGGGCAGCACTGCTCTGAACTGAGCACTGACGACGAGGATTTTTTTTTTTTAAGCAACAAACATGGAAAGAGTTTTCCTCATTGGATGAAATAGAGAAAAGATAGGGAAAAGAATAAAAAACAACAGCAGCTCAGCTGGAGAGGCGCGACTTGGGGCTCACTGTCCGTGGAGGCCGTGCGCTCGGCCTGGCGTGGGCAGTTTCTGCGCAGCACATTTCGGGCAGGCTTGGAGGAGCAGATCGACCGCTCCGGCCCGAACTGCAGCCGAGGGCGTGGATTCTGCATGGCCGGGACGTGACCTGGCTGCTGGGACCCGACAGATGCGCCCGCGCGGGAGGAACCGCCCCGCCGCCCCGCCGTCTCCACTGCAGTGACGCTGCGGGGACCCCCTCCCGCCGTCGGGAAGGAAGGGCCCCTCGCCCCGGCCCGGCGTGCGCACTGCGACCGCGCCGCGTCCCCACTCACTGCTGGCTCGCCCCAGCAGTTCCTTTTAACCTCCGCTTCCCTCCCTCCACCTCGCCTACCAATTCAAAGACGCTGGCAAGCTGGCTAGTGCAGTACTGGTATGGGACAGGACCCCGGGGTTATTTTTAGAAATGGGTTCAGTAGTTTGAACAAGGAAGTCCGGACAAAAGAAGACCAGGACAGCCATCCTCTACTGAGGCAGGTAATACACACAGAGAAAACAAATTAAGAAAGTGGTACTTATACACAATGGAATACGATGTATCTGTAAGGTCCAACAGTGTGGAGGCTTTTACGGGCAAATGGAAGAAACTAGAGAACATCATGCTTAGTGAAGTGAGTCAGAAGCAGAAGGTGAAACATCGAATGGTCTCTCTGATATGAGAGACGCAGACCACAACTATCTCATGGAACTTTAGACGAAAGACAAAGTGAAAGAGGGGGACAGGGTGGGCGTGGAGGGAGGAAAGGAAAGGTAGTGGGAGGGACAAAAGGAGAGCGGGAAAGCCCTCGTCACCTTGACAAGATACGTAGATGCACAAAATGCTCAACTCCATTGTAAACCTTAATTTTGCACTAATACATATCAATAAGATGGGAAAAAGAGGAAGGCGTCTGAGTGTGGTGACACAGCCTGTCATCCCAGCGCTCTGGGAGGCTGAGGCAGGAGGATCATAAACTCAATCCCAGCCAGGGGAGTGACTTAGTGAGATACAATGTCAAAATAAATAAATAAAAACTGAAAAAAAGAAAGAATATAGAATTAATGGCACATAGGAAAATATCGGTAACTGAAGGATCTGAACATCATCAACATTTATTTGAAAATTTGAACCATAGGACTTAAATTCCAACTTCATTAGAGGAACATCATGACAGAGAGGATATTTAAAAAAAAAAAAGTAAAAGATCGGCTATGACAACAAAGCCAACACCCCAACAGAATGAAGATTTTACTTTTCTTGACAAAATATGCCAGGTATTTTTTTAATGATATACATTTTTCATAAAATTGAATAAAAATTATGAATGAAATCTCACACTTCTAGGTATTCGCATACACACATACTTGCCCATATATGTACACACACACACACACACACACACACACACACACACATTAACTTACACAGGAAAGAAAAATCACAACAAATTTATCCCCTAAAAATTTAGAAGACAAGGGCTGGAGAAATAACACATGAAACTCATAAACACAAGGCCACAAAAACTGGGTATGGTAGCACACACCTGTAATCCCAGAACCCTGGAGGTTGAAGCAGGAGGATCGTATTGTGTTGGAGGCCAGCCTGGGTTCCATAGTAAGTTTAGGACCAACCTGGATTATAGAGTTAGATCCTGTCTCAAGGAGAAAAAGAAAAAAAAAACTTTAGAAGACAGAGAAAAATATAGTTGCATAGTTTTCAGAGATAAGAAGTAAGATCCAAGAATATATACCATCTTTACAATAGGACAAAAGAACAATAAATCTTATGTGATCACAAAATATATTACCTATGTGTCATTTCTGAGAAAATATAGAATCAAGGAGAAAAGTAATTCAGGACAGGTATCCCAAGTTAGTAAAAAGAAAATTGCATATACCAAAAACAGTGGTGAGAACAAACTTATTTGAACATTCTAAACTTGATCAACAATGACATTTTGGAGTAATGCACAGAAGACTTACAAAACATACTCAAGTAATAGTAAAAGTAGAGTTAACACTTCAAAATATATAGAAACTAGGGTTAAAGAAAGAGTAATTTTGAAATAAAAGTTTATTAGAAGATGGGACAATAAGCAAGGAAAATGGAGTGGAAGTAATGGTGGGGCATTGTTGTTAATTTTTAGATACTAAAACAGAGATCAGGAAGGAAAGTTGAAAATTGGTGTTAATGGGTCAGCTTTAGCTCAAGCAGTTACTTCCTCATGTCAGACTTCCCCCACTCATCTGAAAACTGGTGTTAAGGATGGATAAAAGGAGAAGGAAAACAAGGGGGATAGAAGAACAAGTAAACCCTTTGTCAGGTTTTTGGCTCCAGCAATAAAAATTTAACTAATCACAAAAGAAATTATCCCCATTATTAACAAATGGGATCTTGTTAAATTAAAAAGTTTCTGCACAGCAAAGGAAACTATCAACATTGTAAAAAGAGAACCAACAGACTGGGAAAAAATATTCACCACCAACATCACAGATAGGAAGCTCATAACAAGAATATACAGGGAGCTGAAGAAAAGTAAGCCTACCAAAATAAAGGATCCTTTTGCAAAGTGGGCAAATGAAATGAAGAGGCAGTTCACTCAGGAAGAAGTACAAATGGCCAATAGATACATGAAAAGATGTTCAACATCTCTAGCCATAAGGCAGATGCAAATCAAAACAATGATAAGATACCATCTCACTCCAGAGAGAATGGCCTATATCAACAAGTCAAATAGTAATCAGTGCTGTTGAAGCTGTGGGGAGAAAGGAACCCTCCTGCACTGCTGGTGGGAATGTAAATTGGTACAACCACTCTGGAAAGCAGTATGGAGAGCTCTCAAAAGACTGGAAATCAATATCACCTTCGATCCAGCAACACCCCTCCTGGGAATATATCGATAAGAGGCCAAAATAACACATAACAGAGATACACGTAAACCCATGTTCATAGCAGCACAAGTAACAATAGCTAAAATATGGAAGTCACCAAAATATCCATCAACAGACCAATGGATACACAAACTGTGGTATTATACACAATGAAATACTATGCATCTATAAAGTCCAACAGTGTGGAGGCTTTTGCAGGCAAATGGAAGAAACTTGAGAACATCATGCTTAGTGAAGTCAGTCAGAAGCAGAAGGTGAAATATCGAATGGTCTCTCTGATATGAGAAACCCAGATCACAGCTATCTCATGGAACTTAAAATGAAAAACAAAGTGAACCAGGGGAGTAGGGCAGGGAGGGATGGAGGGGTGGGTAGGGGGAGGGACAAAAGGAAAACAGGCAAGCCCTTGTCACCTTGACAATATACATATGTGCACAAAATGCTCGACTTCATTGTAAACCTAAAATTTTTCACCTATACATATCAATAAAATGGGATAAAAAAATAAAAGAGCTAATAAATATTCAAAAAAATTAACTAATACAATTTTGTATGTTTTTGAAAAACACTTTAGAGCTTTGTTCTTAATGTCATTTGGTTACCTGGAAGCAGGTTGTATTGTTCAGCTTTCTCATCACTGGGACAAAATACCTGATACCGTAGCTTTAATGAGGAGAAGTTAACTTAGGCTCACACTTTCAGATGTTTCATTTCAATCCACGGCTGGCTGGCCCCAACGCAATGACGTCATGGCGTAAGGGCTTGGGGGAGAAAAAGTGCTCACCTCATGGTGGCAGCACAGCACAGAGGAGCACCAGGTACCGGATACAGTTCCCAGGGTCACGCCCTCCTCACCCACCTAGGCACACCCAGAAGTAAGCTTTACTAATCTCCTGGTATCTCTCAGGCTAATCAAGGTGACAGTTAGAATTAAGCATCACACAGTTTGAGTCTTTTAAACTTTCCTTTTAAACTTTGTGAAGTGAGAATTAGAACCATCTTTTGTCAATGAGTGATTTGGTTCCAGTAACTTTTGAATTCTCAATGCCCTATGCACCTTGAGCCTCTTTTATTTTTTTAACTTTGGGTGTTAAGAACATCATTATTTCTGTCACAGGGGTTGTCCCCACTGCTGGTTTCTGATGGGATTCTGTCTCCAGTCCAAAGTATTTTCTTCCCACAAATAAGATTATCGGCGCTCAGATGAAGATCGCACAGACCCTCTGCAGATCCTGGCACCTCCAAGCACTGTCTCCTCTTTTCTGCTGCCCTGGGAACGGCAGCTGCTTGTTCTCCCAAGACTCAAATTTTCTCCCACTACATGAAGAGTGTTACCCGCTGCTGTGTGTCCTCTCTGCCCTGTGGCCTGGAAACACTCCCCGGGCAGTAATATGTGCAATTAGAAGGCTCTTCTCATCTGATTTCTCATTTCTCATTGATCACTGCCCTGCACTGCCTGACATCCAGTAGTTAAAAACTATTGGTTCTACACTTTACCCAATCTTCAAGTTGTTCCAGGTATGAGGGTAAATCAGGTCCCTCCTCTTCTCTAGCTTTGCCAGAGCAGAAGTGTATAAAATTTATGTAACGATACAAAGAAGCCAGAACTTTTTGAAAAATAATACTAATATATTTTGAAGACTCACACTGCCACTTGGTTTCAAGCCATACAATAAAGCCATAGCAAATCAAGATGATAAAAGTAGGTAGTAAGCATTTACATAAGCATAGGATAGATGCATAAGTTCTTGGATTGATATGAAGAATTCAGATATAGACTTCATACATATATGGGCTTTTTTTGAGACAGGGTCTCGCTCTGCAGCCCAGGCTGGTCCTGAACTCACTATGGAGCCCAGGCTGGCCTTGGACTCATGGAGATCCTCCTGTCTCAGCCTCCCAAGTGCTGGGATTACATGCGTGCGCCACCTCACCCAGTTTATGTGGTGCTGGGGAATTGAACTCAAGTACTTAGTGCTTGACTTAGTGTTTGCTATGCAAGCGCTTTAAACTGTGATCTGTTCCTCCAGTCCTACATATGACCTTTTTTTTTTTTTTAAGGGGTTGGGGGAAGATTAGGCTTTTAAATAGCTAATGTGGAACAATTAGACATCCATATATAAAGATAATGAATCTTGACCCTCACTTCACACCATATGCAAAATTAGCATGGAAAAATCAGAGATATAAGCTTTTCCTCCATTTTTATTGGTGTGTATACACACGATATGCAATGGTTACATTAAGCTTGAAATTGTTGTTTACGCAATATTGCGACATCATTACACTCCTTCCCCCTCCCCCTTTTTCACCTTCCGATCCCTACCTTCTCCTCTCGACTGCCAATATCTCACCTAATGTATTCTATCAATTGTTTTTATTCTGTTTTTTTCTAATAGAAAAACCATGTGATATTTTACCTTACGAGTCCAACTCACTTCAGTAGGCATGATGCTCTCAAGTTATGTCCATTTACCTGCAAACGCCTCAATAGAGATACAAACTTAAAAGTTAATATTATAAAATTTCTAGATGTCACAGAAAATTTTTGTGATATTGGGTCAACCAAAGAGTTTTTAGATAGGTGTCAAAAAACACAGCATTTTAAAAATTGAACATCATCTAATTAAAATCTGCCTACTGAAAGAACATTTTTAAAAATAAAATAGCAGACTAGGAGAAAATACTTAGAAAAGACTTTTTTGTATATCCAGAATATATAAATATATCTTATAATGCAACAATAAGAAATATATAACCTAATTTTATTTTTCCCCATTTTATGGATATGTATAAGGGCAAAATTTAAGGTTTACAATGAAGTTGAGCATTTTGTGCACCTACATACCTTGTCAAGGTGACGAGGACTTTCCCACTATCCTTTTGACCCTCCCCCTTCCCTCCCTGCCCTACCCCCTGGTTCACTTTGTTTTTCATTTTAAGTTCCATGAGATAGTTGTGGTCTGGGTTTCTCGTATCAGAGAGACCATTCGATGTTTCACCTTCTGCTTCTGACTCACTTCACTAAGGATGATGTTCTCAAGTTTCTTCCATTTGCCTGCAAAAGCCTCCACACTGTTGGACTTTATAGATGCATAGTATTTCATTGTGTATAAATACCACAGTTTGTGTATCCACTGGTCTGTTGATGGGTATTTTGGTGGCTTCTGTATTTTAGCTATTGTTACTTGTGCTGCTATGAACATGGGTTTACGTGTATCGCTGTTATGTGTTGTTTTGAACTCTTTTGGGAATATTCCCAGGAGGGGTATCGCTGGATCAAAAGAGATATTAGAAATATACATCCTAATTTTAAAATGAGCAAAATATTTGAATAGACCACCAAAATTGCTATAAGGACATGAAAATATGCTTAGCATCATTTTTCACTGGGAGAAATCAAATTAAACCCCTCTGAAATATTAAAATAGCTGAAACTAAAGCCTGAAAATGCCAAGTTGCTGAGGAAAATGTGGAGTTGCTGAAAGCTTCACATATTGGTTATAAAAACAAAAAGTGTTTCACACATGCTTTTTAAAATAAGTTAAATATGTAGTTAACATATATGGATCCCTCTCGCAGTAGTTTCCCAAGAGAATTAAAATCATATCCTCACAAAAACTTCCACAGATGTTTATAGCAACACTCCAAATGACAGCCCCAAGGCATAAAGAACCCAAATATTCTTTGGTAAATGAATAAACCAATTGGGAAACAGCCACACAGTGCACTATTACTCAACAGTAGGAATGAATGGGCTATTGATCCATTTAACAACATGAATAAATCTTAAAACATTATGCTAAGAGATAGAGCACCAAACAAAAGGCAAATATTAGCATATTATTCTATTTATATGACATTATGAAAAGTCAAATTTACAGGGCCTGAAGCCAAATGAAAAACTTCAGCTGGAAAAGATGGGTTGATTGCAAAAGGGCATGACAAAGTTTGCTTGGGGATGGAAATATACTTTATGAAAACTCGTTGAGATATATGTTTTGCGAGTATGACTTTTACTTATGAAAAATATACAGTAAAATGCCTTTAAAAGATAAGTCATCACACAAAAACACATATGCACTGTGATCCCATTTATGTAAAAGAAAAATCTAAATGTGTGTATACTTAACATATATAAATACATGTACACAGAAAGACCTAGAGAAATATGTGCCCAATTATCTCTGAAATGGGAAATGACATCCGGGAATTTTAAAGCTCTGGTTCTCTGATACAGTTTGACAACTGTCCTGGCTGGTGCCATCTCTATGCAGCCAATAAAGCTCATAACCAGGGACCAATGCACGTATCTTCTTTCTTGACTAGTGAGTCCCTGGTATGATGTAATGATATCCTATCACGATTGATCCTGGTGGACTGAAAATTTTGTAAACCCTCAGATAAACTGCTGATTAAATTTTTTGGGCAATAAAGGAAACCCACACTCAGATCAGTAGGCTTTTCCTATGAGAACAAATATCCAGGACAGAAAGAGACAAATGTACTCAACACATAACCAAATGGCTGGTTGGCATCTTTAATAATAGTGGCACTTTTGGAGCTCAGTGTTGGTTTCTCTGACAGACAGTTTAACCATTCAGTGGCAGTCACGGCCAACAGTCTTGGTAAGTTGCCAGCCATGTTTTGGGGGTAGCCTTCCTCTCTCCACTTCATTCATGTGCTCAATGCAAGCACCAGCACGTTAACAGCTGAGGCTAGCCAATGTCGCATAGCCAGGTCACTTTGTTTACCCAGTTCCATGCCTTTCCATGATCTATGCTCTTTCATGGGTGTTTCTATGTGATACAAAGACCTTACCACTCTGTGCCTGTATGTCCAACATGTGTTTGTGTGTGTGTACATCCCCCACCTCCTCTCAGAACACAGATGACCGTGTGCTCCACCTCAAACCATCTCTGCCACCTTTCGACGTCTCTCCTGGGTGCAGCTGCAGCACTATTATATCTCATTTTCATCGTTACCTCAAAACCAAGGTCCCAACCTGCAGCTCTGCTGGCTGACTTGAAAGGATCTCCCAGATGGCCATAGAGATGAGCCAAGGGAGGGACAGTGTTACAACAGTAGCAGCGGCAAGAGGACCAGGGCCACCTGGTTATGGGGCTTGCTCATGTCCACAGTGAAGCTCATTGTCCCCATGGATCACTTTCCTCTCCCCTACTTGCAGTTCAGTAGATCTGACAAACATTGTCAGTTACTTGGTGGCTCATGATCATATGCCTCACCTCTATCAAAACGCATTTATGTAGCTAGAGGGTTGTTTTGTTTTGTTTTGTGTTTTCAAAAGACACAAGGCAAACTATGTCTGTCACAGGGCAAATCATTAGTTCCAGAACCCTAAGAGCCTGCATTTCTATTCCACCACCGTGGTTTACCATAAACTCCACAAAGCATCTTGTTTCGCCTCTTATCCTCCTAATTTCACAGGAGCTGCTGGATGCCTTGGGCTAAGCTGCAGGGCTACTCCCACCAGCAGGGGCCTACTGCAGAGCTCCTGCTTGCTCTTGACCCCCGCGGTGATGGCAGCCCACTGTGTTACCCCACATATAAGTTGCAACCTTTTTCCCAGATGTAAAAATCCCAAAGAACCCCCAGGCATTCTATTTCCTTCTGTGTGATGAAAGGGGAAAGATGCAGTCATCCATCTTTCCTTTGAAGGTGTGTTTTGTCACACCCCTCACTACTGAGTTTCTGAATGTTTTTCCAAGGTGGTGTACTAGTAAGTCTTGCATAGGTTCCCTCCCGCCATCTGACACATAGATGTCTTGCCAAATTCCTACAAAGATCATCATACTGTATTATATTATGTTTAATGTAGTAGATCAACATGTTATGCAGCATGTGTTTCCCTTGTTCACTTCTGCCACTGAGGATGCAGTAGGGCCTACCATCTCAGAAGCAGAGAGTAACCTCACCAAATGGCACATTCACCGAGGCCTTGACCTTGGACTTCCTACTGCACAGAACAGTGAGAAAATAAATTCCTATTACTCAATAATAAATTTCTAACTGAATAATATTAAATTATTCCGTTTGTGGTGTTTTGTTATAGTAGGCTGGGTTATAGTCATATAAGCTAAGAGACAAGCTTAATTCCACCTGCAATCTTAATTCTCCTTGACATGTAACAGAATACAGTTAGAGGTTCCAGAGATACAGTTAGAACTAACTATCTTTGAAAGGTGATTGTTCTGTCCATCATAATTCCTCTTTTCGAAGGACACCATTACTTGAACGGCTTTAACCCTTTGGAGGAGGACTGGGAGAATCGTCACTACTGGGATTGCCGTGGTGTTGCAGGAGCCTTCTCCCTGTGCACCTCATAGCCTTTGCAATCAGTGTGCTCCAGGTCTAAAAACGGATTCAAGTCTGAATTTGGACCAAGCATTATGGTTTTGTACTGTGGAGCTTGCATTCAGTATTTAAGTCGTTCATTGTCAATTTTTTATGATGGTACGGGTTAAGTAGTACCCATGAGTACTCATGTTTGCTCCTATTTATGTTTGGCCAAAGGTCACCTGTTCAATTAACTACCTATAGAATGCTTTTTAGGTTAAGTCACTCCAGCTGTCATTCCAACTGTCTTAGTTACTTTCTCATTGCTAGGACAGAATACCTGGCATCTACAACAGTTATGGAGGAAAGATTTACCTTAGCTCACAGTCTCAAAATGCCACACTACTTTCACAGGTGGGTGGCTGCAAACGGTTGAATCACATGGGAGGGCTGGGGCAAGGGCTGGGCAGGGATAAGGGAAGAGTCAAAGCTGAACCTGGAGCCAGAGCCAGAGATCCTCATGGCATGACAAAAACAGAGCCACTTCTGGGAGGAAGGGCAGAACCAACGCATACCCTTTCAGGTCAAGTCCCAAGCATGCGCCCGTGCAGCCAGGTCCACCTCCCAATAGTACACAGTATCCATAGGTACATGAGGCATTTGTCCAAACCACAGCACCAGTCCTATGGTTCATTACAATAAGTGCATCCATGTGGCTTTTAGTTAAGTACTGCCACCTGGCCTCTATAGTTCCGAGTTCCTAATAGCCTTATTCTGCCATAGCCTCTGTGTCCACCAGTCCTGGCTTACAGAGCATTTTACTACTGCTGGTGCCTCTCACCAGCATCCTCAGTGATGGGGGATGTTATCCAGGTCCACCTGCAGAGTGTGGTCCTGAAGAGGGTCTTCTGGGACACTTGTATGTACATAAACTTCCTCAGACTTCTGAGTAGCTAAGATGACATATGTGTCAACACATCTAGCTCAAAATGTATTTGAGAAAAGAAATCTTATATTGAGATGATAGAGAATCTAAGTATTCTAAATATCCTGTCAATAATTACACAATGTATAAGTATGTCAAAGCTTTACTCTGTATCCAGTAAACATGCAAAATGTTTATCTGTCAATTAGAAATAAACAAAAAAAATAAATTAAATTAAATTTAAAAAGTTTAACAAAGCAGTAGTTTTTGTGAAAGGGCTTAGCAACATAGTAGATATTATACCACATTATGGAGAGAGTTACAACCATTTGATCTCATGGAAGTTTCTGATCAGTGATGAGCTCTTTTTGATACACAAATGATAAATCAGGGGCTGGTGCAATGGCTCAGAGGTTAAAGCGCTTGCTGACCAAGTGCTAAGTCAAGTGCTAAGCACCTGAGTTTGACTCCCCAGCACCACATAAGCTAGGCATCATGGTGCACACCTATAATCCCAACATTCGGGAGGCTGAGACAGGAGGATTGCCATGAGTCCAAGGCCAGCCTGGGCTCCATAGTAAGTTCAGGACCCTCCTGGGCCACAGATTGAGACTCTCTCAAAAAATAAAGAAATAAAAAAAGAGAACTTTAACAGGAAAAAGGAGGAGTTGTAAAAACAAATATGAAGAAGTAAAAGGAATAACATATTAATCAAAAAAGAGGATATTTTGTTAACAAAAAGTTACAATTCACCAAGAAGTTATTTTTTCTGGTTCAAAAACATGACACCAAAATATATAAAGCAAAAAGTGTGACTAATCAAAAAGTTAACTGACACTTACCACATCATTCTGGAGACTTGAACAACCTTCTCTTGGAGATAACTACCTCAAGTGAAGACAAAAAAGATGTTAAATATATTTATTAATAAATATATGAGCAAAATATGTATTATTCCAGAATTTTTGATGTAAATTTTGAAATATAAAATTTCGTGTACTTATTTAACTGAAACTAAAAGACTATGAGTTATGTAAAAGTAGAATAGCCTTTGAAAACACATGTATAAACAGAAAAAGAAATGCATTAAGATTTAACTATTTTCTGCTCCCTCCCTTCAGGCTGATTTTAGCTAATATATAACAAGCATTTATATATTTATGACTAGGCCAGGACAGATGATGGGTAGACAGATAAATCAGAATGTTTATAAAGATAGATGGTAAGGTGGATACAATACAGGGCTTTGAAAATCAATGCTAAAGTAATTGTTTTATTTTTATAGATCTACTCCGTCAAAGGCTATGCGTGGAAGAGCTTACAAACCAAGTACAGAACAAGATAAAATTTTTATGAGTGTCTTTTTTAGCTGAACATGTCTTTTAAAATTTACTTCTAGATTTTGAATCACTGACTAGAAGCAATGTTTTAAATAAACATATGAGAATAATCCTATGAGCCTTAGACACTGCTTGGGTCACACAAATCAAAAGCAATAGTAGTTCCCCTTACACATACTCTCACATACTCCAGTTGTACTTACATGATGTCAACTTTGAATAATGCAGTTAAATAAGCTATTTTGAGAAAGAGAGAGAGATTCATGTAAATCTATCGTGGTATGTTGTTATAATTGTTTTATTTTACTCTTAGTTGCTGCTATTAACCTCTTACTCTGACTAGTTTATAAATTAAAGTTTATTATAGGTATATTTACATAGGAAGAAAATCACGGTATGCTCAAGGTTGGGCACTCTCATGGTTCCAGGTGTCCAGTGGAACATATACCTTGCAGATAAGAAGGAATACTGCATAAAAATAGGAGAAAACTTGAACATGAAAGAATTATAAAAAGATCAATGCCATTGCTGTGGTTCGGATTGGGAGTGTCCCCCAAAAAGCCTCATGTACCTATGAATACTGTATACTGTTGAGAGGAGGAGCCTGGCTGGAAAGGGCAGATGCCTGGGGCTTGCCCCAAAGAGGAATGTGCCGGTTCTGCCCTTCCTCTCAGAGATGGCTCTGTTCTGCCATGCTGCAACTAGCTCTGTTGCTGGCTCCAGCACTGCCATGTGGCTCCAGCATTTTTCTAGCCACCAACCTGTGAATGGGCTGAGACTTTCTGAAACTGTGAGGTTAAATAAATCTTTCTACCCTGAAGTTGTAGATGCTGGCAACAAAAATTACTAATATAAAAATTAGTAACAGAGAAGTGGAGTTATTGCTGTGACTTTACCTGACCAGGTGGTTTGGATCCCTTTGGAATTGTTTTGAGGGAGGAGTTTGGAAAGGTTTTAGGATGCCAGAAGAAAAGAAGACTCGGAATGCTCTAAACCAAGCTTGATGGGAGATTCTGATTGGGGCTCAGAGGATCAGAATGCTGACGGAAGTGTGGATTGGAAAGGCCACGCTCAAGAAGTTTCATTAGGGAAGGAGCACTGTATTGGCAAGTGATCTAAAAACTATGCATGTTATGCTCTGCCAGAAGGTTTGCCAGCATTTTGCCCTTGTCTAGAGACTTCGTGTGAAAATGAGATTAAAGTGATTGGACTACTTAATCTGGTGGAGAAAATTTCAAGGAAGCCCAATACATCACTACTACTAGAGGCTTTTAACCAATTCTATGATGAAAGGCAATAAAAAGTGGCCGAGCAAAATGAAATTAAAAAATTTGCAGGTTTGTGAAACTGAAAGGGTGAATGAAAGTGGTAAATCAGGTAAGCATGGGAAGATAAAGAGATTAGCATTAAAAATAAGCCAAGTACTTACAATTAGAACTATGGGAAAGATATATTGAGGGCACCTCAGAAGTCCACAAGACCCCACTATTTGTTGACTTAAGGATGGAAAGACAAAAAAATTTGCACTGAGACCTGTACTCCAGAACCAAAGGAAAAAAATGTCTGCCAGAGTCCAGCTATGTGGAAATCAACCATCGAAGAACTCAGGCCATTTACAGTTTGTCCAAAGGGGCCAGGCTAGTGCTCAAGCCAGTGGCAGACCTCGGTAATGTTCATGCAATTCTGGTCTTACAGGCTGGCAGAGTGCAAGAGTTGTGGGGTCATGATTGCTTCCACATAGATTTTACAGGAAAAGCTTGGCGGCCACACAATGTGCCTCTGCAAAGTCAGAGCATGAAGTCTTAAAGGAGAAGCCTAGAAATTTGGAGAAGCCAGGAGCACAAATCCTCTGCTGGGGAATGCTACAGGCTATGAGTGGAACCAGCCTAAAGGAGAGAATAGGGAGATTGTAGCCAGCAGCAATGCTATAGGGGCAGGGCCAGCCAGGCCTTGTGAAATTCACATCTTGCTGCCACCACAGGTTACCCCGGGTGCTGGATGTGGAGCTATAGGATGTGACCCTTTCCCTGCTGGGTTTAGAAATTGTTTTGTTCCAACTGCCTTTTATCCTTCTATTCCTCCCATTTGGAATAGGAACATTTACTCTGTGTGACTGCACACTGACAGTGTCTACTTCCTTGTTTTCACAGGAGCCCACAGCTAAGAGTCTCAGCGGAGACCTTGGATTTGAAGGCTGTTTTGTTGTTGTTGCTTTTTTCACTGCTGAAACTGTTAAGACTTTGGCAATTCTCAGACAAGGACTGAATGCATTTTCCAAAAAGAGGTGGACATAAGTCTTTTGGAGGCCAGGGGCTGAACATCATGGTTTAGATCTGGAGTGTCCCCTAAAAGCCTCGTGTACCTATATACACAGAATATTGTTGGAAAGTGGGGTATCTGTTGTCCACGTAATGAGGGGCTCTGGCTCTGGCCCTGCCACGTGGCTCCACATTTTTTCCAGCCACCACCCGTGAATGGACAATGAGCTTCTAAAACTGTGAGCTAAAATAAACCTTTCCTTCCCAACATTGTGGATGTCTGGTATTCCGTCCCAGTAATAAGAAAGTAACTAATACATCCATCAACATTCTTATTGTTCTCTTGGGTTTATAAGGGCATTGGGGTTTTACTTAGCACAATATTTGCCCCGGAGAACACAATATACACTTAAATACATCATGTAGAAATGACATCATTCATAGAACTTAGGATAGTACTCAAAAAGGTGACATGAAATCCTTGTAATAGTGAAATAACTAGAAGTAATTTTAAAACCATAAAACATTTAAGTAGTATTAACACCACGAGTACCATGAACTCACAGACTGAATTAGAATGAACAGAATTCTGTCCCAATGCTTTGCTGTGGCAGTCTCATCTAAGTTACCTTAATGAAGGCTTCAATGGTTTCTCATTTCACGTGGAAATGCACTGGAATCTCTCATATTAATGTCCCCTCTTATAGGCTGTTGAAAGTTATTCTGCTGCCTACCAGGAAAATGCTAAATGATCCGATAGCAGTAGTTCTTCAAAAAGTTGCTGTATAAACATAATACCAAACTTCTTATTTTACAGATGAGGAGTTAGATGCAGTGGGCACTCAGTGACTTGTCTTGAGCAGACTAATCAGTAGACAAGTAAAAATGATGTTCTGTGGGAGCCATGGAAATGCGCCAGGGAAGCAAGAAGGAAGGAGCTGGACAATACTTCAAGTAGAAAAGTATGTCATGATGCCGCTGTGCATGGTCGTTCTAGTAATGACGGTTGCCTACAGATAAAAATATGCTTTCATTAAGGGACTATTACAAACATCAAAGGTTAATTAATCAAAGCAGTCAAGTAGAGCTTAGAAACTTGACAAACATAAGAAACATATGCTCCACAATATACTTCAAAGTGAGGGAAACAACATCATCCTGCATTTTAAAATTCTTTTTACCAATTATTTTATAGCTGTACCAGAGCAGGAATAACAAATTCAGTTTTGCAGTTCTTGATGTAGAGAAGAGGAGAGAAGGCAGAATATAGGACATTTTAGAAAATCATACTGGGAGAACTGGGGATATATAGCTCAGTGAGTTCAATTCCCCAGCACCCCAGAAGCCAAGCATGATGGTGCATGCCTATAATCCCAGTACTCACATTTCTGAGACAGGAGGATTATTGTAACCTTAAGTCCAGCTCACACGATATAGTGAGTTCAGAACCACCAGCCAGGACTAGAGCAAGACCCTGTCTCAAAAAACAAAGAAGGAAAGAAAGAAAGAAAGAAAGAAAGAAAGAAAGAAAGAAAGAAAGAAAAATATTCACACTGAGATAACTAATGGGATATCTGGTATTTTCTTAAAGCAAACCAAATTCCAGCAAAAGAAAGAACGTACCATTTATTGGTCACTGGTTTAATTATTCACAGAATGAAACAGAATATTGAACTTCCAGTAAAGAAAGAAGCCAAGTAATAGAGCTGCACAATATCTCCTCATGAATCCACTTAAAAAGTTGAGAATACAGTCAAAAAAAAAAAAAACCACCTGTTCAATGTAGCTAGGACAGGAAAGAGCACCCCAAAAATTAAAAAGAGGCCATGGGAAGGTCAGAAATCCTGAAGAAACACTGGAAGGGGGGGGGGGGGGGGGGGGGGGGGGTGGCGAAGCAGCCAGGAAGGCACTCCGCTCAACTGAATGGCTGGGAGCCATCAGCATCCAGTATCTGCAGACAGAGGAAAGCCTGGCCAGCCCCTGGGACCTCGGACTGAGCTAGGAGAAGGAGGAGCACCCAGCAAGTGAAAGAAGGCTACAGGAAAGTCAGAAGCCCCAAAGACATATCAGAAATGGAGGAAAACAGCAGTCCAGAAAGCAGCCCCAGGGAAACTGAGCGTGGCGCTGAGCTGCTGGCATCACCAAACTGAAGAAAGCTCAGAGCCCAGAACCTCAGACCAAAGTAACCTTGAAACCAAGAGAACTGGGAATTGACAACAGCCGGTAGCCTCAGCCTCCAGAAATGAGCCTGCGAGTAGTGCATACAACAAATGTAAGGCAGGCTCCCGCTACAAAAGGCCTCCTGAAGCCTAGATCAAAGGCAGTACTCAGAAGCCATAACAGGTAGTACGGTAAGCAGAAACCGTTTTTAAAATGAGCCCAAGACGGACCTATTTACAGGTAAAAAAAAAAATGCTCAGAAGAGTGCATCAGAGTTTTTGGGATGACTCTTAAATAGTGCCCAGAAAAAAACTTGCAGAAGAGACTATTGTGGAGAGGACAGAAAGGCTGCCAATCCCCTGAACAGTTCAGGTATAGTGGGAACACTTTCAAAGGTGAATAGCCCCACCCTTGGAGTGGGGAAGCCAGGACAGATGAAAGAGCTTTGCTGAGGGGGCTGGGTGTGATCACGACACCTCAGAAGCCATCAGGCTATCAAGTCCTCCATCACTGCCTACTCCCAGGACAGAACGCGGAGGAATTTTGGCTCCCCCCACAAACCCTTGTACTCATTCCAAAAAAAGAAAAGAAGAAAAAGAAAAGAAAAGAAAGAAAGAAAGACAGACAGACAGACAGACAGACCTCTTGGCTAGACCTTTAAAGTGAAGTTGCTCAACAACAGAAACATGGTAAGAAGAAAAGGCAAAAAGACACCCAAAAAATGCCTGAGACCCCAGAAACTAGTGTCATGGGCCCTGAAATAGTGATACTCATAGGGAAAGAAAGTCAAAAAGCAAATAAATGAGTAAAAAAAAAAAAAACAAAACAAAAAGAAAAAAAACGGTTCAAACAAGATATTCTCAAAGAAACTCAAGCAATGATCAGCAGGCTTAAAGAAGAGCTTACTAATCAAACAGTGGTCCCACGATTACAAAGCTCACTGAGCATATAGAAGCCACAAATAAAACATTGGCTGAGGCAAATAAGAAAATGGAAGATATGAAGGAATGTTTTGATAGAGAAGTGAAAATTCTGAAGAGAAATATAGCTGAAATTCAGAACATGAAAAATACATTTGAAAGCAAGGGAAGTTCGACTCAAACATTGTGAGGACAAAATTTCAGACCTTAAAGACATGGCTGAGGAAACAAATGCTATAATTAGGCATGACTCCAAAATTAGGAATGAGCAAAGTAGCTGGATACAATAGCTGATGGGTGATTCAAAGAGAATTAATCTCAGAATCATGGGTGTGGAAGAAAGGGCAGAAGATAGCACCAAATGTATAAAGAATTTATTTACTGAAATCATGCAAGTAAATTTTTCAAATCGAGAAAAAGAAATTAATTTTTAGGTACAAGAGGCTTATAGAACACAAAATCTCAACCAACAATGAGACTTGCCATGACATATCATAATCAAAACCTCAGAAACACAACACAGAGAGATAATATTAAAAGCAGCAAGAGAAAAACAGACATTTTTCTACCAAGGCAACTCCACTCGAATTACTGCAGATTTCTCAATGGAAACTTTAAAGTTCAGGAGAGCCTGAAGCAAGATTTTCAAGCTTTAAAAGACAGCAAGCATAAACCCAGGTTGTTGTATCCAGGAAAATTATTCCTGAAAACTAAGGAAGAAGTAAAAATTTTTCATGACTAAGAATCCCTAACAAAATTTGCAACCACTAGCCCCGCATTGTAGAAAACGCTTGAAGGAATCTTTGAGGGAGACAGAGAGACAAGTAGCACCAAAGAACATGGAGGAAAGAAAATATCTAAAGAGAAGCTGTAACAAAAAAAAGGAAAAGATTGGTAATTGATCCTGCTAAAACAGCACCAGCTTTCTCATAAAATCTGTGAAATTTCCCCATAATTATTATTTTAGTAGTATATTAGTTTGTAAAACATAGTAATTATATTCAACATGGAGAATTAGTATAAAATCTTTTTTTCAAATGTATGCATGAATTTATGGATGGATAGGCAGATAAAAATGATAAACCAAATCTGGCAAAAATGTTAGTAATTAGAGAAATGTAAGTAAATAATTTATGAAAGTTTTTAAAAATCTGAAATAAATATGCCACTATATTTTTAAAAATAAAAATAAATGTATATGCTGCTGCCAAGATAGCACAGTGTAGTGTTTTGCAGTAATTTTTTTTCATAAGTTAGAAGAGGTACACTCCAAAATAATGATGAAGAGTATGGTATAATGAATATATAAACCATTAATTTAGTCACTTATTATCATTATCAAGTATTATGTACTGTGTAATTGTATTTCTATATGTTCATTTGATTGGCATCTCAGTGGGTTTTGTAACTGTATCACCACAGACATGTATGACTTCTTCTACAATGTTATAAATGGCGACAATATCATTAGGCAATAGAATTTTCAGCTCTGTTACAATTCTATGGGACCACTATCAGATATGCAATTCACCATTGACTGGAATGCAGCACCTGACTATCCATTTCAATCTTTTTACTTTTGAACAAGAACATCTCTTTAATGGTTAGGATTTCAACAAGAATTGCTAACTTCCATCTTTCCTTAATTATTATCTCCCTCTTTATAAACACAAATCTTATTTTTGCTGTTTTTAATTTCATTTATACATACTACAAACTTCAATTTATAGTTTATACTTGCTTTTTACAGTTAACAGTCTCTTATGCATACTTTTTTAAATAGTTATTTTAAGTTTCTGTTCCTACGTCTCTCTTTTCCTGTGTCGTGCATGTCTTCCTCGAAATCTAAGTTTCCCCTGAGGCTCATTTCCCCTCTGACTATAGAATTTTTATTTTTGCTATTCTGCTGTTAAATCCTCATTTCTATTTGTGTAGCTTTTTAGTGTCTATTTAGCTTTCATTTTGGTAAAAAAAAATTTTTATTGAGTATAGAATTCTAAATTTGGCACCTTATTTTTCTTTTAGCACTTCAAAATACTCTGTATCTGTAATTGTCTCCCAGTTTCCATTGTTGTGGATAGAAAATCTGCTGTCATTCTTACTGACATTACTAGAATGTAACATCTTTTCTGACTGCTTTTAGTATTTTTTCTTTCATCTTTAGTTTTCTGGAGTTTACCACGTGACTTTTAAAATATTTTTACCATTTAGGTTTCACTAGTTTCTAAGTTAATTACATTTGGTAGATTTTAGAAATTTTTGTGTTACATCATTTCTGATAAGACTTCTGTATAGATATCTTTTCTTACTGTATGTAATAAGTCCTTTTTGCTCTAGCTACTCTTAACACTTTTATCTTTATCATTATTTAATTAGAAATTTTATCAAAGTACTGTTCACTCCTGTCTATCTTTAACACTTCTGGGATTTCATTTTTAAATTAGGTATGTGAATTTCTGGGCACTTCAAATGTGGAAATTATTAGGACATTATTTCTTGAAATGAGTTTTTATTCTTTCTACTTCTGGAACTCCAATTACATGAGTATTAGATTTCTTGATTTTATTTCATGAGGTTCTGTTATTTTTTTATCTCTGTATTCCCTGTACTTTATTTTGAGTAGTTCCTATTTCTAAGACATTTCCCAAAATCATTTACAAATGCTTAAAATTACTGTTTTTTTTCAATTTGTTATCAATCTCATTTTATGCATTTCATTTTAAACTTTGGGTTCCCATTTAGTCTTAGCTAATGTCATCATATCATAGAGATGCTTGCATATTCATTTTTATAGCTGCCCAACTAATAAAAGGTAAATCCTGAAACAATCTACATGCCCATGAACAGATGAGTAGATAAAGAAAATAGAGTATATATTCACAATAGAATATTATCCTGCCATACAGATAGATTGGAAAAACTTGTAAGAAACTGTGCACACCTTAAAACAGTAAGTATCTCATGGTTTTGTTTATATTAAATTGCCAAAATATAAATGACTTAATAAACATAGTCAGAGAGAGGGTATGAAATATAGAAATATATCAGGATGAAAATGGAGCTTGAGAATGGGTGTAAGAAGAGCGAAATGAAATAGAGGAAGAAAAAGGGAAGGAAACAGAGGTCAAAAGTGGTATATGAGGGCACTAGTTCTTCAAGTTGTACATAATCAACATACAAATAAACTTGTGGTGCACGTATGCTCAAATAAATGAATAAATAATAGATTTTGTGTGCTCTTTTAAAATATATTCTAGTTATTTCCTGATTATGTTTATGTTTTCCTTTAAATCTTTGAGTGTTTTAGTAACACCTGTGTTAAACTCATGTCTTTTAATTCCATTTTATCATTTCCTGTCCCAATACTAGTGATTTTTCTTTATATTCTAGGTAGTATTTTACTTCTTTGTATGTATAAATACTTTTGATTGGATTTTGGATACTGCAACTATTACTTAATTAAATTGCTACTTTTTTTTTTTGGTCCAGTGTTGAAATCTGTTACTAACATATTAAGTTACTAGATTACTACAAATTAAGGTATTGTCAGATCAGTTGGAGGCTTTTGGGACTTAACTTTATGCTGTGTTAAATCTGGTGTGACCTTTATACCAGGGATGGGTTAGCCAACTACTCATGCATGACATTCTGTATCCTCTGCAAATGCCCCAGGAATTCAACATCTTAAACATCTCAAAGTTGCTTAAGTTACAACACCATTATAGCTCTTTATCTGTTGTCAAGAAGGATTTATCAATGCATAGTTCAGTATTCAAAACCTCACTCACAGGGAACTTATTGATAGTTGTAGTGTTTTTGGTTAAATAGTTCTCCTTTCTCCACTATCCCAGCCACCTTGTCTTTCTCCAATTCCAAACTCTCTTCCCTGAAATCATTGAGACCACCATGGTCTTCTTGGGTTCTCCTTCTCTACTCCCTGGTGTAGAAAATTCCCGCATGTGGAAGCACAGGGTGATCATACCTGTGAGTCTATTGCTCTCCTCTCAGGAATAACACTGGTGCTCTGCCCGTTGTCTTGTGTGCAGTGACAGCTGTTTTATATATTATGTTGAATGTTTTAGCTTTTTGCAATGAAAGAGAAAGTATGGTATCACTTAATCTACTAAATTCAGAAATATAAATCTATTTTATAGTTCATAATGAAAACCTTCTAGTTTTATAAGGTAACATAAATAAAATCTACTGAATGGATTAAAAAGGTTTTTTTTAATCATTTGAGTTTTTATTTTTGTTTTGCTGCTTGCATTTCTTGCTATGTTATGTCAGTCACTTACCTAGATATATTTATAATCATTTAGAACCCACTACTGACTTTTTCATATTTAAAATGCCTCCACTTACTTCACTTGTACTCACCTTAAAATCCTCTGGGTAGAATTAGACCATTTTTTAATACCATACCATTGAATCACAGTGATAGGTTCATGATCGTATTTTATTAAATTTTCCACTGGGGATTTGGGTTTTTAAAAGGCAATCTTAAATCATCAAGAAATAAAGTCATAAGAGACATTTCAGAACATCTACCCCAATTTTCTGATTTTACTCAAAAGGAAATTGTGCTCAACTTATCTAGCTGGTGATTGTCAAGATCAGTACCCAACTTTCTCCATCTAAATTCAGTTTTTGTTTTGTATTTCCTTGTATGTTCTCTCTACTTCACACTATCTTATTCATCAGAAATGAAATTCATTCCATAGATTTTCCACTTCACTTTAGTACTTATTACAATCAATGTCAATAAGAATAAAATTATTTTTCCTTTTTTCATTTCCAACCTTTTCCCAATTTTTAAATTGTTGCTAACGTCCTTTTTCATGTTTTAGAAATCAAAGGGAGCCTGATACCAACAAAATCATCATACTCCTCCTGCTGGAAAGAAGAGTTAACTACAGACAGCAAATAGAAAGGCCTTCACTCAACCCATTGGGGAGTGTTGTGCCAGATGCGCTAGAGCAAGCAGGTAGGAACAAAAGAAATTGGGGAGACAAGATTGCACTGGAAAACATTTATGGCACAATGTGAAACTCAATTCTTTATCTCTGGGGCCAAAAAAAATAAAGTTAGGCTTGGGAGTATAGCTTAGTGGTAAAGTGCCTGTCTCGCAAATGTGAAGGGCTGGGTTTGATTCTCCACACCTAAAACCAACAAGTAAAAACAAAATAAATTTTTAGGCTGCTCTAAAGTATGAGAAACCTATGTAGTACTTACCAAAGACTGAACTTCCCACTTGTCACTACACTACAGAAAAGCCTACTCAGAAAACGAATGAGACCTCCGGTGCTGACTGCTCCTTCACCACACTTCTTTGTAAAGGTTGTCTTTGAATCGAGACCTCGCTCACTCCTTGTTCTAATGCTTCCTTCTGTGCACCTATACTCCAGTCACTTCCTTTTATGGGCTGTTAATACCAAGTACGTCTGCATCTATGTGTGAGTGTTTTGTCACTCTTTGTGTAGACACATAAAATTATTTTCAAGATACACAGAAGAGACAAATTAATTCCATAAGAACTCAAAATGAATTACTATCTCTTATGCTAATAATTTGTTTTCAAAATCAACACAATCGGGGAGTTATTAAAACTCTCCCCACACACATCTTCATCATCTTGGACACAATGTTGCTGCTAACAAGACTTTAAAACACTGGTTACTAGTTTACAAGGTTGCATGGAAAAGAGTAAATATTTTATTAAGGCTCTCAGAATTACTTATTGACAATCTTTTCCCTCCTCTCTCTAAAACTACATGAAATTTGTAATAAAAATAAATCAAATGTTACATATCCAAAAGAGCACAATGTCCCAATTACTTAGCTCACTCCAAAGAAAAAGATATAGCCTCTTATTTTATATGCTTAACATTTGACTTGACTTTACGAGTTAGGGTGAGGAAAAACATTTTTAGAAAAGCAGATAGTATCAAATAACACTCTTTAGCGCTTTTCCTAAATCAGGCACTGTGCTAAACACTTTTCCTTTATCTTACTTGACCCTCACAACGACCTTATGAGTTAGGTACCACTATTTCACCTTTTTCTTTAATGAAGAGACTGGAACTTGGGGGAACTATAACCTTTCCAGGACTACGGCTAGTAAGCGATGAAGCCCTACCTTCAGTCCTGGCAGTCTGTGCTGATAATAGCTGTTTCTTCTGATCATACTTTTAGCAAGAAGTTTTAGTGCTCTGGGAAGTGTAAAGACTAACTGTTCCAGGCCTTTTGGGTGATAGAAAGCTTCTAGATGACTTTTGAAAAGCCAAGATATATTCTTAGTCAGATATACTACTAAATAGTTAAAGCAGCTCAATGTATAGCAAACAGAGTTGTTCTCAATGTTCTACACATTTGTTGCTATTTACACAGTTTTCTCAACAAAAGTAAATATATTTGAAAGCAAACAGCAGTGTGATTTTTTAAAAAATCCTTATTTCTTATTTTATAAAAAAGTAAGCTACTGTACATTTTGACATTTTATCTGTCTTAATTACAAATTACTTAAGACATTTGAGAATTATATTACAATGCAATCAAAAAATTAAAGAATTACCAGTTATAATATAAGTAATTGTAGCATTTTGATGGCAGGAGTCGCAGGTTGTAGGCACTGTTATATTAATATATACTCTCATTGACTTTGAGTAACTCGTTTTTTTGCAATATGAGGGTGATAATGATATTAATCTTGATGAGCTGACTAAACAAGATAATCAATAGAGGTGCCTCACACCTGGCTAGCACTGCAACTTCCCAGACCACTGTCCCCTGCTGATATTTCTGTAGATCAAGAGGAGAAAACCCAAGTAATATTTGTGCATGAACTAACCTGCCTAGAGTCCCAAGTGCGAGGGGTAAAGATATTGACTTGCCTTAATTGTTTTCTCTGATAATTAAGATACTTTGGAGTCTTCTACCTGATTTGTGGATCTAAAGACTGTTCGTAGATACAATCTTACTGCAAAAAGGGAAGAAACTACCTTCCTGGCACTGGCAACAACAATAACCAGTCCATCCATTAATGCTGAAGGAAAGGCAGAATAAAAATTTAAATATATATGTATCAGACACCAACATGGTAGTGTGCACCTGTAATCTCAGTACTCTGGGAGGTTGAGGCAAGAAGATAACAAATTTGAATGAAACATGGGCACCTTAGTGCCTGAGCAAGACCTTTCTTTCCAAAATAGAAAAGGGGCGTGCAGACCATTGCACGGGAAAAAGAAAAAAAAAAAAAGGAAAGAAAAGAAATAGTGATTGTGACAGAAATTGGGTTTTGGAGTCCAAGAAGCACTTCCTAGAATTTCAAATTTATCACATAAATTTCTGACACATAGCTAAGTTACTTAAACTCTGTTTCCTCAAGTATTAATTATACTAATAATGTTTATCTTGTAGACACTGTTATGAGGAATACAAATACACATCGGCCTAACGCACTGCCTTAGAAATATAAACATTGAATAAAAGTAGGTAGGAACTATAAGGAACTAAATAAAAGAAGATAGAAACTCTGCAAGACATGTTACTTATAATTATGGCCTGATTTTGTGAACAACTGATGACAACAGTTGTAATAATTTCAGTCTCTGGGACAGAAAGTTCTCACATCCATAGAATAATTTTGACGAATCGTCTTCAAATTATTTTATAAATTAAATTTTATGGCATAAAAATTTTACTGAGAAAGAAAACACAATCTATTCAATCTCTCTGTTCTTCGCTACAAATCTCCATAATATATCTGTCACTGGAAGAATTAAACACAAAAAATATTTAGTTAAATTTACTCTTTACCTGTCACTCAAATCTGGATTGTAGTAACTCTCCACTATTGACTGGAAACACAGGTGTCTCATCTTTGCCATGACTTTGGGCACTGTGTCTGTTCTTTCTTTAATATAGATGACCCACTTCCAAATTTAATGTAAGTGAAAGGACTTGTGGCTCTCAAATAAGCACATTTAAAACATATCCAAGGCTTTTGGGGAATGTCTAACACTGGACATTAAATGACCATCCTGTTACTCAGAGTGTCCAGAAATAGCACCCTGTCACCTGAAAGGATTAAAATAAAACTATGTATTAGAATATAACTCTGAGCTATAAAGGCAATTTATGCAGTTTTAGGTGATCTAAAACTCTCTCAAATAAAACTAAAGGAGATCAAATTTTGGCCCAGGAATGTTGACTCTCAGATGAATTGCTCGAGTTGAGTTAGCTTGATTATTCTTCTTTTGTCTGGTTGATTCTATCACTTTGTACCACTAATGAAGAAATGAATCTTGGAAGTTCTCATGGCTTAGTATTTTCACTTATTCATTTTATTTAAGGTTTTTTTAAAAGAAAAGCATAGTGTTTTCTATTATGATAAGCCAACCAGCAGAAACCAGTACCTAACTTGAACTGCCACCCCTAAAATGCTTCTTTTCCATAGAAATGTTCTTAGGATTAAAAAAAAAAACCTTCTACTAGTTTCTCTCTTAAAATCCAAACTCATAATCAGCTTGAAATATAAAAATGCTTAATAAGCACTTAAACATTTTTTAAATAATATATTCAGAAGGGAAAGAGATAGGGATTAGGTGAGGGATGTGGAAATACAGAAAAAACAAATTTTACAGTTCTCTGTCCATATTCATAGGGATTTTCTCCAGGAACCCCACAGAACCCAAAATAGGTGGATGCAAGTATCTTATATAAGATGGTATAGTGTCCACATATAACCTACATACATCTTCCCTGAACTTTTTCAAATACATTTTTATATTTAATTACCACAGGAATTAACAGAAATTGTACATATTTGGGGGTACAATGTGACATTACATGTATAAGGTAGGTCATGATTAGATCAGGGGAGCTAGCTATCAATCATTTAAGACATTTACCATTTCTGAGCATTGAGAACATAGCAACCCTCTACTTGCTATTTTGAAATATTCAATGCATTGCTGTCAGCCACTGTTATCTCACTGTGCCACAGAACCTTAGACGCCACTTCCTTTCCCCACTGCATCTCTGCGGCCCTTGGTCATCCTTTCTCCACCCCTGCCTCTCCAACACCTTTCCTGGGCTTTAGACTTTGAATCACCTCTAGAGGAGGGAAAAGCCAAGACGGTGATGAATGACAGCGCCGGGAAAGACTGCTGCAAAAGAAATCAACTAGCCAAACAAACAGGTAGAATAAAGTACATCTCAGAACTACGATAAAACCCAGAGATAAGAGATAAAGCCAAAGGTGGTTGATTATGGACTGGGCAGGACCCAAGTAGCAGGGGTTTTCCCCACACCCACTCTCAAAGCACTTGAGGGCAATGGAGACCTTCTGTGGTGCACTTTCAAGTGCTTCTTAGTCCAAAGGATGTGGAGATCTTGACATCCTTGGGGCACTGGGGACTGCATCAAATGGGAGAAACTGGCTGTTCTCTCCTGTGTGGAGGTGCAAGGGTGCTGTGGAGTCAGGCAGTAGTGGCTCCAAACACCAGGCCGCTGGAGATGCAACAGAGAGAAGCCCAAACCCAGCTGCATATCATGTGGTTGCTAGAAGACAGGGCAGGAAGTTGTAATCCCCAGGGCCACCAAAGGTCAAAACGGACAGAACCCTAGGTGGATAGGAAAGAGAACTGCACCTGAAAGGACTGGAAAAGTCTGAACTGCAGCCACCTCTGAGAAGTAAAGCGTGGCCACTTGCACTCTATTCTCCATGAGCTGGGACAAGCAATATAAACCCAGACATTCACTCTCCACCCTCCCACTCTTGGGGAAGAGAGAAGCCGCCACCACTGCAGTTGCGGGTGGGAAGAGGAGCACTGGCTGCCACAGGGAGGGGACTGTACTCTCTCTATTTGCCCCCTGGAGCACAGCCTCTCCATTTAGTTGCTAAAGCCCGCCCTCTCTTCATTAACTGTCTGAACCATCTATCCTGCAGCATTCTGCAGATCTGGAAGCTACACTCTCCCCACTTCACTCTCAGCTCTCCCCAGTTCATCTGAATCTTGCTTACAGTGCTCTTCCCTGTTAATTTCAGACTGGGGTAGGAGGGCTGACAGTTAGTCCACTACCTGATAAGTACTCTCCTGCTTTTTAGTTAATACCTAAAGCTAACCTCTAATTATAGTCTGCTCTTCACTTACTCTAGCACTCCCGTTAATAAAGTAAAACTACTAGCTATCAACAATGAAGAATCATACAGACACCACGCCCAGACCTCCACCTGCACCTCAGAGTCCTCACAGCTGGGCCTAACCTCCACCACTGCTGCTGTGCGCCACAGGCGTCCAGGGATCTGCACCCAGACTCCTTGCCTGCACTTCAGAGCTCACACAATTGGGCTGACTCTGTATCCATCACTGCTGCATGATCGGGGCACCCTGGTAGCCATGCCCACACACTCACCCACACCTTGGAGCCAACACAACAGGGCCTACTCCGAACCCATCTCTGTTACATGCCAGAGGCATCCAGCTAGGTACACCTAAACCCCTGCCTGCACCTCAGAGCCCATGTGGGTGAACCTAATCACCCCTCATCACTGGAGGCACCCAGAAGTATCCACTTCCTGAACAACCTGCCAGAAGATGAGAAGGTGCCAAGCCTGGCAGCTTCAACAGCAGAAAAAAAAATTTCAAAAATAGACCTAGTAGTAACTATCAAGTGGGAAAGAAGGAACTAGTTGTCCTGTAGCAAGGAATCCCACCTCAGTGACACAGACGGCACAATACAAAGCCATAGGACAACACTCTTCGCTTATAAAAACAAAATAGAGATTGCTCAAAGAGTAACCACAGCAAGCCAAAAAAATACTAAACAGCAAGATAAGAAAACATGGGGGCAAGATGCTGCAGAACGCCCCCAAACCCACCCACAGGAAGTTCCAAAATTCCTCAACTTCGAAACAAAAATAGCCTACTGGAAGAATTCAAGACAGACTCAGACAACAAACTTCCCAAAATTCTTAAAGAATACAATGCAGACTCAGGCAACAATTTACGCAAAATACCTGAAGAATTCAAAATGGATTTAACCAAAGAGCTTAGAGAAGAAACAAATGCAAAACTAGGAGAACTATAGAAGTCAATACAGGAAATGAATGACAAGTTCACTAAAGATTTCAAAAAATGTGAAAAGATAAAAGAAGAGCATCAAGACATAAAAAAACCTCCATGGAGAGTATAGGGAGCAGAATTACACAAAATGAGAAGAGAGTACTGGATCTAGAGGACAAGAATGTAATAATGACCCAGACTGTTAACAACCACTAAATAACTCATTGTCAACAAGAAAATGAAATGCTACAGATTATAGAAGCCTCAAAGAAACTTAACCTCAGAACAGAAGTAACACAAGAAAAAATAGAAATACATACTAAAGGATTAAGAAATCTATTTGCTGAAGTCTTAAGAGAAAACTTCCCATACATTGAAAATGAAATAGACACACCAGTGACGGAGGCACACAATACACCCACTAGCTATGACCAAAACAGAAGCTCCTCCAGATGCATTAGAATAAAGCTCACTGAAATACAAAACAAAGACAGAATTCTAAAAGCTATAAGGGGGAGGGGGCGGGAAAGCAAGTGACATGTCAAGGCAAACCCGTCAGGGTAACAGCAGACTCCTCAACACAAATCCTAAGAGCCAGAAGAGCCTAGGGTGACATTCTTAAAGCCCTAAATGATAGTAACTGTGAGCAGACTCCTGTGCCCAGCAAAAAATCACTGAAAACAGACAATGAAATAAAAAGTTTCCACCACAAAGAAAACTTGAAGAAATTTTAAACAACCAAACCATCAATACAAAGAATTCTCAAAGGTCTGCTAAATAGTGAAACTGAGAATGACCACAACAAAGAACACAGTGGCAATTTTATCTTTAATAGTGAGAACATCTAAAAAAATAAGTAAACAAAAGAGTTGAATATTCCCAGAGTTAAATAATGGCAGGATCTAAGACACACATATCAACTATAACCCTAAATACTAATGGCCTCAATTCACCAATCAAAAGACATAGATTGGCTAACTGTATTTAAAAAATACAACGCAACCATATGTTGTTTGCAAGAGAAACACTTCAAACATGAAGATAAACACAGACTCAAAATGAAAGTGTGGAGTTCTATATTCTACTCAAGTGGGGAACAACAACAAGAAAGCAGTGGTAGTGATACTCTTTGCTGACAAAGTGGATTTTAAGCCAAAACTGGTCAAAAGACAACGAAGTTCACTTCATTTGTGTAAAGAAAACAATCCAGCAAGAGGAACTGACAATCATAAACATTTGCGTGTCCTCACAATGTTCAAGTTGACTTCCTCCTACTTTCAAATGTATTTTTCATATCCTGAATTTTAGCTAGATTTTTCAAAATTTCCACTTTTCTATCAGAATGTTCCTTCATTTTGCAATTCCTTATTTATCTCAGTCAAATTTTTATTTGTGGCTTCTATATGCTCAATGAGCTTTGTCTCCATTAGGGACCACTATTTGATTAGTAAGTTCCTATTTAAGCCTGCTGATCATTGCTTGCATTTTTTGAGGATATCTTGTTTGCACTGGTTTTTCAACTCACTGTTTGCTTTTTGACTTCCTTTCTTATGAGTTCCACTATTTCAGGGCCCATGACATTAATTTCTGGGGTCTCCGGCAAGTCTGTGGGTGTCCTGTTGTCTTGTCTTTTTCTCATGTTTCTGCTGTGGTGGAACTTCACCTTACAGGCCGAGCCAAGAGTTTTCTTTGAATGGCTATGAGGGTGTGGAGGCAGAAATCTGATTTGATCCAGCTTCTGCTTAACTGGGCATATTTCCGAAAGTAATAAAGTCAGCCTACCAAAAAGACTCATGCATATCCTTGTTTATAGCAGCACAATCTGTAAGAGCCAAATCCTGGAAACAACCTACCTGTCCATCAAGAGAGGAATGGTTACAGAAGATGTGGTACCTGAACACAATGAAATATTATGCAGCCATAAAGAAAGATGGATGAAACATTTGAATGAAAATGGGGCCACTTTGAATCAATAATGTGAAATGGACCAAACCAAGAAATTGACTACAGATGGGAATCTCTCTTATGAAATTCACAAACATAATGGTGTAAAAAGGCCCCAATGCAGGTGACAGGGTGACAAGAGGGGAAATGGACCCCTAGGAAAGAGAAGAATATCTGAAAACTGGAGGACACATGGACGTGCACTGATTCCCCAAACCCCTTGTCTTTAATACGCTATAGAATTTGGAATTCATATATATATATATAAAATGAATCACCTCTAGATTACTTATAATGCATAGTACAATCTAAACATTATGAAAACAGGTTACAGTGCTTAAAGAATGATGATGAGAAAAAATATGTATGTGTTTAATGCAGATAGTATTTTTGTTTAAATAGCGAACCACAGTTGGTTGGATCTGTGGATGTGGAACCCACAGATACAGAGGCCTGACTGCACCTTTTAGAACTAGTTCTACGAGTCTTATGATCTGAAATGTATACCCTGACATTCTTGCTCTTAATTTTTTTAGCTGGCTAGAATATATAAGAATACATTCATCAAAAAGCCTTCTGGTCCCTAGCATCTCCTTCTCGGGCCCACTGGGTCCCTTCTTTGATTCTGCTGAGTCGTGCCCCATGACAGTTGTCAATCTGCCTTGTTGAGAAGGACCCACGAGCTCCTGTTAGCTCTGTACCACACAGGCTGTCGATGCATGGGAAAAGTCTTGGTGATGACATGACTTCTACTCACAGAATATTAGTGAAACTCCATTAGTTTTGGTAAGCCTAGTGCATTTTTTCTCCCTACTAAACTGTATTTCAGTCTTCATTTTATTCAGATTTTTTTTCTCTTTTGAGGCAGGCTGGTCCTGAATTCATTAAGTAGCCCAGGCTGGCCTTGAACTCATGGCATAACCCTGCCTCAGCGTCTCAAGTGCTGGGATTACAGGCATATGCCACCACGCCCAGTTTATGTGGTGCTGTGTGGGGAGCCATCTGTATCAGTGGCCCCAGATGTGGGACATAAGCAACTCCATCTTGGCTCAAGTCTACCTTACTCGGTGCTGCTGACAAGACAGCCCAACATCCTGTCGCTCTGAAATACCCAGTTTTTCCGAGAACTGTTTGCCTAAACTAACGTGACCTTTGCCTTCCTTTTTGGGGGGCATTCTGTTAGATGTTTTGCAAGCATAGATCAGGAGATAAGAAGCCAGAATGTCTTGTGGTTTGATGACCATAGCAACTGTGCTTATGCAAATTACCTCCCTCATACTATTCTCCTTATATACGAGACTTGATCAGAAAGCCTGTCTTGTCTCCATTCTTCACGCCTCTTGTCCCATCTCCCTTATTTCCTAGGGCCCTCGTTGATGGTCCCGCTGCCGGGACAGTGCTGGGGAATTGAACCCCAGGCCTTAAGCTTTCAAGGCAAGCACTTTAACCGCTGAGCCATGCCCCCAGCTCTCAGTCTTCATTTTGAAGAGACGGGCAATGCTAAATGAAAACAAGGAGACTGCGACTTCCCTTACGCTGTTTTTATGTGTCCAAGACTTGTATTGCTTCTCAGCAATATTGTGCTAAAGGAAGATCCTTCAACAGCAGCAGTCTGGTTTTTAAATGTTCTTATTTTGGCGAATGATTATAATTTGAAGATGTTTTATTACTTCTTCAGAGCATATTTAGAAAAATCTCTGATAACCAATATGTCAGAAAAGTTTCAATTTAAAAACTCCATTTTGCAAACTTGCCTAATTTCTCACAGACTCTAAAATAACATGAACATAATCTCCCAGTTATACTTCATTTGATTAGTGCGGCAGCATTCATTCTCCAAAGTGCATGTCTCAATCCCAGATCTGGAAAGAAATGAGGTACCAGGGTCTTTTTCTTTTACATGTGATACAGGTTTACACTTCTGTTGATCTTGGCTGTGCCACTTCTCATTCACATTCACCTGAAACGACCCTGACCCTCCTCTCAGGATTTCTCCCCATCCCATTGCTTTCTTCTACATAATGCTAGCTGTTTCCTGCACAGCATTTATCACAGCATGCAGGCACTGAAGTTTGTTTATGCAACATCTTAACCTATTGCAGTGTAAACTTCTACGAGCAGGTGACTTCTCACCATCTTTCTTGTATCTCTAGGACCATTTCTGTGAGGATTAAATGAGTTTATATATCTGAGCTACTTTTTTGTTGCTGTGACTCAACACCCAACATCCATAACTTAGGGAGGAAAGATCTATTTTAACTTACAGTTTCAGAAGGTCACAGTCCATTCACAGGTGTGTGGCTGGAAAATGATGGAAGCACATGGTGGGGCTTCAGCTAGAGCTAGAACCAGAGTTCCTAGGACAGCAGTCCTTACAATATGGTGGAAGAGACAGAGAGACTGGTGGAAGGGTGGAACCAGTACATGCTCCTCCAGGTCAAGCCTCAAGCACCTGCCCCCTTCCAGCCAGGCCCCACCTCCCAACCATATACAGTATCCATAGGAACATGAGGCCTCCGGGGGACACTCCAGAGCCAATCACCACATTCTACCCCTGGCCCCCAAAACACTCACGGCCACCTCCTAAGCAAATGCAATTAGTCCTTTTCCAAGAGCTGCTACAGTCCCAGTAGTCCCAGCACTGCTAAAAAGTCCAAGTCCAAAGTCTCCTCTGGAGACTCAAGGCAAACTCAGCTGTGAGCTCCTATTAAAACCATGGAGTTAAGCACTTTCAACATAAAATGGCACAGAGCAAACATTTCCATTCCAAAAGGGAGGAATAGGAGGATAAAAGGGAATAGGACCAAAACAATTCCTAAACCCAGCAGGGCAAAGGTTAAATCTTGCAGTCCCATGTCCAGCACCTAGGGTAAACTGCAGCAAGATAGGAACTCCACAGGGCTTGGGTGTCCCTACTCCTACAGCACTGTTGCTGGCTGCAATCTCTATCTTCTCTCTGTTGGGTTGAATCCACTCACAGCCTGAAGCTTTCCTCAGCCAATGATCCATGCTTCTGGCTTCTCAAAATTTCTGGGTTCTCCCTTGCATGTTTGGCTTCGCCTTTACGACTCCACTCACTGCCCTCCCAGGGCACACTGCCCGGCCTGCAAGGCCTTCCTCTGAAATCTGGGTGGAAGCATCTGTGAACCCACAACTCCAGCGCTCTGTAAGCCTGTAAAGCCAGGTCCACACGGACATTGCCAAGGCCTGCCACTGACTTGAGCAGTAGCCTGGCCCCCTTGGACGAACACTACAGATGTCTCCAAGTTCTGAGATGGTTGAACTCCAGACCACTGAACTATAAAAGACATATTTTTTCTTTTGGCCCTGAAGTACACTTCTCAGAGCCAAGTCTTTTGCCTCCTCCATCCTTGAGCTGGTGAAGGGAGGGTCTTGCTGACTTTGAAAAGGTATCAGAATGTAGTATTTGGCTTCTTTTTAAATGCTAATGTCTTTAACATCCCTGTGCTCTTCATCTCCACCACTGCAGGCCATGTTGGCCTTGCACTGCAAACCTTCTCTATGACTTTCCTCTGCCATTTTATCTTAACTTTCACCATACGGCAGCCTAAAAGCTGCAAACAGCAGCCGTGTAACAGTCTGTACATCAGTCTGCCTTTAGATTTCCTCCACCAGAGTAAACAATCCACTGACCTTAATTGCAGTTTCAGGCAAAGTCTCTGGACAAGGACAAAATGGTGACAAACTTTATGCCATAGTGTAGCACACATGGTTTTTAGGCCACTTGCTGATACAGAACTCCTTCTCATCTGAAACTTCTTGAGCCTGGCCTTTCCAATCCACACTTTAATCAGCATTCTGGTCTTCTGAGTTCCGACCAGAATCTCCCATCAAGCTTGGCTCAGAGCACTGTAAGGCTTCTCCTGCCAGCATCCTCAAACCTTTCCAAATTCCTCCAACAAACTGGTTCAAAAGGCTCCCAAACCACGTTTTCAGGTAAAGTCATAGCAATGATCCCATTTTTGGTACAAATTTCTGTTTTAGCTACTTTTTTGTCACTGTGACTCAATACCCAACATCCACAATTTAGGGAGGAAAGATCTATTTTAGCTTACAGTTTCAGAAGGTCACAGTCCACGGGTGGCTGGAAATTGATGGAAGCACATGATGGGGCTGCAGCTGGAGCTGGAACCAGAGTTCTTGGGGCAGCAGTCCTTACAACATGGTGGAAGAAAGAGAGAACCGGCACACATCACTCCAGGCCAAGCCCAAGCGTCCACCCCTTCCAGCCAGACCCCACCTCCCAACCCTACACAGTATCCATAGGAACACGAGGCTTTTGGGGGAGACTCCAGATCCAAAATACCACATCATATTTGAGCGTTATCTAGTCTAAGGATTTTTTCTTACACCCTACCACGTCCCCGTGACCTTTGCTCTCTATCACTACGTTAAACGCACCTCTTCTATTGCAGGTCTCTCTTCATCTGAAATGCAGTCAACATGCTTTCTTCTGCAAAGAGCTTATTAGTTTGGTTTTTGGAAACCTCACCCCACCTCCAATGGGCAAGTATTTACATTCATTTTAGAAGATGTGGAGGGAAATCTAAGTCATATAGAGACAATTAAAATGACTAAGTGTGATCAATCACCATGGTTTGTACAATACTTGAGAGAATTCTCAAATATTGAGACATGAGATTTTGAAGTGAAAAACCAGAGAAGTACAGGAAGAGCCAGGGTGAGTGGTTTTTTCTAAATCTCACAGATAACATGACAGTTAACATTAATAATTTATTCCATTTTATTTATTAGTTTATGCATCTAACACAAAATATTTTATCACATACACAATATTGAATTCAGTTCTTTTCAATGAATTTTGTATCATAAACATTTTCCCATATGTTTAAAATTATTTCTTAACACCATTTTAAAAACTGCTTCATATGCTATGTAATACTTCCAAAGCAATGTAAGTTAAGACTTAAGACCCTAGATTCTGGAGACAGGTTGTCAGGTTTCAGTTTTAAGTCTGTCTTGAGCATTTTACTTGCCTCTTCTCGCCTTTAATTTCCTCATCTCTAATATAGGAATCAACAAAGGATGCTTTATAAGGTGTTGTGAGGGTTAAAGGAGGAACTTGAGTGTTATTAGCATGAATTATCTATTTTCCTTGGTAGATTGTTGTGTAGTATGATAGAATATTCATAGTCTATCGAGTTTTTACCAAACTCTGCTTCCTTCTTCCTCATTTCTCTGTCAGGGCCAGTACTCCTATGAACTCTATGTGTTTCTAACTTTACCTCTGCTTGTGTGTATCTGCTTCCCAGAAGAGCCCACCAATAAAATGACCCCACTTTTCTAAAATGATATAGGAGAAAAATGTTCATTGTTTTAGTTGTGGTTATTTAATTACAGATGCAGTTGAACATTTATTATTATTATTATTTTTAAAGACAGTGTCTTGCTCTGTAGTTCAGGCTGGTCCTGAACTCACTGTATAGCTCAGACTGGCCTTGAACACATGGCAATCCTCTTACCTCAGCCTTTCAACTGCTGGAATTATAGGCAGGCACCACCATGCTCAGGGGAATTGAACCAGGGTCTTGCACCTGCTAGGCAAGCTCTCTAGCTGCTGAGCTACACACCCAGCTCCTATGTATTATCTTTACCAGGCTCTGACATGTCTTTCTTTGTGAACTATTTATATTTTTTGTTCATTTTTTTTCCTAATGAGGTCTTAGTGTTTTCCTTATCTGTTTGCATAAGTTTTTTATATGGAAAAGCTACTAGCCTCTTGTGTCTGGTTTTTGATGTACAGATGTTATATATTGTTACATAGTCAAATGATAATAACTTACCTTATAATTTTTGTCTTTGTTTTCAGACCAAGATGGCACATTCTCTCATAGAGACCAGAGTTACCTCTAGTCACTTCTTGTGCTGTGGTTTGGATCGGGAATGTCCCCCAAAGCCTAACGAATTTGGATGTAGTAGGAAAACTGAAAGCTGTGCTGTTGGGAGGAGGGGCCTGCTGGGAAGGGGCAGGTGCTTGAGGTTTGACCTGGAGGGATTACGTCATTTTGCTGAGATTAGGGAGGCACCCAGGGTGGAGTTTTCAGGTTTGGGTTATTGGTTTGTGGGCCAAGAAATGAGGGAGGGGCACCCACTCTGGGTGTGGGGGTCCAACCAGCAGATTGAATTGAGTAAAGGAAGAAAGAAGAAACATTGTTACAGCTTCTTCTGGGAAAGCTCTGGCCTTGCCTGAGCCCCCAGACATTGCCTAGCTCCTTGTTTACTTGGCTCCTGACTCACCTGGCTTCCGCCAGCAAGGGTATAACCAGCCCTCTAGCCTCCGCCATGTGTTTCCACCACTGTTGGCTGCTCATGAATGGACTGACGTCCATGAAACTGTGAGGTAAAGAATCTTTCCTCTCTTAAACTGCAGGTGCCAGGCATTCAGTCCCAGCAATGAAACAGTAAGATAAGATTGTATATGTAGTATGTCTAAAATAATTTTCCACATAGAAGGAGATAAAAATCTGAATTGATTTTCATTTCCATTTTACCACATCTCTCCAGACCATTTAGTGGACAAATTTATCCTCTGACTTACCTGTCATGTTCTCTAATATTATTTATTAAAATTTTATGGAGGATGGATTCCTTTCCTGTTACATGAGTTTGTCTTTTCGCCAGACACACACTTGCCAGGTAAGTGTGCTTTATTGTCTGCTTCACTACTTGCTCTGTCGAGTCTCAATCAATAAACTTTCTAGGCGTCTGTTCTTTTTCCAAAGTGCAACCAGGGCACTTTAGATTTAATCTACACAGGGTCATCTTACCTTTCTCCTACTATCCCACTAGTAGGAAAATGGTTATTACTGAGGCTACTGGAAATGATAATAATATAGAGAATTTCATAAGTCCTCGACACAAAGGAGGAAAAACTAATTTGTGGAGCTGTTAAAAACACGATACCAATATGATTAGAACGACCTCTTTAGCTTGTGTAGGAGCCTGTCAGCCTCATTCTATTTTCTCGTGTAGAGAAATCTGAGAAAGTCTATGACTGAGGACATCAGGGTAAGATTTCAGGACCCAGCAGTGGTATGTTTCGTACAGTGACATGAAGCAACGTTACGTGGTGAAGTATGTGGCCAACAGCACCAACGATTCTTGAAAAAGGAAACAGTCATGCAAGCACAGAGAGAATTGAATGAAACCACTTGGGGCACATGCCCGTAGTCGCAGCTATTCATGAGGCTGGGGTGTGACTCGGGAGCAGAATGCTTGCCTACCGTGCTCAAGGCCCTGCATTGAATTCCCAGTACAGAAAAAGAAAAGTGAGTGGGAAGGGAACCACAAACAAGGCTCGTTTGGCGATTTCTTTTACCTCCACCAATATAAGTGGAGGGGCAGTGACACCGTGAGCAGTGTGATGCCAGCCATTCCCGCATGGGCATACCAGGTTAAACACAAGTGGTGGGCAGAAGAGTCTGAAAGGAATTGAGAATTTCTTTGCAACACCAGCCACCTCATAAGCTAACTGCTATTTTGCAAATGTGTTTTTGTTGTCCTGATTTCTGGTAGGGAATAATTAACACTTTATTTCATCAGGGATCTTCTGCAACTAGGTTTTTTTCTTTACCTTTCTTCTCTCCTTGTTTATTTCCTATTGTTTTTATGTCTTTGAAATGAGTTTGGGATACCTATGTACTCTTCAACTCATTCAGATGGATAAATAGGAAAAGGGAAAATAACTTCCTTAATGGACAATAAAGTCAATAAATGCAGTAACAAGCTTGTAGCAGAGGCTTGTAAAATGAAATAGAATCCAGCTGTAGACTCCAGGTATATTATTTTCTCCAGGAAAACAGAAACAGTAGAACACAATAGGTACGTTAGAGGAAATTTAACATGGGATTTGACTTACACAATTGTAGAGGCCACAGATCCCACTATCTGGTATGTGCAAATTGACCAGAAAGCTGTTGGTACAATTCAGTCTGAAGTCCTAGAATCAGGAAGGCTAAGAGGATGACTGCCAGCCTGAGTCTGAAGGCCTGAGATCCAGGAGCTCTGATGTCCAAGATTAGGACAAGATAAATGTCTTGGCTCAAAAAAGAAAAGATCATATTTTCTCTGTCTCCCGTTGTGTTCTATTCAGGCTCTCTGTGGTTTGGATGGTTCCACCTATGTTGGGGAAGATGATATTCTTCACTAAGTCCACTGATGGAAACGTTAATTCTTTCTAGAAACACCCTCATAGACACCTCCAGAAATAGTATTTTACAAGGTATCTGGGCATCTCTTAGCTTAGTCACGGCAACATATAGAATTAACCATCACACTGTGGGATGAGGGTTTTCCTTTTAATCCCTTACCTGAAACAACCACATCTTTTAAAAAAAAATATGAAGCTTATGAGATAAGAGATACTCCTGCTCTGACTTGGGGCCTTCTAGCATCTCCAAAGACTGCTCAGAGTTGGGTGGGCTGCCAAGGGGTTGGGCTACAAAACTATTTCCTGAAAATAATTCATCCAGGGCACTGGGTAAACTCAGGCTAGATTAAGTAATTGAAGGATCTTTCTACAGATAATGAAAAGTAATCAGACCCTGAAAGACAGCTCAGAGGCAGAAGACACTGGAAAACTAGCTCAGCTCCTAGAAATAATAAAGCATCATCTTGTTCTCTGACTAGATGATCAAATTTAGGCCAAAGATCAAATCACCTAAAAACAATTACTATTATAAACATTGCTTCCTACAAGGAAGGCATAGTGGTCTGCTGTAAAAGCAGTATTTTTGAAAATGTAAGTAATGGCATCCAGGGAAGCAGCAAATTAGGATGGAAATTCAAAGCGTAGCTCTTGTGGTCATCCAGACTCTGATCTGAATGTTACCTTAGGGCTCTGAAACAACAGACTTCTTCAACTGTGAAGGGAAAATGTTACTATTTCTTACCTCATAGGCTTGCTGTAGAAATGAAATAAGAAAGGCGTGTGAAGTACTCAGCCTAGGAGATGGTGTTTGGTAAGTACCCAATAAATGATAGCTATTTTCTCTGCCATTATTATTTATCGTCATTTAACAAAGACGAGAAAGATGAATTTTCTAGTCTATCCTCTTTCTAATTCAGATCTCATTTACATCTTGCTAACTAGTATTCCTCTGTGAAGGTAACAATGTCAGATTCCACACCTGAGTGAGATTATGCAGACTTTATCTTTCTGTGACTGGTTTATTTCACTTAACATAATGTCCTCCAGGCCCATGTATGTTATTAAACATAAGACAATTTTCATCCTTTTTATGGCTAAGTAGTATCTCTTGTATGTCCCGTGTTTTATCCATGCATCCACTGAAGAACTCTGGGTTGATTCCAAATCTTGACAACTATGAAAAATGATGCAAAAACAAAAGAAAACCCATGACAGTGCAGATATCTCCTCTTCAATATGCTGATTTAATTTCCTTCGCTATATACCTACTATTGAGATTGCTGGATTATGGGATAATTTGCTGTTGTTATTGTTTGGTGTTGGTAATTGAACCCAGGGCCTCATGCATACTAAAGCATGCACCCTACCCTTGAAACACACCGCCAGCCCCAGTAGTTCTATTTTCAATTTGTTGAGGAACTTATGTACTGTGTCCCACTGTGGCTGTCCTAACTTCCAGCATTCCCATTGTACTGGTCACAATTTCCATTGCTGGGACACAGTTCCTGACCCACACAACTGAGAGGAGGGATGTGTTATTTGGCTCATGGTTTCCGAGATCTCAGCCCACAGTCAGCTGGTTCCAGAGCAGACACCTCGCAGCTGAAGGGCAGGAGGGTGACACAGTGATCTTTATGTCAGCAGGAAAGCAGGGAGAAAAGATTTGAAAATATTAAAGTTAGGCCAGAAGGAAATTATGTGCAGTTGGAACCAAAAACTCAGCTGAAGAATTTAGAACCATTAGAAAGAGAAGGAGAAGAACTAAGACTTTAGACAGGGACAAAAAAAGTCGGGGAGATCCTACCCATCACAGACTCAAAAGGATACAAGTGTCAAATTTTTACTTGAGTCTCTGATTGAGAAGCACATTCTTGGGAACTGGTTCCTCAGGATTCACTTCACTGTGCTCAACCACCCATGCACTCAGAGGCTCTACAGCAATGTCCCAAGGGGTAGTACCTGCGGCTGGTGTCAGACCTCAGAACCTGGTGTCATCCTTGCAATATCGTTTTTTCAGGCATGCAGAATACGATGGTGAGGTTGCCACATTTGGGACAAAGGCCAAAAATGCCAAACGAATGAACTTGCAATGCTCTTTGCAGGCACCAAGGCCTGCAGAAGTCAGCACCAGATTTGTGCCCTAAAGGAGGGCGTCATCACAACGTAAATCGTGCTGAGGTCTCTTCCGATATTTACTGAAAGAATAAGGGGAATACAGCCAAGAAGGAAAAAGGCTTAAAGCAACAGTTCATCACAAAGAACTTTCAAAAAGCATATTAAAAATTAACCAATGTTTAGCCTCACTACATTAAGACCATGCCTATATTACTGCTTTGTTCTTGAGTGTCTAATCAATTAGGTGGTGAAGCTTTGGTAAAGTTCTTCCCTAGATTAAAGAGAAAATGTCAAAAATATATATATAAGGCCAGACATACTTGCATGTGGGGATGTAAAAATGTATCAAAGAACACTCTGTTTCAGTCACTCATAGAGAAAGTCACGCTTCCTCCCACGGGCTTCAAGCCTAGAAGGCCGGTGCTAGAGGAAGGCTGTGAGCAGATTCTTTGGTCAGCTTATGTGGACAATTTACTCTTGCACCCCCACATGAGGTCATAGGGGCCTCCGTCCAGATTTCAAGGAAAGGGCTTTTGTCTGCGTTTCAGCTGACATGAACGCTACAGCTTTGTTCCACCATGCCCTGATGCCTTGAAACCAGCTAACTGGACTGAGGGAGGTAGGGGATGCATGAATTGTAAGAATAAAGCCAAAGGTACAGTGGACAGCCAAGAAAGCCAGAGACAGCAGAAACATGAAAGTCTGCCTATGCAAGCGACAAGCAGTGAGCAGACAGCCAAGAGAGGCCACGAGGGAGGGTGCAGCCAGCAGGCCACAGTGGTGGAGCCATCAAAGTCCTCAGGAGCTCACATCTTACTACCATGTGTCATAGAGGCTAGACACGGAGCTGCAGCACTTAATATTTATCCTGATGGGTTTCGGTCTTGCTGTGGTCTGATTCACCATCCCCCTATTCCTCTCTTTCAGAAGCAGAGTGTTTACTTTGTACCACTGTATCTCGGGCTTACGTGACTTGATTTTTCTATTTCTGTAGGAGTTCACAGCTATGTGTGTGCCTTGGCTCTAAGAAGAGACTTTGACATGGATTTTTGAGCGATGCTAGAACTGCTGGAACTTTGAGAAGAAAATGAGAGTAATTCCAGTTGTACACAAGATAGCTGTATCACATTGGGTGGAATTATGACTTTGTTGTTCTGTTTATTGGGAGATTTATGTGGCTTAAGGAGGTATAATTTTATGTCAGGTTGACAAGATGTGGATTTATATCTTTTAAACTTAATTGTCAATTTATACCAGTTAATCTCAATTGTCAACTTTACTGGATTAAGAGTCTGCTGTAGAGGAGATTGGATATTAAGGCACTGTATTTAGCAGAGGATTAGATCACATATGTTCATAAACGAATGCACTATCAGGACGTAGGCTATTCAGAGAAGGTATGTCATTGGAGGTTTGCCTTTGGAGGGTATCTCTCTCTCTCTCTCTCTCTCTCTCTCTCTCTCTCTCTCTCTCTCTCTCTCTCTGTTTAAAAAATTCTTACCCAGTAAAATGTCCTAAAGAATTTCCCCCACACTGTCTTCTATTAGTGTCATAGGTTTGGGTCTTAAATTTAAATCTTTGATTCATTTTGTTAACTTTTTTTGTTTTTCAATCTATTTATTGTGCATGCAACCCAAACTTCAGTTTAGATTCCATAACCCTACAAGTGATAAAATTTATATCATTTTAAGTATCGAACAAGATACTTCAAATGTTGAGAAAAAAATTAGCATGCGAAAGGTTAACTTTGTGTAGAATAACAATAAATTGTGTTTATCATCTTCAGTTCAAAATCCAGCTCTGATCCAGTTAAATGGTGATCCTTTAACTAGTGGCAGTTAACTTTTATATATGGTAAGGTCAGGGTCTAATCTCACTCTGTACATGAATATTCCATTTCCCCCAGAATCTTTTAGTAAACAGACCATCATTTCTCTAATATATTCTGGTACGTTTGTTAAAAATCTGTTAGCTGTAGATATATAGGCTTATTTCTAGGCTCTCTCTTCTGTTCCTTGGTCTATGTGTTTGTTTTGATACTAGTGCCATCCCGCTTTGGTTAGTAGTGATCAAGTTATGTGATGCTTCTAGATTTGCTAGAATTTCTTTAGTCATTTGGGATCTTTTGTGGTTTTACATGAATTGTTTCTTAACACAGTAAAAGCTACATATGATAGGTACACAGATAACATCATACTGAATAGAAAAAAAGCTGAAATGCTGCCCCTCTGAGATGTGCAAACAGAAGAATATAACTGCTTTACCACTTCTAGTCAACACCTAGAGCAGGTGGACAAGAAAGAAACAAAAAGTACTCACATTGAAAGACAGGAAGTCTCTGTTTGCAGATGATAGATATAGATAGAGAGGCAGATAGATAGATAGACAGATGATAGAATTGTAAAGATTACACACAAAAATTCTGTTAGAATTAATAGATTAACTCAGTAAGTGGGCTGGATATAAAATCAACATGTAAAAATTAGTAACATTTCTGTAGCTAATGCTAAATTATTTGAAAGAAAGAAGTTAGGAAAATAATTCAACTTACAATAGGTATAAAAAAAAAACTAGTGTATTCATCACTTTCCTGTTGGTAGAACAAATACCAGCAACTTAAAGAAAATGTTTATTTGGCTCACAGATTCCAGTGAGTATAGTCCAAAGTCTTCTGACTCTAAGAAATAAATGGCATGGTGGAAGAATGTGGTGAGGGACAGCTGTTCATCCAATAGTAGCCAGGAAGCCAGAAAAGTGAGAAGCTAGGGACAAGAGTATATTCTTCCAGGTCATGCCCACAGTGAAGTCAACTAGACTTCACTTCTGACCCTCTTTGCTTTCACATAACAAGCCAGGCCTTACTTCTTAATAGCATATCAAGCACATCATCAGTGAATGAGTCCACTGATGAGTATTGCACTCCCATGATGCCATCACCTCTAAAAACTTCATGGAGACTCTACTGGCACATTATATATCTAAATCATTACATTTAGGAATAGACTCAACCAAAGAAATGAAAGCTCTCTATGCCAAACACTGTAAAATGCTGACAAAAGAAACTGAAGAGGACACATAAATGAAAAATAATCCTGTGTTCAGGGGCTGGAGGAAAATTCATTTTATTAAGATATCCATACTTCCTCAAACAAATCACAAATTTAATGTAACCTCTATCAAAATATCATTTTTCACAGAAATTCAAAATGACAAATGACTTTGAACCTGGAATTCTATACCTAATTAAGCTGTCAGTCAAATGTGATAGAGACTAAACTCACTTTCAGATACATAACAACTTAGAAAATTTGCCTTCTAACTACCATATCTTAGAGTGCTTCCTGAGGATGTATTTTCTTTTCCTTCAGTAAAAGCAGAACATATCAAGAAAGTGAAGGAGAGCCCCAAGATGATAATGGTACATCTGGTCCTAAAGGCAGTTTAAATTGGAGAAGATAATGTGTGGTTTTTATTGGTGGATAAAGGACATATTAAATAGCGTATCTAATATTACGTAGAGATTAAAAATAGAACTATTCTAAACATTAGGCAGTACAAAAAAAAAAAAAAAAGAGAAAACTTTTAGAAACTTCATGGGCCAAATGCTACAAAAGGAAAAAGGTAATTGGGCTGGGTGCACAGCTCAGTGGTTAAAGCTTTTGCTTACAAAGCATAAACTCTGGGTTCAATTCCCCCACACCACATAAATCAGGCAAGGTGACACATTCCTGTAGTTCTAGCACTCAAGAGGTTGAGGCAGAAGGATTACCATAAATTCAAGGCCAGCCTGAGGTACCAGTGAGTTCTGGTTCAGCCTGGACTACAGAGCAAGACTCTATCTCAAAAAAAAGAAAGAAAGAAAGAAAAGAAAAGAAAAGAAAGAAAGAAAGAAACAAAGAAAGAAAGACAGAAAAGCTAGGAAAAGAAAAGAAAAACCAAAAATAAGTCATAATGCTTTTTTTCAATTTTTAAACTTAACCTATAGACAGTACATGATAGATTAAATTTTGGTTACAGAATAAATTGTAAACGTTTTCAGCTTTGACAATGGAAATGAAAAAATACGGATGTTAGCAGCTGGGAAACAAGCAGAAATGAAGAAGAGCTGAACAGAAAAAGAGAGGCATTAGTATTCTCATCTTACAAGATCAGCATCATGGATGCTTCCTATAGTTAATAAAATTAGAAATTAAGGTGTAATGATAACTGTTAACGTGGTAGAGAATACCACTGAATATCTCATACTCTGTCTATTGTAGAGAAAGAAACAAATAAGGTCTAAACTAGATAAATTAAGCAATGATACAAAAAAAACTCATTCAGGCACATGAAATATGCTATATTCTGAAAATACGTTATAAGTGATGGACTCTAGAGAATGGTGCAAAGGTGGAATGGATATGGCAGGCGAATATTAATCATGTGCCCATCATATTTGAATAAAAATGTAGAGAGTAATAGACTGAAAGAAAGATATGGACTGGATTCTATTTAAGGACAAAATCACGCAACAAAAATTCTATAAAGTCAATGTGTCAAGATGATTAGAAAGAGGAAGTCACAGAAACAAAGGAGGTATTTTAAGAGCTCCATACAAAATTTCTGGCTCTCCTTCTCTAAGACACTAGATTTATTCCTGCCATAGTGCAATATCTCCTAGTTTTAGAGGACTATCAACTAGATAATGTATCAGTTATTTCTTTGGGGCAGAATATATATATATATATATATATATTCAAAAATTTTTTAAAGAATAGACTTTACTTTTTAGTGCAGTGTTAGTTTCACAACACCATTGAGCTGAAAGGTACACGGATTTCTCACTGTTGCTGGCTGCTTGTGAACGAACTGTGTGAAACCTTGTGGAACTGTGAGTTAAATAAATCTTTCCTTCCTTAAAATTGTGGATGCAGATAATCTGTCCCAGCAACAAGAAAGTAACTAAGAGAACATGTGACCCAGCAATTCTCCTCATAAGTACATACCCAAGAGATCTGAAAGCATATGTTCACACAAAAATGTGTACATAAATAAACATGGCAACATTATTTATAACAGTCTGGTATAGAAACAACCCAAAAGTCCACCACCTAGTGAATGGACAAGCAAAAAGTGACACATTCATATTATGAAGTGTTATTAGACTATAAAAAGAAACAAACTGCGGGTACATGTTTTTTACAGGTTAGATTTAAAATACGCCCCCCCCCCAAAGGATTTGTGTATTTAAAAGATGATTATGGGGTACTATACTCATCAGCGGATCAGAATAACAGTAAATTTCTCAACACAAAGCTTGAAATTCAGGAAAACTTGAGGGTAATGTTTTCAAGTTCTGAAAGAAAATACTTTCCAACTTTGACTGCTGTATCTTGCAAAGATATATTTCAAAATTGAAGGAGAAATAAAGACCTCCCACAATAAGGATAAGCTAAAGAAACTCATGACTACCAAGCCAGCACTGCAGAAAATGTTTAAGGTAAACCTAAAGAGACAAGGTAGAACAACCACAACCATGAAGCCAAGAGAAAGACAAATCTCAAAAGGAAAACAGAAAGGAATCGAGCACTAGAAAAATGACATGATAGTAATCAGCACATACCTTTCAATAGCACTCAATGTAAATGGTCTTAAGTCTCTAATCAAAAACAGACTGTCAGACTGGATCAAACAATAAGACTCAACTAAATATTGCCTAACCCACAAAAACATATACACACTGAAAGTGAACGTATGGGAAATGATATTCCAAGCTATTGCAGCCTCAAAGCAAGTAAGAGTAGCTATTCTAATTTCTGACACCATTAATCAGTATAACCAAAATGTACTACTAAAATAATTATGGAAAAGTGGGCAGTTCTCTGCCTCCCTTGGTGCCTCCACCAATAGCTGTCTCAAAGCTTTTTTTTTGGGGGGGAGGGGTAAATATGTCTTATTTATTGTAGTGGGATAATTTACAAATAAAGAAAGGCTAGCATGTATGCTTTAAACAATGAAAACTACAGTAGTCTGAGAAAAAAATTGATGTGGACATTAGAAAATGGGAAGATACCCACTGATCCTGGACAAGCCAATGTTCTCATAATGGCCATATTACCAAAACTGATATATAGATTCAATGCAATTCCAATCAAAATACCAAAAACATTTTTCAGAGAACTAGAAAAAAAATCGCAAAGTTTATATGGAACCAGAAAAGACCCAAAATAGCCAAAGCAATTCCAAGCAACAGGACAAAAACAAAAGCCATCACAACACTGGATATCAATTCATAAACCAAAAGTGATTTAAAGAAACAAACAAGCAAAACACCACCGCACTGGCATAAACACATATTGACGTACTAGTGGAGCAGAACTGAGGTGCAGGGACGAACCCAAGCACCCTCAGCCATCCAATCTTTGACAAGTGCCCCCCCCCCAAAAAAAAAAAAAAAACACACACACACTGGAAAAAAAGACAGCCTCTTTAACAAGTGATGCTGGGTAGACTGATTCTCCATATGCAGAAGGATGAAAGTGGATCCACATCTTTCCTCATGCACCAAAATTAAATCAGAATAGATGACAGACACAAATATTAAAATAGAAACACAACCTGCCAGAAGATAAAATAGACAAGTCCCTTGAAGATGTAGACATAGGAAGGATTCTCCCACTGGGACATTTACTGCACAACAGATGACATAAAAAATCAACAAATGGGATATTATCAAAGTAAGAAGTTCCTGCACAACAAAAGAAACAATCAACAGAGTGAAGACAGAAACATAGAATGGGAAAAAATGTTTGCCAGCTACTCTTCAGACAGACGGCTAATATATAGAACACACAAGGAATTGAAAAAGAAACTAAACTCCCTATAATAAAAGACTTCATTAAAATGGACAATTAAAATGAATAGTTTTCAGAAGAAATACAAATGACCAATAAATACATGGAAAAATGCTCATCATCTTTAGCCATAGAGAAATGCAAATTAAAGCAAGAGAGGTTCCATCTTACTGCAGTTAAGAATGGTTTTTACCAAGAATTCAAAACACAACAAATGCTGGCAATGTTGTGGGAAAACAAGAAGCCTTTCTACATTGATGGTGGGACTGGTAAAACCATTATGGAAAGCAGTATAGAGATTCCTCAAAAAGAAAGAAAGAAAGAAAGAAAGAAAGAAAGAAAGAAAGAAAGAAAGAAAGAAAAGAAAAGATATATTTCATTTGACCCAGCCAGACCTCTTTCCAAAAATATTAAAGACATCATACATGCATACCTATGTTTTAACGGCACAACTCATAATAGGTAAATCTTGGGAGCAGCCAGGATATCTATCACCAGATGAATAGATAAAGAGGATGTGGTATATATACACACTGGAGTACTACTCTGCCATAAAGAAAGAAATATTTGAGTCATTTGTAGGAAAATGGATGCACTGTGAGACTATTATGCTAAGTGAAATCAACGAGACACAGAAGCCTAAATACTGCGTGGTTTCTGTAATATGAGAAACTCAAAGTATAAATAAGGGAAAGAACAAAAGAGCAATGGCAGGAGACAGGGAAACAGACTTCTGTGGAGAGGAAGAGAGGGTGGGAGGGAGGGAAGGGAAGTAAAAATGATGGTCTGTGCGGGATGTGCATGGAGTGACACATCCAGGCGAATGGAGCGTTATGTATCACACATACACAATCATAGAAACAATTTGGGGAATACTCATATTGATCAAAGAGTATCTTCTCCTGTCAATTCCTACGTATGCTATATAAAATGTCAACAAATAGAGAAAGGACAAGAAGCACAGAATGGAGCCAGAAAGCCCCCGCCTCTGACCCAGAGAGCGAACTTCGCTTACGTGGGAACACGGAATGGGGAACATCTCGGCGTGGAACACTGAACCCGCCGTCCTGTCGAGCTCGTCTCGCTCCCCCATCTCGAGCTTACGGCTGGGTGAAGGGTTTGTCCGTTTCTGGACACGTCCCAACTTAGAGCTCGGTCTGTACCTATGAGAATTTGGGATTGTAATGGTACTGAGCTGTGTCCTACTCCGAGAACTCACTGCGCATCGTTGCAACATTATGGTAAATAAGCGTTAGTAGCTGCAAAGACGTGACACTCGTTCTAGTCACATGAATCATCTTTGAATTTTTTCTGTTTAGAAGTTCTTTGACAGTGAAGCTCATATAAATCAAATTATTATTGTTAAATAAAAAATAAGTAAACTAGCCTAGAAGAATGGCTCAGTCGTTAAAGCGCTGCAAACACTCAGTCAAGCACTAAGTCCTGAGTTCGATTCCCCAGCACCACATAAGCCGGGTGTGGTGGTGCACACCTGTAATCCCAGCACTCCAGAGGCTGAGACAAGAGGATTGCTGTGAGTCCAAGGTCAGCCTGGGCTACATTGTGAGTTCAGGACCAGCCTGGGCTACAGAGCAAGACCCTGTCTCAAAAAACAAAAAATAAGTAAACTAGGAGACCAGGAAGAGAGCATTGTAGCAGATAATATGAAGCAAAGTTTTGTAATAAATTAATATTATTATAAATTTAAATAAATAACCATCTACCCATAATGATTTAAGTACTTAGAGAATGGATTTAAAGGCCAGCATTACAAAAGGTGTGGTTATTTTGTTCCTTGGGTCTCTCTCTCTCTCTCTCTCTCTCTCTCTCTCTCTCTCCTCTTTTTCTAGAAAGTGATGCTTACAAGAGTTAGGTAAATTTACAGGTAATAGCTAAACTAAACTTAAACTTCAGTCTCTTTTGTTGATGTTGCTGCTGTGGTTGTTTTTTGTTTGTTTTGAGACAAGGTCTTGTTCTGTAGCCCAGGCTGGTCCTGAACTTATATCAGTGCCCCTGCCTCAGCCTTCCAAGTGCTGTAATTACAAATGTGCACCACTCCACCCAGCTATTAGTGGTGCTGGGGGAATTGAACCTGGGTCCTTGTGCTACTGAGCTACTGCCCCAACTCTTAAACTTTAGTTTTATTCTACTAACTCAATATTTTTCTTAATACTTGGAAATTGCCTCACATTATTTTAGCTTCCTTCTTGGGGGGACTTTAAATTTATCCTATGTAACATCTCCCTTGACAATAATAATAATTACTAATAAAAGAATACAAGGTGCTCTCTTAATAGGCAAAGAGAGGATGATATTTTTCACATAACTGAAAAGGAAGTTTTGTATTAGCGAGATGTAAAGAATAAGTGCTCCCAGCTACTCAGGAGACTAAGGCAAAAGGATCAAGTCCAGCTAAGAAACCTAGCAAGACTAAAAATAAAAACATAAAGAGGGGCTAGGAATGTCGCTCACCCATGGGTTCAACGCAAGTAGCACAAAAAAAGAAGGCAAATGCAATTGTGTTGGCTTTAAAAGGGAATAGCTAAGTGGTTAGACGGTATAACTGGGCTGTTGGACAGGAACCAGGACGAGCTTTCTTCTTCAGTGATTTATTTTGGTCTTTTATTTAAAGTAGCCCTTATTTTTAGATTGTCTGATTAACAGTCAACTTAGAATCTCAGCAAATTTCTTAGTGAACAACTTTAACTTTCCAAAACCACCCCTGCATTTCTTCTCCCTTCTTTAAAAATGAAATACACCTCTTTCTGGGACACTGGCCCCAGCTTAGGTCATCCAAAACTTCCTAAGACCTAAACATATCAGAAAGGATTCAACCATATCCTTAAAAACTAAAGTCTGTGCTTCATATTGGCTGCCTCAATGCATCTTACCTGTTCTCCTACCTTAGTTATTTTTCTGTTTATGAAAATTAACCAGTTTCTGAATAATTTCTATCAGAATTGGTCAACCTGATGACTCAAACCTCTCACATGGAATATTCTGTTCTTCCCTACTCATTGATGATCTTCATAAATTATATTGTAAGGTTAATGAGATTGTTAAAAAAAAAAAATCAACAGCTGGTGGTTTTAACCATACCTAGAACAACCAGGAACTCTGGTTAAGGAGAGTTAAGCTCACAAAGAAATCCATGTTCAAACGGGCCCTGAATATGGCAGGAAAGAAAGGCAAAGAAGCCCCATCAAAATGAAAACTTGGTGACTATGTACAAACCTGTTGCGGTCCAAATCCAAAATGCCTCTCAGAAGTCTTATGAGCTTGGCAGGTGATTGGGTCATGGATATATTCATCAGTGGATTAATCTATTAACGTGGGGCCTGAAAGGAGGGGTGGATGACTAAGGACCTGGCCTGCTGAGTCTACCCCCCTCTCTGGTCCTCTCCTCTGTCCCAGCTGCCAAGCAGTTCAGAGTTCTCCTCCATGCCAGACCCTCCTGCTGTTTAAGCCCTCCAGCCATGCGCGGATGGAGACTCTGACGCGTGAGCCAAAAGAAGCCTTTCCTCCTTTAACTGTGGGTGTAGCGGCTGTATCCCTGAAACTGATTAGGATAATGGGAAAAGGCAGACGAAGTCATGAAGACCTTGCCTGGACCTCACAGATTCCTGGAATCCGAAGACAAGAAAGCAAATACAATCTCATTTTCTGATGATCAGTTTGATCCTCAAATTCTGTCCCAAATGAAGCCTCTAGATCTTTCGGTTCATGGGCCAATGAATTTCTTCTCTCTGATACAGAGCAATTCAAGTAGTGTTTTTTGTCACCATCAACAAAAGGCGTCCAAACTGATATAGATTTCAATTACACAAATGCTTTTGTGTGAGCTATAAAATATAAGTATATTCATACTTTCAGCAATTTCTATTGGGAGATAACTTACAGAATCTGTTGATCTAGACATTGTTAGATATATATCTAGGACAAATGGAAGCAATTATGTACTTTGTGAAATATGAAACTATGCAACGTCGGTTTGTTGCACCAGACTGCTATTGCAATCAAAACTCCTTTATGCGTTTGCTACTGATCACCCTCGAGACTTCAAGTGAATTCGGCCAATCTGAGGTCAGCAGAGCCCAGACTGTCACATACAGAGGTTTTATTTATGTAAGCAATCAGAATTTACTAAACAAGTTCAGTAGTAGATGATGTTTCATGTTATAAGAAATGTAGATCAACTTAGAAATGAATTACCAACATTTAGGGATGGTAATAAAATAATAAACTTATGATAAAAGTTTTAGGCAGAAAAAGATGAGAACATTTTATGCTGTTCATTTAAAAAACCAGTATTTTATTGGCTAGACATGGGGCTTTCTTTGTAAGCCCTCCCACCCGGCTCTCTCCTCCTTCTAGGTCCTCACTCCCGCTAGGTAAACTCCAGAACAGATCTAAATCTCCAAGCCTCTGTTTTAAGTCTTTATCATAGTGATGATACCCCTGATAAAGGGGAAAAGCATTTCTGAGTGACCATTATTAATTAAAACGTTTTTCAACCCAAGCACAATTAAAACTGGCTTAGAGAAGAGAGAATTTAATGCCGACATAATTAGAAAGACCAGAAGGTGAACTTGAGGGTCAGTTTGAGCCAAAGGCCATGACATCATCCTCAACCTCCCCGTTCCCACGCCCCCAGCTGATTCCCATGGAAGTGCCTTCCTTCCTGTAGCGGATTTATACGTAGGCTGACTTTTCTTATGTTAGCAAGTTGGCAGGACTAAATGTGTTCTTATCTACACTGGAGGCAGGGCTTCCCTTCCTTCCAATGGTAAAGTTTTCTCCTTGGCTACCCTGGCCCCCAGCACTAGGTATTAAGTCAAGGGCTTTTACACTGAGCTGCTGCCCTAGGCATTATTATTATTATTATTTTTTGAAACCGGATCTCACTAAGTTGCTAAACTAGTAAGAACCCATATGTAGAGTTAGAGAAAATTTGATTCCACTCATCCATTCAGTTTCTACCCAATCCAGGAGGGTGAAATGGGTGCTGTGAAAGCAACCACAGGATGTTGTGTTATCACATGCCAGACGGAAACTAAGCATAGGCCAGACTACAGAGAGTTTTCAATGAAAATGTGCCTGGATGAGGAAAAAGTACATTTCTGTTGTTGGGAGAAAGTTGTGTAGAAATATCCCACTGGGGAGTCATGCTTCTTAAGCCTTGCATAATTCCAGACTAATTTGTGCACAAGACTAAACAGGAACGAGGGAGAGATGGATTCTCACAGTGCATGCATCTACTATCATGATTGCCTGTTTTTACCTGTTGGCTTTGCATTTTATTAAGATTATTTCTAGTATTTCATAGCATGCTTTTTACAAAATTAATTTCCTAGCGTGTTAGAGTATTTGGCCTTATTTTAGCATGTCTAACTTCTATTCCCAGGATACTTATTTTTCAGGCCAATTTTCTCAGCACTATCATCTGGACCACCTTTAAATGAATGCTTAGTTACTATTACTATTGGATACTAAGGACTTCTTAAGTCACGATAACAATGAATATTAAATTAAAATCAAAATAGTGACAGTTACAAAGCATTTATAGAAAATATTTTTGGTACCCTAGGTGATATCCTTTTAAGTCCATTTCTGATCTCCAGTGGTAATCACTGTACAACAAACTAAAATTTTTTTTAATATTTGGTCTCTGCTGCCTGTTTCTAGCATAGAGCTTTTTAGAATGCACGTGATATTCTAAGCATTCAGAGCCTTAAGTGCATATTTTGTTGTACTGTTTGTTTTTTGACCCTGGTTGCTGACACAAAGCTCTTAATCCTATGGAATTTCCTGGATGTTAGTAGTGGCTTTTGTTCCAGTGAGGCAATTCTCTGTGGGCTCCGTGATGGGAGATAGTCACCAGAAAGATCACAATTAGAGGGTTGGAACTTTCAGCATCACCCTTCTCCTCTGGGAAAAGGAGAGAGGCTACAGATAGATCAGTAATTGATCATAACTCTGAAAAGCCTCCAGGAAAACCCTAAACTACAGAGTCTGGAGAGCTTCCGGGCAGGAGGTCACATACAGGTGGGGGAGGAAGTACACCCAGAGAGGACATGACAACTGTGCACGTTTCCTTGTACTTTGTCCTATGCATCTGTTCTGGCTAAATGTCCCTAAAGTGTGTCCTTCATAGTAAACCAAAAGCCAAGTGTGGTGGTACACACCTGTAATTCCAGCATTCAGAGAACTGAGACAGGAGGATTACTTTGAGTCTGAGGATAGCCTGAGTTACATAGTTCAAGGCTAGACTGGACAATATAGCAAGACCCTATCTCAAAAACAAAAGAAAACAAAACCCATAGGAAAACCAGCACTCTAGCAAGGAAAATGCTTTTCTGAGTTTTGTGAACCAGTCTAGCACATGATAGATCTAATTAGGAGGTTGTTGAACGTCTGATGTAGAGCCAGTTAGTCAGAAGCACAAGTGACAGCCTTGGCTTGTGACTGGCATCTGAAGGGGGGGCCAGTCTTGTGTGAATGAGCCTGTAACCTGAGGGATCTAATACTAACTCTGGTTAGTTTCAGAACTGAATTGAATTACAGCATACATACATGGTTGATGGTTAAAAACAGGAGAATTGCTTGGAGTGGGAAAATCCCCTGTACATATCTGCTGTTGAAAGTTGAAAGTCTGAGTACAGTCGAGAGAAAAACAGTGAGATTTTCCTGTACAGACTGTGTCGCCTGAAATAGGACTGCCAGGCTTTCCCCGTTCAGTCTCATGGCCTTTTTAAAATCTGAAGCCACAGGTACCTACTTCTCCCAAAGGCAAGCAATGCCAGGAAGTGTAGTAGATGCTCAATAAATACTCGTTGAATGTAAATATTAGAATTACCACTCACCTACATTGTCCATACAGAGTGGGGCAAACACAACTGGAATCTGAATTTCTCGAGACATAATAGTGTCATCCAGTAAACCTTTTTATAGTGATAAAAAGGCTCTCTATCAGTGCTGTTCCATACAGTAGCCACTGCTCAAATGGAGCTACTGAGGACTGGAAATGTGGCTGGTGTTAGTAGATAACCAAATGGTTAATTTCTTTGTTGTTGTTGTTGTTAATCTACATTTAAATATAAAGATCCAGATGCAGATATGCTTAATGACTATGATAGTGACCAGCACAGGATAAGAAATGGCAATTGTTTCCACAAAAGTCCTCTTACTCCTTGCTGAAAAAGTTTTTTAGAAATAGTTTGCAGGTGCACAAAATTATTAGCCAACCTGGCAGAGATTCAGCTTGAAGCTGCTTCGTGGCAAGTGGACAATGCTGTTCATTTATATGACTCAGAGTCAAGACTTAGTCAAAACGGGCAGGTGGTACCCAGAAGTTATGTCTTGTGTGGTTACCCTGGTGTATGTGTATGAAGAGCTCTTAGAACAGACTTTTACTACTGTATTTCTTGGTTGGCATAGATAAGCTGATTTAGCAATGCAAATGAAAGTTTAAATACAGCCCTTTCAGATTCATTTACATTTAAATAAGAAAAACCGCTGCTTTGAAAAAAACCATTCATGTTCTAGGAAAACATCCTTAAATCCTTTATTATTAAAAAAAAGTCCTTTTTACTTAGAAGAAAAAGAACCCTATGATTGCCAGGGTTTAGGCTGCAAAGACTGAACCCCTAGGTTCTAGCCTCAGCTCTCTCTGACTCAACTCTGACATTAAGAAAGGTGGGGTGGACTTAGACCAGGGGCTCCTAAGTGTGCAGCCAGATGTACACATACTACAGACTTTGCTTCTCTTTTGAAACTCTCAGGGCAGCAGTTTTGATAGCTTTTGTGGTAGAGACCAGTTCCCAAGTCTTCCCAGAGTACTCCTTCTAAGATTTTTATCCACGAGATTCATTTCTGCCTCTTCTCTCCCACACCTGTCTCTCCATACTACTTCTCCTACCACACATGGACATAACCAACCAATTAGAACCAAAGGTGACTGTAATGTCATTTCAGATCTTGAGGAAACACAGGGACTGCCACAGGGATTAGGCCACTGAGACCATCATGGGGACAAAGAACAAACTTGAGCCTTAGCCTGTTATCATTAAAAGTATAATTTGCAGAATTTTTTCCTAAGATAAATGGGGCCCTAAAAAAGATGCTTTGGGCTTACAGATACTCAAGAGGTGACCAAAAGTAGAACAAAGCTTGACCTTCACATTGTAAAACTCTGGGCTCAATTCTTCAGGTCTATACCTAGGCATGGTAGTCATTAAGGATGTGTAAGATTGAAATTTGGCAAATATTGATGTGAGTTACATCTAACAGTAAGTGGCACATTTTCATATGATAATGGTGATCTGTCAGTTCATCCTGGACATGTGACAAAGGACAAAAAAGAGGGGGAGAAGAAATGAAGGCCACATCAAGGCGGCCAGCTCGACCCTGAACTAATCACCTTAGATCTTATTGAGAAAAACTGTGCATTGTGCTAACTAAAACAGTACGGATGGAGGAACTTGGATCCCAGGGATAAAAATCCCACCCACCATGTTTTGGTGAGTGCTGCCCTGCCTGTGTGGAGGGGAACTCACCCTCCTTCCAAAGGGCAATAAAACAAAGACTCATGTTTCTGTACTCCTCACCTCCGTGTCCTTCCTTTGTTTGAATAGGTGAACCCCTGAGAACCATTTACCTCATTTGCCCTAAACTTCCCTGGCCTGTCCAATTGCCCTTCTAAACTAAGAACTCAATGGCCTGAAGTGTCGATTACCCTGAAATTATGTACTTCAGCACAGCCTCACGTGTGAGGTCACAAGATTCCTCTCACAGAAACTGAATTGCCCCTGAAGTAATGAGGATTCCTCTCATGGGAACCAGATTGTCTGTCATGAAAAGTCAACCTAAGGACTGACCAGATCCCAGCCCATAAAGCAACCCATAAAACTGGTCCCCTTTGCTTCAATAACATTCCAGTCTGATCCTCTATCATTGTATACCTTCTCTAGCTGCTTTCAAGATACAGTCCTTTTCTTGACTTCTCTCATTTTCCAATCAAAGCTTTAGCCTATAAATGAGTGTCATTGCCTTAGTTTTGGTTTTTCTTTTTTGAGACAGGGTCTTGCTCTGCAGCCCATACTGGTCTTGAACTCACTATGGAGCCCAGGCTGACCTTGGGCTCATGGCAATCCTCCTGCCTCAGCCTCCCCAGTGTTGGGATTACAGGTATGCACTACCATGCACAGCTTATGTGGTGCTGGGGAATCGAACTCAGGTACTTAGCGTTTCTTAGTTCTTGCTAGGCAAGTGCTTCCTCCAGCCCTGTTGCCTTAGTTTTAATTTCCACTGTCACTAATGCAAAGACCCACCCTAGCTGGTGACAGGGATGGAAGTAAATGCAGGTAGGGAAGACTCAGATATGCAGTCTCATTGCTTGAACCTGCTTGAAGCAGCTGAGCATGTTGGTGTATTCTTCTTTGAACCACAGGTGATCCCTGCACACCTGCAAACGTGCTGAAGTCATAAGGACACTTTATGTGCCCGCTCCAGATCCTCAGTTCTGCCGCCTTTCCCATCCCCAGAGTGGACCCTGCCTGTATCTGCTCCCCAAGGGTTCCTCCCCTTGGGCCCCTGGCATGAAACCTGGTAGAAATTCCAAGGTTCTAGATTTACTGCTGGGCTAGGAACCATTTTTAAAAACCATGAAAGAAGAGAGAAAGAGAGAGATAAAGAAGAAAAAGAAGGTAGAGAAAGAAAGATGGAAAGAAAGAAAAAAGAAAGAATGAAAAAAACCCTGTGACTGATAGCAACGGGAAGATTCTGTCATTCTTGTACAGTCCAAGGATCACATGGAAGCCAAGTACAAAATGATATATTCATCCAATCTCCAAGGGCACATTTTTAAAATTTAGATTTTAAAACTATGGCTTTTGCTCTGCATGAAATGAGCTGCTACTGAAGGTTTTGAGCAAAGGAATGACAAATTAGACCTAACTCCTAAAATCCCTCTGGCTGCTGGCTTTGGGTCCCTGAGCATTACTCACCCTTGGACTTCCCCTGCTCTGCTCCTGGCAGTAAACATCCTTCTTGCTCTGCCTGCTGGGCTCTCTTCCTCCCCTCACCAGGGCAGCAGGCTCTGCTCCCACATGGGTCTCCACACCCTACCTCAGGCAGCGAGCAGTTCTATACCTGCTGACACAGCCCCCCTTTCCGGCCTCTCTGCTGCAGGGAGCAGAGCCACACGCCGCTGGCTCCTTCTCAACAACCTTACATCTGAAATCAGTACTGAGCTCTGTGTTGTTTAACTTGGTGTGGGATCTTCACCTTTACCTCAGAGATGCTCAGGCGAGGGTGACCCACACACGTGAGCACTGGTCAGAGTTCCTTCAGCTCTCATCTGACCTCTGCAGTGCTGCTCACCTCTGCCTCTCAATTTTACTTTCTCTGGCTCATACAGATGTTCCAAGAATTTTCTGTACATGAGTCATTGCCTTTTACATAAAAAATAGCTGAACCAATTTATTATTGGAAATGAACTTAAGAATAAAATGACACAAAATCTAAAAATACCCAATAGAATTAAATAGGAAAAATACTTAAAAACTATATCCCACCAATCCATCATAAGCATATCTTCCAAAACTAATCATATACACATGAATAGCTTGTTTTACAAAATGATAAATACGTACCTTTGCATTCTACTTTCTCCATTGTCAGGGTCTTTGGGATTCCAGGCCGCTGTTGGCAACCAGCGATCAGGAATCAGAGAAATCTGGGGGAGCAGAGTCTCGAGGGGCCACGAGTACGATGGACTAGCATCAGGGATACTGAATCAGTGTAATAGCTCATTGTCTGTGGGGGCCAGGCTTATAAGCAGTTGAAGGGAGGAGAGGCAGCCAGGGTAACAGGGCAAGGGGCATTTGATGGGAGGAAGTTTGGAGTCTGAAAGTCATCTTGTGAACCCGATCATGTGATTTCTGGTAAGGGTCTTTGGGTAGGGGAAAATTGGGGATTTGAGTAGGGTAAAACCTGAGACGTGGGCCTTCCTGGGCCTGGGATAAAAGGGAAGGGCTCCAATCCTGCCGGTGTCAAGATTATCAGGGTCTGAGCCGCCTTCTACCTTTTGTTATCCCTCAGTCTAGTCAGGATCCCACATTTCATATTTTTTATATTAGAGAATGAGCATATCCCCATGTTGTTAAATGAATGGGTTTTAGAGGCTATGCGGGCCTCAACAGCATAGTTGTATCAACATTTAATCAATATTCTACTTAAGTATTTTGAATGTGTCTAGGAATTTAATTTGTAGCCACATTATAAGAAATGTATTACACACAAGTATCTGTATAGATATCTGACAATTTCAATCTATTACCTTCCCAGAAGGGGATTTACTGGGTCAAGGTTAAAAAAATACATGTAAGGCAGGCTGAGACCCTCTCCAATGAAAACTTCAAATCCAAGCAGGAGTAACAAGAGCCAGGAGAGAACTATCAGGTCCCTTATGATCCCCTGACCACCAGAGGAAGTTAAGGTAAGTTCTAGGAACCCTAAGTAAGTCAGGCCTTCAATCTCTTACGCTGATTTCGAAGGACCTGCACCTGCCAGAGCACATTCATTCATTTTGTGAACAGCTTCAGCTCTCAGGGACAGCAGATGGGTAAACACACCTGGTTCAGCTGGCTTCAAGTTTTCCTTTAATGGAAGAAAGAAGCACCAGGTAAAAACATAATCATCTTCAACCCCTGCTTCTCTGTCCATGCAGTAGGCACAAAATGGCCTTTACTCGGGTTCCCAATTAAATCTGAAGATACTCAATCTAAAGAGCAACTATTCAATGGAAATGAGAAATCTGCAAACTATTGATACCATATAGGTTCAGGAAGGGTGGATGCAGCAGGTTGCTCAGCACTTCCAGCATCAGCGAAACAAGAGCAGGTTTTATGTAGAATGTAGACACAAAGCAGAAAACCAGAGGATGATGTTTTTCTTCTTGAATTTTACATGGCAATTGCCTTCTAAGTTTCTGAGTGATTACTCTCCTCCTACTGTATGTTGATCTTCAAAATATACCTAGGATGTAAATAAAAATACTTGATCCTTTTCAAGTCCTTGATCCTTTGAGGTGAGACTCACAGATCATTCCTTTATCACTAATAATCTATCTGGACTAGACTCATTTCCTTCAACTTTTATCTTAATGCCTCCTATAAACTAGACATTGTGTTGGGTTGATTTACAAAGGTGACAAAGACAGGACCGCTGATCTTGAGAACACCAATCTGTTGACTGAAGTAAAAATTTTGCCAATGTGTCTAATCTTACTTAAGGTTTAAAAAAGGAAATAAACTAAACAAAGCTTGAACTCAATATTTGCATAACTAAAAACTACAAATGGACCAGGAATCTGATATCTGAAAATAAATGATATGTGTGGATATAATGCACAATTTTATTCTCACTATTAAACTTCAGAGATCAGATGCATTTACGCCCAAATCAAAACTTGTAAAGGTGAGCAGCTACTCTTTAGATCCTTCTCCAATGCAATCATTACTCTTCATAAAAGCTCACGGTAAACATCAATTTCTATATAATTAAAATCAGAGCATTTGTTTGCATAATAGGAGAATGCCACATCATACGTGATGCCAGTCTAAGACAGACAGATTCAGATAAGCAGATCTGTTTACAATCATAAATGCCTTAGGGAAATAATCAACTCTAGGTAATTCAAAGATAGAGTAAAGAGCTTGCGAATTATCTAGGCAACCCTCCTCCTCTCTTTTTTCTTCCTTATGTGCCTGGGGCTTCCCCATTTGCTACTTACTACATTCATCGGGGCCTGTAAAAAAGGAAGAAAGGCGGAAGTCAAATATCAGTTTTGTAAATACATAATAGTTCTGATGAAAGAGTTTGCTAACTGGCAATACTTAAGAATATATAAGGGTACAATATCCGGAGATTTTTAATGGTCAAGATACTGTCCTTCTTTTACCTGGTATTATGGTTTGTGTCTGGAGTGTCCTCCAAAGCCTCATGTACTTGCATGTTGTGGACTACATGGATACCTTGTGCTGCTGGGAGGTGGGGACCGGCGAAGGAGCAGGCGCGTGGGCTTGACCTGGAGGGGTGTGTGCTGGCCGCACCCCTTCTCCCTCCCATATTTCCTTTCTGCCATGTAGTGAGCAGACTGTCTCCTGCTGCTGCTGCCACCTCCACCATGCTGTCCTCTACCACTGCTGGCTGTCCATAAATGGACTGTGACCTTCTGAAACTGTGAGCTAAAATAAATCTTTCATCTCTTAAGTTGTGAGTGTCGGGTTTCTGTCTCAGCAACAAGTAAAATAACTAAGCTTCCTAGTGAACGGACAACTAAAAAATTAGTTATTGCTGTTATTAAATATGCATACTTGTGCATTCTAAGCTTTTAAGTGTCTGCTTCAAACTGTTTTATATTTTTAGGGAGATCCAGATGGTCTTACTCTTTTGCTTCTGTGATAGAACACATGACATCCATGAATTGAGATTTGTGTAACTTGCAGTTTCAGGAGGTCTCTCTCAGTCCATTCAGGCTGGCAATGATGGGGGCGCATAGCAGGAAAAATTGGGCAGAGGCCTGCTGCCCACAGCACAGCGGGCGAGAAGCCGAGTCCCAGAGGAAGGACAGACTGCTGTGTACCGTCCATGTCCTCTCCCAGTGATCTGATCCACAACATCCAAATACATGAAAATCTGGGAGAGATTCCAGATCCAACCATAACTGTAGCGAAATGTTTTCACGTGGCAATGTTCTTCCTGCTGCCGGATGACTGCTGAAGCAAGTCCACTGATGAGAAATAAGTGGGGAAGCAGAGCAGCGTGTCTCTGCAGAGCTGGGAATACTGACCCTTCCAAGACGCTCGGTCATTGTGACCTCGTTTCTGTTCATCTGAAAGTGAGTGTTGAAGAGTGAATCGCATCAGCTCAGCAGATGCTGGCAGGATCAGAAGATGCCGTGCGTCGGAGATGTTCCTGGTGCCTGCTGTCACAGAGGCTGGTTTACAAGGACCAGAGCCGTGGCCAGGGCAGCACTCCTACCACTGTCTTCCTCGGCTGCATTGCCTATTTTCCATTTAAGCCAGTTTTTGTCCATCTTCGTTTCTGTTGCTATGTCAAGTTCAAGCAACAAAGCTCAGCAAAGCGAGAACACCTAGCCACGTGAGTCAGTTGTCACTGTGCTGGGGTTAGAGCGTCCTACATAAGTGACCAGCTTACTTCTTCAGGGGAATGGCTCTTACTGTGCTTGATTAAAGAGTGAGTTACTGTATGTACACGCCCATTGCCAGAACTTAACGCTCAGGGCTCATCTCTGTCCTACGGAGCTATCCAGTTCAACCTGGTTGGAGGTCCATCCAAGAAAACGAAAACCCTGCCTTGACGTTATCTGGCAAAGTACACTCTGAAGAGTGTGCGTCCAGTTCCTGCTCCATTTGCTTTACAATCTTAGTAAAAAAGGAAGGAAATGCATTTCCCTTTCCCCTACATTGTTGAACTCTGACTTAAAAAAAAAAACCTCAATATTACCATGTAATTTCAAATGCCTCAAATACACAAAAAACAAACCCAAAATCTAGAATTAGGAAGGAAAACAGACTTCTAAAGAAGTACTCACAACAGGCTTGTCACTTACCCTAGCAATCCATTTCTCTTCTCTCTGGCTGTTCTCTCTATAGCTGGCATCCACCTTTCCGCACCTTCTTTGAAGCCTGGTGGGGCACAGTGCTGGCAACTGAGGTCTATACGGAAGCATCCTGGGGGTTCTAGGTGCGCCTTTGATTTCCTCACAAAAGGAATAAACAAGGTTGGAGTAGCTGCCTTCCCTCTTCTGCCTTCCTTGTACTTGGAGGTGAGGCTGCAGCTACCATCTCGCTCTCGTGAGTGCAGACAAATTGACACTGAAAGCTGAGTGCATGTGAAAGGCCTGCGTCTCTCAACGCCATCTTTGAACCCCTGCATCAGCCATGGACTGTCTGTGGTCTATTAGACAAAAATGAACTACAGTTTGCTTACAGTTTGCTGCGGTCTTTTTATCACTTGCACACAAAAGCACTCCCATCTCCTACAGTGCTCAATTTAATGGCTTACTATTGAATCCGACAGGTAAGTTCATATTAAATTTAATAACTAATCCTAATAAGCAGTAATAACTTCAGAAGGAAGCTAGATATGTGGCTCAGTGGTAAAATTATGTCTAGGATGTGTGTGGCCCTGAATTCAATCCTTGGGTCAATAAAGAAATAATTTTAGTAGGTTTATTTAAAAGCATACTCTTCATATAGATGGATATTCCAATACAACAGTTTCAGTCTTTCCCTTGTCCTGTTTTAATGACCCCAAGCTGACTTCCACGAGAGCCTGTGCCTACGGTACATAAGCACACTCTCCACTCTTTCGTTCCCCACCACCCCCCGTGTTGGCCGCTTCCAGTCAGCAGCTCCAGCCATGAAACAACCCAGCATCCTGTCTTCACCCTGCTCCACCAGGGCTGGTGGGCAATGCTGAAAAAAGCTAATCGTGTGTAGCACGTAGCCACTATCTTCCCTGCTCAGTACTTCTGTTACACATTCCTAGTCGTTCTCCTTTTTCCACAGTTCTCCCCAAATCTTTGCTATCTCCTCAACCTTCCACCACCTTTTCCGGTTTTACAGAGAAAGCAAGGTTTTAAGGTGGGAGACAGCCCCTCTCGCGTCTGACTCTCCTGTGAGGGACCCTCCTGACAGAACCGACCTGTGTGCCTGTCCTCTGGCACCATCCTTCTCCAGCACAGCTGCTCACTATCTTTCATCTATTCCTTTTTGTCGGTGCTTCTCTGAAGCTTATAAATAGGCTTAATTAACCTTAATAAGAGAAAGATGAAAGAAAGAAAAGACTCTCTTCTCTCTGTATCTCACCACATACATCTTTCTTGCTCTCCCCACCCATTTGTTTGGGTAAATTATACACCATGGTAGACGCACTCCCTGAACAAACTCTTGGCCTTCCCCAGCTCCTATCTGTGCTTTCTGTTTGGGTCTCCAAACCACTTCTATGCTTGAGGGGAACTGACTGTAATTATTCTCAGATATGGGCTCATCCTCCCTGCTAGTGTGATTAATTCAGATCATCCATTTCAGGCACATTTGAAATTTCCCTGCCTATCAAGAACTAGGTCAGAAATGGACTGACATAACTTTTAGACTTCTTTCTTTTAAGAAAGCCCTCCAGGGGCTAGAGGAATGGCACACCGGTTAAAATGCTTGCCTAATAAGTGCAGTGTGCCTACCAACTGCGAGGCCTTGGGTTTGATTCCCCAGCACCACAGAAGCAGGGCGTGGCGGCACATGCCTGTAAGAAGGCAACCATATGCCCTTTTTTTCTAGCTTTTGTAGTATCTGAGGTAAGTTCTGAAACTGCTTGCAGCCATTTTGCCAACAGGAAGAAAATCAGTAAACTGACAGGAAGAAAGCACTGCAAGATGACAACAACCATTCTGTGTAACACTTGTGAGTGAGCACCTGTCCTCTGATTCTCGTAGTTATACGAGCCCCTGAAGTTTAGCACTTGAGTTGTTTTCTGTATTGGACACCAAAGAAAGCCAAATAAGGAAACAAATGTAAATCTCACACTACAAGACCTTGCCTACTGTTCCCTAAATACGTTCTCTACCTGCTCCCTTCCCTCCCTCCTCCCCGTTGTCTCTGTCAAGTTCACCATTCCCCTCCCTAATTTTACCATATTGTAGTAAGGGCTAGGGTGTAGCTCAGTGGCTGAGCACTTATCTAGCATCAACCAGTTCTATTCCCAGCACCACTGTAAAGAGATGTAGAGACGGAGAGAATACTCGTTATACCACGAAAACCTAATACTTCAGCCCCTTGCCTGGGACCCTTCACGCATTGCTGCTGCACTCACTTACGAGCCTCTGGTTCATAATCACAGCCCAGGTCTTGGTTTTGTGGGCTTAGCCACCTTGTCATCATCTTCTCTCTGTTCCATCTTTCCAGATACATAGAATTAAGTAGTTAGTTGGGCAGATAGAAAATTATATCCTTGAAATTCTGAATCACAGGTAATTCTTAAACACACATCCTCTCCTCTGTACTGGCGGTTACTCTTTGTGAGTTGTCACCCAGCTGAGATGAGCTTCCCAGTCATGACACTGCCTTTGAGTTATCTACACTCCTGCAAGTAACCCCAATAAACTCTTTGGCTCACCAAGTTGGACTCTGATGCCATGATTACTTTGGTGTGTTGGCTGTGCTCTATCTGGGTGAGCAGACATTTGTTCATGTCTCCCAAGAAAAAATTTCACACAACCCATGGAATGTGTTTTTCAGCGATCTAGAACTCTTTTAAACTAGGTAAAATATTCATCCTCACCCAAAGTTTTTTTCCATGAAGCTTGGTCTACTTTTTCTATATTATCAATCCAAAGAAGTTTCCTACAAAAGATTAAGTATTCTGAGGCCAGAAACAAGGTTAGATTTGTCTTTAGAGGCTTGGGAGTATCTGCTTTGCCAAGTCTCTGGTGTCTGTTTGGTAAATAAATGAATGAATGAAATGCAAAGACTGAAATGTTATTTGGATGATTATTATGTCTTCTGCATGATAATCATTAAAATAATAATCATTACAAAGTTGAGGGATGGGGACATAGCTCAGTGGTGAGAGTGCTTGCCTATCAAGTGCAAGGCCCTGGGATCAGTTCCCAAGCACCACATAAAAATTAGCTGGGCATAATGGCACCTGCCTGTAATCCCAGCACTCTGGAGGCTGAGGCAGGAGGATTGCCATGTGTTTCAGGACAGCCTAGCTTACATAATGAGTTCAGGACCAGTCTGGACTACAGAGTGAGACCCTGCCTCAAAGAAGAAGGAGGAGAAAGAAGAGGAAGAAAAAGAGGAAGAAGAAGAAGAAGGAGGAGGAGGAGAGGAAGAGGAGAAAGCTGTCATTGACTGCAGCACTTCAGACACTTTCTCCATGAACCTATCCCTGAGAGACATCTGCATAACTATAACAGATACTGGCATTGTTCTTCTGAAATGCTTTCCTACTACTCCATTTTCTTCTACAATTATTCCTTCCTTGACTAGAGAGGCAGATATGTGATCCTGGGGATTTTGACTTGGTTTCTTTTTCTTTTCTTTTCTTATCTTTTTTTTTTTTCCTCTTATGGTCCTAGTTTTTTTTCTCATAAGAATTACTCCTGAGTCGATAAACTTTGAAAAATCTTTTTATATGCAATCCAATCTTATAGTAGGACACAAAAAGTCAATGTCACTCAGTATTATATTGAAATATATGGCCCCTATGGTAGATTTATAAAGAAACTGTTGTGTTATTTTTATAAAATAGATATACTCGCCATAGTCAGATTACCCTGTGCAAGCCTAAATATATTTCTGACCATTTTAATTCTTTCTAGAATTCAAGTGGGAAGGGATGCAATACATAAACAAAATTTTAAAAATGATCTTGTCCAAAAAAGTAGAATTTAAAACTTTCGGATTAAAACAAAATACCTAATTTTCTACCAGTAACTTACTATCAATAGAAAAAAAAAACTATTATAAGTTCAAAAAAAAAAGTTAAGTAACAATATGAGTTACATAATGATCTAACAAAGATTATCATATGGAAACAAAATGTAAAGAACATAGATAATTTTGTAAGGCACCCATTAAAATTGAAAAGAGCCAAAGGTAGGTGAGTTTTCATTTAAAAAATTTTTTACAAACTGTTTATTCAGTTGAAAAAATGTGCAAGCAACTATAATTTGATTTACTTATGATTTCTTTGTTATGTTGATTCAGAAAATGAATTGGATAATAACACAACTTAAAAGAGGACGCAGATGGCATAATAATTTCGCTTACTTAGCAACTAATAAGTTATCCACTATGGGCACTGTCTAGATTACCATAGTAATGTACAGAATTAGAACATTTAACAACAGGAAGCCTGGCTCCTACACTGAGAGGCCAAGGTAGAAGAGGCAGATGTTACATAAATAGCAACAGATCACATATAAACAAAGGAGTTCAGACTTTATTTTAGATTTTCATTGGATTTACCATCACTGGATATACTTTAAAAAAATCTGAGTTATACCAACAATATCTTTGTACTTACATCACCTGTTTTAGAGATGTTGATTAAACTGGATCTTACTTTTCCCCAAAGCATCATGAAATGATAAATGAGGAAAAATAGGGTAGCATAATGGAAAAAGCACTACATGTGAAATATCTTGTTGTTAGACACACTAGCCAATTGAACTTAAACACTTCATGTGGCCCTCATTAGTAAATGAATAAAAATATCAGCCTTATTCACCTTATAGGGTAAGCATCACATTTCATTAGTACATTCCACGAGAGCAGAGAACTTAGCTTTTATCATTCACTGATTCATTCCTCATACCTACATAGCCTTGATCCTAATATATGCTTAAATAAAATAAAAGAACTAAACTAATTTTCTGTATATTTTCAGATCTTAGTGGAATGAAAATACAAATCAACAGTGAAAGACATTACACAAACTATATTGATATAGATTAAATAATACATTGTTGAGCAAGCAATCAGGCAGGAGAATGAAGTAAATGAAATATCCACAGAAAAGGAAGTCAAACTACTCTTTCTTTGAAGTTGACATGATCCTTTGCATAGAAGACCCCCAAAACTACACCAAAATACTCTTAGAATAAACCAATTCAGCCAAGTTGAAAGATATGAAATCAATACACAAAAATCAACGGTATTCCCATACACCAACAATAAAAACATGGAGAAAGAGATTAGAAAAAATTCCCATTCACAATAGTCTTGAAGAAAATTGTATACCTAGGAATCAACTTCATCCAGTAAAGGACCTCTGTCTTGAAAACTAAAGAACTCTGAAAAACAAGAAATTGAAGAGAACATTAGAAAATGAAAAGAAAATCCTTGTTCCTGAATGGGCAAAATGAATGCTGTCAAAATGGCCATATTGCCAAAAATGATATAAAGATTCAATGTGATTCTAATAAGAAAAGTATTTTTTTACAGATTTGCAAAAATTGATCCTAAAATTTATATGAAACGAGAAGAAACTGAATAGTCAAAGCAATCCTAAGCAACAAGACAAAAATAAGAGACATCACAAAACTGGGCATCGAGCTATATCACAAAGAAAAGTGACGACAAAACCCAGACGACAGTGGCTCTTAGCACTCTCGGAATCCCACACTGTGCAGTCTTTTCCCACCAGCTTCGCTCATCCCGGACAGTGCTTCCAAGGTTCATCCACGATGGAGCATTGTTAGTACTTTATTTATGGTGGAATAACACCCCATTATGCGGATGCATCAGAGCTGGTCAGTTGATGGGCATTTTGGTAGTTTTTATTTTATGGCTATCATAAATAACAGTGCTATAAATAGTGCTTCTTTTCTTTGCTGGGCAGCAGTTTGTTAGCTTTATGCAATCCTATTTTATTCATTCTTGCATTTTTTTGCCTGTGCTTCCTGTGTCATATTTTAAAAAAAAAACAACAAACAGAACAGTGTCGTGAAGTCTTTCCACCTCTTTTCCTCTGGTAATTTCGTTTCAACTTTTACATTTAAGTCTTTACTACATTTGAAATTGATTTGTATGTGTGGTCTGAAATAACATCTAATTTCATTTTTTTTTATGTCAAACATCCAGTTTTCCGGCACTCTTTGCTGACCAGACTATCCTGCAATGTGTGTTTTTGGTAATGTTCTCAAAGATCAATTGCCCATAGGTGCAAGGAGCTCCCTGTTCTACTGGCCAATATTGTGCTTTTCACCAGTACCATGCTGTATTGCTTTACTTACTGCAGCAATCCTCCTGCTTCAGCCTCCCAAGTTCTGGGATGATAGGCATAAGCCACCATGCCCAATTTATGTGGTACTGGGGAATTGAACTCAGGATTTTGTGCTTGCTAAGCAAGTGCTGTAACTACTTTGTTATTCCTCCAGCCCCATTTTTGTACTTCTGAGAAGTATCTGTTCTATTCATTTGCCCATTTACTGACTGGACTGCAACTACACACAAGTTACAACCACACGGAATCCCTACAAGAGAGAACGTAAAATTCTGGACAAGTTTATCAATTCGCATAATTTAGTATTTTTAAATGAATTTAAAAATAAACGTAATTAGCTATGCATAGTGGTACACACTTGCAATCCAGCAGGAAACTAAGGCAGGAGGATCCCAAGTTCAAAGCTAGTCAAGGCTACATAACAAGTTCAAGGCTAGTCTTGACTTCACAGTGAGACCTTGTCTCAAAACCACAAAAATATAAACAAAGAAATAACTACCGACTATAAGGTCACTCTAGAAAATAACATTTATAAAAATCACTTAAGATAAAAAGACTTTAAAGATCAGGATTTTATTGCTCTTTGGGGAAACAGTACGTTTTTGTATTTAACATGAAATTTTTTATTAATTAATCTTTGTTAAGCCATAATCAATTAGGAAACAATAATAATAGTTTTATATGGTATACGAGATATAGAAAGTGTTCAGCTTTTCATTTAGTAAATAGTGTCTTATTGTTATTTTCTGTCAACTGAAAGCAACTGAGAAGCTAAAAGTGTGCAAACCCCAGATATGTGCCACCCTTTCCACCCTACGTGTCCCTCAGGCACGACCTCCTCACCTCAGCAGGAGAGCAGACCTCCACACAGGGCAAAGAAACACAAAACGCAACAAAATGGTGAATTGTTCATAGGAATTGTGAGAAATCGAATTTACTTCTCTAATAGTCAAAACTGGCTGTGTCTGTGTGTGTGCACAAGTGTGTATGTGTGGTGCTAGAAATCAAATCTAGAGCTTCCTATGCACTAGGCAAATGCTGTACTACTGAGCAACATTCCCAGCCCATATTTTAAAAATAAAACAATTTGCAGGCCTATAATTCTAGCACTCTAGAAGGCCGAGGCAGGAGAAAGGCAAGTTTGAGCCCAGCCTGGGCAACTTAGTGACAGTGAAACTCCATCTCAAACTGAAAAACCTAGACTGCAGTGGGGAATATATTTCAGTATGAAGGTGTTGACTTGATGAATCCCCAGAACTACCAAATAATATAAAATGGTAAAAATTTTGTCTCCTTGGACACTTTAAAGGATATCCAAATACATTTTTATTCCTCATAAATTTCTAACTTTATACTTTTACTCAAAAATACAAACTTAAGTGTGGATGACTATTTCTTGCTTAGCTTTCCTCTGGGAGAGCTCTCGCCTTCGCAACTGTCAACTGACGCTGACTTGCTACATGCCGCACATGTTCATCACAGATTCACTCCAGTTTTGACCTGCATCTGTCTGTCCATTGCTGATCTTCGGTCACTGGTCTTCAGTCTCTGGTCTTTGCCATCGTTCTTCGAACAACTGAAACCTGCAGCAGATGCTCACTAGCTGCCCTGCAGACCTGGATGGGTGTTCTACTTTGCAGCTGAGCATCCACTGGACACTCCAGCTCTCAAATGTGCAGGCCACCATCTTGGATTATATCTGTCCTCAGACTTGGAAGCCTTCCAAATAGGTTCTTTTTTATTTCCTTATAATTTCTGTCAATCATACCTTTTGTAGAACCCAAACTAACACAGCCTTGCACTTGTTAGGCAAGTACTTTAACCACTAATCTCTTCCCCTAACCCTATCTTGCCCATTACTGTGTGACTGCTGTGATTCAACACTCAACATCCACAGATTTAGGGAAGAAAAGGTTTATTCTAGCTCACAGTTTCAGAAGGTCACAGTCCACTCAGGGGCAGCAATGGAAGTACATGGCAGAGGCAGAGGTGGAGGCAACTCATGACATCACAATCAGGAAGCCGAGTCCCATCAGGTCCAGTCTTTCCCCAGAGGAAAAAGCTGTAACAATCTTTCTTCTTCCTTCCTTTTGTATAGTTCAGATTCCCAGTTGGGCCTCCCACATCCAGGTGGGTGCTCTTCCCTCATTTGCTGGCCCACAAATCACTCACACTCTAATTCAGACTGGTTCCTAATTGCCTAATCTAGGTATGATATGTATGATTCCTAAACCCTAATTCAGGCATGATTCCTGATTGCCTCAAGTTGGCATAATCTCTCCAACAGTCATAACCACTGTCTAGTTTTAGAAACTCTCTATACTAATTTGTTGCCTCAAGTATTTTCTCTTGCTATACTCTATTTTCCTCAATTAATGTAGAAGAGGCCTCAGTTTGGCAGTGCAGTATGACTTCCTCTTCTATTTGGAGAGGTGTCCTGTGTGTGGTTCTTTGTCTACAAGACAGACCCTGAGCAATTTGATATGTTGGCCATCTGTCATGAAAAGCAACAAAGAATGCAATGCAGACATGACCTTACTACAAGCTGAGAGAAGTCATTTACACCAAATCTACTGCCAACATCATACTAAATGAGGGAAAAACTAAAAGCATTTCCCTGAGTATCAAGAATAAGACAAGGGTGTCCACTCTCACCACTCTTTTTCAGTACACTACTCAAAACCCTAACTAGAGACAATCAGGCAAGAGAAGGAAAAAAAGAGAAAGGAAAAAAATTATCCTTAGTGTCAGATGACATGATCTTTTACATAAAAGAACCCAAAAAATTCCACCAGACGGCTCTTAGAACCAACTAACAAATTCAGTCAAGTTACAGGATACAAAATTAACACAAAAAAATCACTAGCATTTCTGTATACTAACAATGAAATCACTGAGAAAGAGAGGAGAAAAAAAAATCCATCTCATTCTTAGTAGCTGTTCCCCAATATTAAATACCTAACTAAGGAAGTTGCAATGAAAATCATATTACACTAAAACAAAAACATGTGATGAGGACATTAGAAAATAAGACATCTCCTGCTCCTAGAAGGCAGAATATTGTCCATTGGCCACATTACAGCTTCAGTGAAATTCCTATCAAAACACCAACAGCATTTTTCTCATAATTAGGGGAAAAAATCCTAAAGTTCACATGCAACTAGGAGACATCTACAACAGCCAAAGCAATCCTGAACAAGACAGAAGAAGGCAGCATCAGATTTCAGATATCAAGTTATATTTCAAAGCAACAGTGATTTAAAAAATAAAGCATATGGCATGGCACAAAAACAGGCAGGTGAACCAAGGGATGAGAACTGAGGACCCACTGACAACTTTGAGCAACCTCAACCATCTGGTCTTCAACAAAGAGGCAAAAAGCATACACTGGAGAAAAGATAGCTTCTTCAACATATAGTGCTGGAATAACTGATTATCCACATGCAGAAGAACAAATCTAGACCCATACATTTCATCTTGTACTAAATATGAAATGAAAATGAATCAAAAACCTACATAAAAAACAGAAACACTGATCCTACTAGAAGACAAAGTAGGTAAAACTATTGAAGTCACAGGCATAGGCAAAGACTTTCTCAACAGAACACCTATTGCACAAAGAAATAACACTAAGAATTAACAATTGGGATTGTATCAAATTGAAAAGTGAACAGCAAAAGAAACAATCTACAAAGTAAAGCAAGAGCCCCCAGCATAGGGGCTGGAGGAATGGCTCAGCGGTTAAAGCGCTTGCTTAGCAAGTCAAGTGCTGAGTACCCGAGTTCGACTCCGCAGCACCGGATAAGCTGGGCGCCGTGGTGCACACCTGTAATCCGAGCACTCAGGAGGCTGAGGCAGGAGGATTGCCCTGAGTCCAAGGCCAGCCTGGGCTCCATAGTGAGTTCAGGAACAGCTTGGACTACAGAGACGCTGTCTCAAAAATAAAAAGAGCTCATAGCATGGGAAAAAAAATTTTAAACATATTCCTCAGATAGAGGACTATCTAGAATATATAAAGAACTGAGAAAAAAAATTGGACTCTCCAAAAAAAAAAAAAAATCAAGGACAGTCATGAAATACACAATGCCATTAGAAAAATGCAAATCAAAATAACATTGAAGTCCTATCATCCAGTTAGAATGCTGTAACTCAAGGAGCTGGGACCATTGCTCAGTGGTTAAAGTCTTTATCTAGCATTCCCAAGGCCCTAGATTCCATTCCCTAGTACCACATAAAGATTAGGAAGGCCTGGTTGTATATGCCTGTTAACCCAGCACTCATGAGGCTGAGACAGGAGGACTGCTTTAAGTTTGAGGCCAGCCTGTGCTACAGAGACCCCATCTGCAAAAAAAAGAAAAAGAAAAAAAGATGCTGGCAAGGATGTGAGAAAAGAAAAGAAAGAATCCTCCTACTTTGTTGATGGAACTATATTCTAATACAACCTTTGTAGAATTTTGTATGGAGATTTCTCAAAGGTATTCCTGAAAAAAGATATTCCATTTGACCAAGCTATACCTCTCTTTGAGTTATCTTTCCAAGAGTTAAAAGCATCATATCATACAGATACACACCTACCTATGTTTATATCAACACAACTCATAATAGTTAAATCATGAAGATGCCCAAATATCCATCAACAGATGAAGAAAATGTAGTATATTACTCAATGCAATATACCCTGCATAAAGAAAGATAAATCTGAGTCATTTGTAGGAAAATGGATGTACCTTACGACCATTTACTCAGTGAAGTGAATCAGACCCAGAAGATTAAATGTCACATGATTTCTCTAATATGAGAAACCCAAGTATAAATATGTAAGAGCCAAACAAGAGAGATGGTAGGAAGAAGGTAGGTGGATGAATCTGTGGAAAGGGAGAGGTGCTGCGATGGGGGGCGGGGTGAATGTGAAGTTGATGCCTTATGTATATGTACTAATTTCTCAAGCTTAAGTATTACAAATTCCAAAGCCATATAAAAAATAACTGGGGAAATAAAAGAAGACAAAGAAGGAAGAGGGGGTGGAGGAATGATTATAAACCAAATGTTAAGTGGGAATATTCTTGGCTGGCATAATTATAACATGACACATTCCTTACAGTAAGAAAATATTCTTTTTTCAATTTTGGAGAGAAAAATACGAGGCCAAAGAAAATTGTCTGACTTCCCTACCATCTAAACCATAGCTAAAATCCTAAATAACTTTTTAAAAAAGTCGTTGGTCAGCCTTTGATAGCCCAACTGTAACTGATACATTTCCATCCTTTACATTGCTTCACAAAAATGTAATAATCCACATATGAATACAATTTGTCATTATTTTTTAAAAGTAAGATGACAGAGAGGATTTGCTCTTAATCACTGTAGTAGGACCGAGGCCAAGGAAAGCACAGATGAAACTATACAGAATCGTTGTGGCGGCATGATATGCAAACAGGTGTTCATTACCTTTCTTTCTACATACTGGAAAGATTCTGTGATTGAAAAGAAATGAATTTTTAAAAATATCTCAATGTTATTAGACATCTAAAGTAATATCTGTGAAGTCCTTTCTGTTATATAACCAATGACAATTAAAATCAAAACAAATATTCAAATAGTCTATAAAGGATTTTTACTATTTTATTTGAAAAATTAAGTGAAAAAAATTTAAGAATCAAGTACACACCTGTTTAACAGTTGTATGATAAGCTCTTATCGCCACCTGCTGGACACTTTCTGTGAATGACTACTTGCTATAAAAAAAATGAAACTTTAAAAACAACTATTATTGAATAGGTCCTCCTATCCCCCTCCCCAAGCATCAAGATTTTAACAAAATAGCAATAAATAATGCCATCAAATTTATGTTTCACTTATGTGCTTATATTAGCAATGCTACTTAATAATTTATTCCATCCCTTGTTAGTGTGAAATACTATCTGATAAAAGGCATAGCATAAAACTTTGACATAATACAAAGTATATTTATTAGTAGCTGGGCAGGAGGCCTGGGCAACTTATTGAGACCTTGTCCAAAAAACCAAAAAAGGTCCTATCCAAAATAAACCAAAACATTGGAAATGTGGCTAGTGCAAAAGCACCGACTTCAGTCCTCAGTGTCACAAAAAGGAAAGAAAAGTATATTGGTGATCATCTTATGATAACCTTGTTTTACATTAAATTGCAGAAGCTGACCTGTTTGTTCATAGCATTAGAACCCAAAATTAAAATTATTTATATATAGGTTCAGACAAGAAAAAAATCTAGTCCTGACTTTCAAATTCAGTACATTTTCCCACCCAGTCTTACATTACAAATGCTGTATCTGTCATAACTTGGCTAATGGCACACAACAGTGATTCTCAAACCTGTGCTTCACAGTCATGCATGGAATCTTTAACTGTAGCTGATGCCAAAATCAGAGATTTTATTACAGCTGGAGGGGAAAGAACCAATAGTGTAAACCAACTGCCCTGGTAGCAGAACAGGGAGTAATTTATTTCACAGGCCAATTAATAAGATCCTAGAAATGTTCCTACCCAAAGCAAATTTTCCAGCTCTACTTTTTTTATTCTGATCAATAAGGTGTCAAAGACATACTAAAGCCTTTACCTATATCTTATCTCTCGATGGAACCATGGAGCCAGTTTGATGTCCAACAGCTGGAAGAATGATTCCACACACCGTAAGACGTCCCCGGGATGAAACACTGCTCAGCTGTGGGGATGATACTTTTCTCACGAGATTGCAAGTGTACTTCCCATGACTCTCTCAATTGAAAATAACGAAGTACTGAAATATTAATGCAGGACATCAGTGAGGACTAGGATTATGAGTGATTTTTTTCAATACTTATCAGTATCCTAAGTTTCCAATAAGAACATACACATTCCATCATTCAGAAGAAAATCTACAAATAATGAGTTTCTGAGCTAGAAATGTAGATTGATATAGCGCGCTTGCCTCTATCATTCAGAACAAAATCTACAAATAAAGTAATGAGTTTCTGAGCTAGAAATGTAGATCAATGTGCCGCGTTTGCCTACCACACACACAGCCCTGAGTGCAAAGTCCAGCACCGCACACATACACACACACACACACACACGCATGGAGGCTTCTCTATTCAGTAAGCCTTTAAAAGATGCTGACTGCGGGAAACAAGTATCTTTCCTCTCTATCCTACACTATTCTTTTCTCACCCTAACTCTTCCATTTCTAACTCTTCACATCATCCCTATCATAATGCCTTAACTAAAGATAACGAGAAACTATAGTGAAATCTTTTAGCATTTTAAAACTTTAGCACAGTTCAGTCAAGCAGTTCAATATATCCTAGATCATATAAAAAGAAAAATGTCCTAATGGTAAACAAATGGTGAAGGCCCATGGCTTCACAGTCAGACAGATCTAGATTTGAATCTTTGTCACTCACCAGGCCTAAGTTTTACTCTCCTTATATGTACAATGGGAATACCACTTTCTTCATCAATCACCACGAGGATGAAGGGTGGAGATACAAAACCTGCACTCAGTCCAAGAGTTAAAAGCAACATATAACAGAGATGCATGTATACCCATTCTCACAGCAGCACAACTAATAAGAGCTAAAATGTGGACGACACCAAAATACCCATCAACAGACCAGTGGACACATAAACTGTGGTACGAACCAATAGTATACTATAAAGACAAATAGTTTGAAGCTTTTGTAGGTAAATGGTTGCATCCTGAGACCATCATGCTCAGTGAAGTGAGTCAGACCCAGAAGGTTAAATATCAAATGGTTTCTCTAATATGAGAAACCCAGAATACCATCATTTTATAGAATTAAATGGGAGAGATGGTAGGAGCTAGAGGGGAGGTGGAGATTTCTGGGGGGTCAGAAGGGAGAGGGGAAGGGTTTGTAATTTTAATACAATATATATGTATGTGTACAAAATACTCAAACATAAACATGTATTACATATACACGTATCAATAAAATGGAAAAAAATTAAAATTAATTTTAAAAAATTACTGAGTAATAAAAGATCATTTCTGCAATTATTTTGTGCTAATGTTACAGCTGTACTGGTATACAGCACTCAAATTTTAATTTTTTAATGGTAAAAAAGCTAAGCAGGATACAGTATTCAGAGTTATTTGGATTTTTCAACAGGGCTAAAGTTCAAAAATAATTTGAGAGATACACATTCAACAGTCAATATTTTGCTCAGAAATTGGGTGCTATTAAAAACTTCACATATAAGTTTGCTATCATTATTACTTTATGAAAGAAAAATCCTTTAAATACTCCCTTAAAAAGAACACAAGCTGAACCTGGTGGTGCAGGCTACGATCCCAGAAGTCTGGGAGGCTGAGGTACATGCATCACAAGTTTAAGCTCAGCCTCAGCAACAAAGCAACTTAGTGAGACCCTTTTCAAAAATCAAAAAATAGGCTAAGGATGTCACATAATGTTAAGACTTCAGGTTCTATCCCCAGCACTAAGGGGAAAGAAGAGTAGAATATAGTCTTAACAGTCTAAAAGGAACTTATTCACAAGGAAGGATACTTAGCAACCACATGTCAAAATTGTTCTCATTTTTCGTTTTGTTATATACCAGTAAATACTTCAGAATTAACACCTGTCTGCAAACTGGCACTTGATGAAAGACACTTCACTATTCAGCCTGATTCTTTCTTTATTCTTGAGAAAAGCTGTTCTAGTTGCCCCCCAGGAATGTTCATTCAACAAACACTAACAAAAACCTTTTATGCTATTAAGTACAGAAAATCAGGATCAAATGAGGTCAAGTATATGAAAACTCTATCGACAAGGCCTTGTATATAAACAAAATGAAAAATAATATATTGTAAAACATAGAAATAAACTATTACAAACTGACTCCTAAGAGAAAAAGATCAACTAAGCACACATTTCCATGCTCAGTCAATTTTTAAACTTATGCTGACACAAATGGCATACAGAAATTCCTTAGAACTGCCTACCATGTACAAGGCCCTAGACTCAATTTAGAGTAGTAGGTGTGGGAGGGGACGGACAGGGGAGGAAGAAAGAAAAAACAAAACAAACAAAATCTTAGAATGAATACTTTACATTTTTTCTTTTGCAAATAGTCATGTTGTGATGTAGATCAAGACTCTGCCATTCTTGGTTGGGGCTTCCACAGGACAGTCACTCCACCAGAAGCTGCTGCCCTTACCTAGCAATGCGCAGAGTCTGGACACTAAGGAAGAGACTATGAGTGAATCTACAAGGTAGGTTCAGACACAGAGAAAATATTTTTTTTTTTTGAAATGGATGTAGGAATTTTTAGCATTAAAATTAACTTTCAGGTGTGATAATCAAGAAATCACAAGACACCAAAAGTAAAAATACATAGTTTTATAATTTTCCCTGTTGCTTCTTAATCCCCTCAAAACAATTTCATAATTATTCTGTGAGATGCAAGTCGGCAGCTTTTTCGTTACTTTCTTCAATTTCTACTTCTTTAGGCAACAACGGATCAGTCTTTAACAGTAAACCTTCACTTGTTGAACTACGAAGGAAAGCCCGTACCACAAAGGGACCTGAAAAAAGGCAAAAATCAACTCTGATTTTATTTCATAGATTCCTAAGGAGCAATAAATGTAAACATACAACAGGAAATTTTATAGGACTCATCTCTTCACTTGAAAAGTACAATATTGCTGAATATTTTAAACTGTTAAATATATTTAACAAAAGATAGTTTCATTTCTAGAATAGACAACTAACTATATTACATATGTATCCTTGAAACTACATATTTACTAATAATCCAATTCTTTCTTCCAGAAGATGATCACCTAGAATTTATTTCATGGCAAAGTCAACAGTGAAAGGAGCTGGTAGTAGTATTTACATATGATGGGAAAATTTTTTTGAACAGCACAAATGCTAACATTGTGTTACCAGACAGTCAGTAAAATTCTCTTAAAAATTAAAAGGCTTTTCATAAGAACGGTGTTAAGGAGTTTGGTCTAAAATGGCAAAAAAAAAAAAAAAAAAAAACAGTGCTTAGAGGATTTACTACCCTTTGAACTAGTGCTACGATCTCACAGAATCTTATAGCAAAACCAAAGTTCTCAATAGGATGTAAGAATTCATACACATATAATGAATAAGTATTGTCAGTATTAGGGAAAATAATTAACAAGGTGATGACCATTGTGCTTAACTCCTATAGAAGTTGAAAAATAGTTTAAGACGATGCTTTTTAAATTATTAACATAGTTATAAAACTCAACCTGACCAATTTCTATCTCATGATAAACCTGTAAACGAACAGTCAATTAAGCATGATGGATACCTGACTGGCTTTCCTCTGCTCCACGAGTGAGGGACATGGAAGGAACGTGAGTGATGCGCGATGCAGAGGTTAAGACACCCAGCTGGCCTGTGCTCTGCCTCTACAGGGGCCACATCCTGCCAAGTTCCGTCATGCCCTCTGCTTACCCACCTCTAAGAAATGACTCTTGGGACACAACAAAAATGGCCTTCTTTCTTTTCTAAAATAATAAAAATTGTGAAAATAATATTAAGAAAGCCAAATGCTAGTGGTGTCAAGAACAAAGGAATGATCTGGCTGCAAAAATCTCATTTGATAAGTCATTTTTAGTTCCTATATAATACCACTGTAAATTAAGAGCAATTGTTAGCTTTCTTTCACAGTTCATTACATTTAATAGTAAAAATAATGTGGGCATTTGTAAATGTTTAGGGTGTATTCCTTGTTAAAGAAACGAAGTGCCTCTCCAAAACTCAAAGTCATTAATAAGGTAATTACGAATTTTGGGGGGAGTTAAATCTTCTCTTATTTATTTAAACCCTAGACATACTGCTGTTTTGACTTCCATGTTATCATAATTTTCAAAAAATGTTTTATATTTTTAAAAGCATCACAGAGCTATAGGGAAGTTTATCTTTAACAAACCACTTACCCAAACTGAGCGGTCTGTGCCTACAAACTTCACTAATAACTGCTTGCAAATTAGCGGCTATCTGGTCACTTGTCATATCCAACTGCAGAAGAAAAGACAGGCGTAACATTCAGGAAGGGAAAGTGAGAGATGACTTAATCTAGGTAACCCAGTATTTATAATAGAATTTTGATCAAGATTTTAAAGTATTCCTCTAGTGCAACTACCTATCTCAATATAACTCTTTTACAATGCTATATTTCATGCCAGGCATGGTGGAACACACCTGTAATCCCAGCTACTCATCATAAACTCAAGGCCACCTTAGCAAGTTAGCAAGATTTCATCTCAAAATAAAATTTTAAGAAAGAACACAGATATAGTTCATGGGTAAAGCACATGTTTAGAATATATAAGGCTCCAGGTTCTGTCCCCAAGTACCACTCCCAGAAAAGTTACATTTACATGTCTTTACACATCAAGATTTTATTGCCTTATAGAATATATCATAGCCAGGTATTTTGAAGTTTTCACTTGAGGTTCCTTGATTTTTTAAGTAATTTTTCCAAAGCATATTTTGGGGTTTGTCTGTTTTTCTTAGGACACAGGTCTTGCTCTGTAATCCAAGCTGGCCTTGAACTCTTGGCAATTTTCCTGCCTCAGCCTCTTAAGTGCTAGGAGTAAACAGGCATGCCCCCCCACACTCAGTGGCATGCCATATAGTGCTGGAAAATTGAGCTCAGAACCTTGGGCTTGCTAGGTATACGCTTTAATCACTAAGCTAAACTTTCAGCCCATCTAAAGCATATTAGGAATACATATACCATTCCTCATCCTTATCCCAAAGAATCAGCAATATTCTAAAATTAGCTACTGATTTACTTACAAATAAAAGAAAATGTTCAGAAATTAATGCTGTCATGAGCCCCACATAAAACTACTCAACTATATGCACAGACAATACACATCTCAGCTAAATTTCTAATATTTCAAATACTTTAAGCAATACTAATTATCTTTTCATAGTATGTAGACATGAAGCAAATAAATTCTATTCAAAAAGCTCTAAACCCAATTTATACAATCACACTAAATACTTTTTTTTTTTTGAGACAGGATCTCGCTCTGCAGCCCAGGCTGGTCCTGAACTCACTATGGAGCCCAGGCTGGCCTTGGACACATGGCAATCCTCCTGACTCAGCATGTGCCACCAAGTCCAGCTTATGTGGTGCTAGGGAATCAAACTCAGGTACTTAGTGCCTGACATAGCACTTGCTAGGCAAACACTTTGACCACTGAGCCATTTAAACTAAAAACATTTTATTCTTCTAAATACACCAGTTAAACTCAATTATACTACATTCAACTGTTTCTAGAGTATTTTGCATTGAGCTACATGAATCTATTTTTAATAATTCATATAAAACTTATGTTAGTCTAACTGGCAAAAATTATTTCATAAAAATTCAAATTCTAACAATATTTCTATTTTCTAATAATTCCAAAACTTTTGTGAGAAATGTGGCACATAAATATAAAGAGAATCCTAAGGATTCTAGAATCCTAAAAAAATTGTTCTCATCATAAGCTAGTATTCACTAGCGTGTGGTGTAATAGCAAGCCCTCAATGAGGACGTCCAGCCATAACCAGAGGAATTCTCACTTTGCCAACCCATGAATGAGTTCTGAGAACACAACACACTAACTTAAAGGCAACCCTTTGTTCATCCTGTTATATCCACAGACCCTGTAGATTTTCATTTGCAAGAAGCAGGTAAGTTCACTTTCTAGAGAAGACACCTTACGCATTTTCTGTCAGAAAGTGAAAAGGCTACTGGTTTCCTTGCCTTCTTTCAGTGTTCTCTTAGATTTCCATTTTACCTCAAATTATTCTGCTTTCTATCCCCAAATGAACTGACTACCACAGATCTAATAAGTTCCTTTACCCTTTGATGGAGAACTATAGCATGGGACTAGGGCTACAGCTTAGCAGTCAGAGCGCCTGACTAGCAAGCACAAGGCCTTGAGTTCAATTCCCCAGCACCACCTAAACTAGGTGTGGTGGTGCATGCCTGTAATCCCAGCATTCAGGAAGCAGAGGTAGGAGGATAACTATGAGTTTGAGGCCAGCCTAGGCTACACAGTGAGTTCAGGACCAGCCTGAACCCTGTCTCAAAACAAACAAACAACAACAACAACATACTATGGCAGGGCTGAGGATGTAAGTCAGGGATAGAGCACTTGCCTTACCTGTGCAATACCCTGGCTTCCATCCCCAGTGCTGCAAAACAACAATAAAAAGTATGGCCATCTTAAATATGGAAAGCAGAATTAAAAGCAGTATGTCCAGGATTGTCTTTTTAATTGTTATAAATTGATCAAAAATTCAGTGAGTGAATGTTAAAATTCAGTAAAAGACGAATGGCCATTAACTGCCCTCAAAATATCTCATTTTAAATGCACTTACCCCATGGTTTTCACCAATTCCTACAGAAGTGCTGGAAGTTCTACTTCCAAGAGTTAGCTGTTGCGAGCTGTGCTGCTACTAATATGGGTGTGCATGTATCACTGTTGCATGATGTCTTTTAGTGTCTTTGGGAAGATACCCAAAAGACATACAACTAGGCCAAAAGAGTATCTATTTTCAGTGCCAGCATTTGGTGTTTTCTGAGTTCTTGATGAAAAGGCAGTCTTGCTAAAGATGGAACCTCAATGTTGTTTGGATTTGCATTTCTCTGGTGGCTAAACATGCTGAAGATTTTTCAGGTCATTTGTATTTCTGAGAAGTATCTTTTCATTCCGATTGCCTATTTTTAAACTGGCTCTTTTATTCAGAAGTCAAACTTTTTTTAGTTCTTTGTACATTTTGGATAGCAGCCCTCTGTCCAAGAGGTAAGTAGCTGGCAAAACTTTTTTCCCATTGTATTGGTTCTCTCTTCACTCTGTTGACTGTTTCCTTTGCTGTGCAGAAGCTTTCTAATTTTATATAACACCAACTGTTGGTTCACGGTGTTATTCTTAGTGCAGTGGCTGTTCTGCTGAGAAACTTCTTGACTGTACTATGTCTTCAAGGGCTTTGCCTATTTTATATTCTGATTGGTTCAGCGTTTTCATTTTAATATCTAGGACACTAATCCATTTTGATTTGATTTTGGTGAAAGGCGTGGGTCTAGTTTTATTCTTTCTGCATGTGAATAATCAGTTTTCCCAGCACCAGTTGTTTGTTAAAGAGGCTATCCTTTTTTTTTCTGGCATGTTTTTGGCCTCTCTGTTGAAGATCAGGTGGCAGAGGGTGCTTGAAGTTGTCTCTGTACCCCCACTTCTGTTCACCTGGTGTACTCATGTTTCTGTGACAATACCACATGTCTGTTTCATGCTTTCGCCCCCAACCCCCAACTTTTACTTTGTAATGCAACTTGATATCCAGGACTGTGATACCTTCTACTTTTGTCTTACTGCTTAGTATTGCTTTGGCGCCTTATTAAGCTTTAAAAAATACTAAAATGTGTTAAAGTATGGTTTATGCTTTTATCCAAATGTTATTAGCACCATTAAATTTTAGTACTTTGCCCACTACTGAGTTTTTAAATATATTTCCAACCATAGTAATCCACTCTTTATTTTAAATATTGTGCAAAATTATGGAAAAGTTATATCATTTATGGGATTAGTACTATTATTTAATTGGTCACTGACTCCAGTACTGACAGTTATGTACAAAAATAACCTATTTGTCAACAACCCTCTTTCAAAGCTTCCACAGGAGATTTACTTGGGCTGACCATAACACAGGGCAGCAACACTGGGCAAACTTCTCTGTTATAACTCTGTTACCTATGCACTTCCACAGTGCTTCCAAATCAGATACTGTGATTTTAAGAAAGCTAGGATAACCATTTTTTTGAGAAGATACTGGGCCTGGTAGAGGGGGAAGGGGTGGAGGAAGGGAACGGATCAGTGATTAAAGGCTTATCTAGGAAGCTGAGGCCCCAAGTTTAATCCCCCAAATAACAGCAGGGCATGATGACACACACCTATAATTCCAGCATTCTAGAGGCTGAGGAGGAGGATTGCTCTGAGTCCAAGACCAGCTTGGGCTACATACATACTGAGTTCAGGACCAGGCTGCACTATAATGCAAGACCTCATTTCAATAAATAAATAAATAAATAAATAAGATACTGTCTGTTAGATTTTCAACAGCAAAGTATATGACTCAACAGAGTAGAAAAAAAAAGAAGAGATCAGAATGACTTTGAGCACCTTCACTGTACTTTGGTATATTAATAGACAGCTAAAATTTTTTTTATGTTTGGCTAAGGTGATTGTCTACTAAAGCAAAAGAAAAAAGAGAGTTATTCTGAACCACATATTTTATTAAGAAAAGAATCGTTTTTACTGAATCTTACCTTCTCCTTAATGTCTCTAATGTTAAGATTTTTACCAAAGATGTCTGTCAGGGTAGTAACTTAGTGGATATGAGTGAATTGAGCCTCTATTTCTTTAACTCTCAGATTATCTGCTTCCCACACAATTCCTTACCATTGTCTTCAATAAATTTTTATCATTATGGAAAAACTAAAACATTGGTCACTGTAATCATTTTTCCCCTTTAAAATGTGTATTTCGCCTCAGGGTAAAAAACAGTTACTAATTTTTAAACTTTATCTTAGGCCACTGAACCCTGTTTTAGAAAGATGTACATAATCACATAAAATATTTAGCCTCTGCTTTTAGTGTCTTCACAGATTTTCTGACTTAAAAGAAGGGCAAGGAAAAAGGAAGACTTCTGGGAAAGGTGCTTTGAGGAGCGATGAACCATACTCTGAGAACTGCCAGTACAGAAGTAAGTTGTAAATTTGTTTGATTACTTCTGAAGAGAATAGATTACAGCATGAGAAAAGGATTTTTACACTTTACAGAAGACAGAACTAAAATCCAATAGTAGTAACAAAAAAGAGCACATATAAATACTTTCTAAGCAATAGATGCCCCCATTAAAATGGCCAGTTCTTATTATTGTAATGCTCTGATAGTCTTTAAATGACCAATCACATTTATTTATTTATTTATTGTGGTACCGGGGATCTAATGAATTACAAACTATGTCCCCAGCCCAATTTTTAAGTTTACATTACACTAAGTTGCTAAGTTTTCCAGGCTGGGTTTGAACTTCCGATCCTCCTGCTTTAGCTTCCCAGAGTGCTGGGATTACAGACCAGTACCATCAGGCCCAAGATGAATAATCATATTTAACTGGAAACTCTTACTTTGAATAAGCACTCATTCTAACACCTGACCTGATAATGCAATAATGCAATACTCTATGATTGTTTAAAGCGTGTCCTAGCAGACATTTTCTGAAAATGGGCCCATACTCTTAACCCCTGACTATGACCCAAAGAAAAGAAGTTAATCTGCGTGTAGTACAGAACATTAAGGAAAACAGTGTAGCCATGTCCAGTGGCATCAGGGCTATAACCTCAACACTCTTGAAAGCAGAGGCAGGAGGATCTCAACTTTGAGCCAGTCTAGCCCTATCTCAAAATCAAAAAAACAAATAATGGACTGCAGATGTAGCTCACTGTGAAGGCCATGGGTTCCATCGTCAGTACCCAAAAAAACCCTAAAGTAAATTGGTAGTAATAATAATTGATTATATAAAACTATCTATTTGGTACTTACTCTGGGCCGAGCTCTAATCTAAGCATCTACATCAATACCCATTTCTTCAAGAACTCCATGAGGAAGGTAATATTATTAACCCACAATAAGAAACTGAGAGATTAAAAAAAAAAAATCTTGTTCACAAGAGCACAGGCTCAGTGGGAAATGGTCCTGCGGCGGAATGTATGAACCCGATAGGCAGACAAACATCGACGAGAACTCTACTCACACCAATTACTAATGTGTGACCCCGAACACACCTGTAACATATTGGTGATCCTTATGAAAAATGAAGTATCTGCTGTTTAAAAAATACAAATAAGTTTTTGTAAGCCACAAGAGGAAAAAGCAAACTCTGTGAGACATTGAGAGGAAAAGAATACTTCAAAGGGAAAAATAGGAATTTTTCTAATGAATCCCTCACATTCTTTCCTAACTTTTTAATGTTAATGCCATATCATCTAGTAAATTTATCTACTCCACACCTTTGTCAAGCAACATACTAGGAACTCAAAACAGGAAGATGAGTAAGACACCAACCTTGACTTCAAGGAGCTTAAAATCTAGTCACTAAATAGAACACAACAAATACTGCTCTTAACTAGATGAACAGCTGCTAAAGGGGCAGAGGCAGAAGTAACTGATTCTGACAGACACGGTTTCACCAAGAAGGTGACATTCAATCTTTCAGGAAAAGGAGAGCACTGCAGGGCAAAGGCCACATTTAAGACAGAGGGACTAGGTAGACGCAAGAAAGCTCGCGTGGGCCCAGAACATCAGATGGAGCTGGGAGAGGCCAGAGCACCGCAACAACGGACAGAAGGCTGTGGGAGGGTCAGAAATCCTCAAGTCACATTGGAAGAGGAGGAAAACAGCAGCAGACTCAGCGTGGTCCTGAGCTGCCGGCAATCACAGACCACAGAGGGAGGAAGGACCGGAGCCTGAGCCTCGGCCTGAGGTCAGCACGGATCTGGAGAAGTGGGAACTGTTGGCAGCTGGTGGGCCCAGCCTCCAAAAACCAACTCGCGGGTAGTGGGTACTACAAACACGTGTGTTGCCCCTAGAAAAAGCCCGGGGATTCCAAATCAGAAACAGAGCTCAGCAGCCATCATAGGCAATGATGTAAGCAGGAACCATTTTAAAAAGAAGGAATAAAAAAGCCCAAGACTGAACCCTTTAGAGTAAAAGAAAGCTCAGAACAGCACATCAGGGCTTTGGGGGTCACCCTTAAACAGTGCCTAGGAAGAAACTGGCACAAGAGGCAGAGAGGAAAAAAGAGGAGAAAAGGCTGCTGATCCACTGAACGGCTCAGGGGAACCTCTGCTGGGAGAATGGAGAGACCCGCTCTGGGGGAGGGAAGCCAGGACAGATGGAGAGCTTTGCTGAGCGGACTGGGGGGAACAAGACACCTCAAAAGGGGGATCATCACCCCGTTCCTCCAGCACCCACCAGAGGCTTCTGGTTCACCGCTGCCCTGCATGCCAGAGGCATCTAGGACCAGAAAGTCCACTGCCTGTCCACCCCGTGAGCCAGAGGCTCCCAGAGGCTGCCAGGGAATTACATCATCCTGTCAATCCTGAGCCCAAGAGGCTTCCAGAGGCATCTAGGACCGGGAATTCCATCGCCCTGTCTGTCCCTTGGGCCAGAGGTTTCCAGGGACATCTAGGACTGGGCCTTCACCAAACCCTTCTTTCCTGCGCACCAGAGACAGCCAGAGATAACAGAACCATGAGGAAACGTGGTAACAAATCTCCTACGAAAAGATCTGACACCCCAGAAGATGATACCAGGGATACTGAAATTGCAGAATCCAAAGATGAAAATGGCAAAAAGGATGGTAACTTCTGGGCCCAGATATTCATTGAATTAAAGCAGGAATTAAAGCAGGAAATAAAACAGACATCTCAAGAGCTACACAACTCATAGCTAAGCAAAAAGCAAGCCTTGAAAAGCAAAAAAAGGAGCCCATAGAAGAAATATACCAGAAGATAATGAAGGCAATACAAGAAATTAGAGAAGAACACAACAGAGATATAAAAAAAAATTGAATGCAGATAATCAGGAAGTGAGAAACACACAGGAAATAATAAGCAATCACTTTGAACATCTTCAGAATACAATGTCAGACGTAGAAAATAAAGTGACTGAGCGGCAACATACAGGCCATGAAGAACACAAAGTAAATAAGAAAGAAAATGAATCATTACAATGGCTGATAGATGATTCAAGGAGAAAAAAACCTCAGAATTATGGGAGTCCAGGAGAAGACTGAGGACAAAACAAAAGGCTTAAAGGACATGTTCAATGAAATTACGGAAGAAAATCTAAGAAAAGAAGTGAACATGGAATTATTGCAGGCATACAGAACACCAAACAACTTTGATCAGAGAAGAACTTCATCATGACACATCATAATTAAAATTCTAGAAACCCAACACAAAGAGAAAATACTAAAAGCTGTAAGAGAAAAACAGAAGGTGACCTACAAAGATAAGCCCATCAGGATAACTGCAGACTTCTCAATCCAGACTCTAAAAGCCATGATCATGGAGCTCATGGAGCAATGTCATCCAAGCTCTAAGAGAACAGAAATGTCAACCAAAACTGCTATTTCCAGCAAAATTATCTTTTAATTTAAAGGGAGAATTTAAAACTTTCCATGATATAGAAACCTTAAAGGAATTTGCGGCCAGTATTACTAAGCCAGTATTGCAGAGAATACTTAAAGGAAACTTAGAAAGTGAAAGGGAGGCCAGTGACACCAATGACCCCAGAGAAAAAGTGACAACAGCTAGAGGAGAATGAGCTGAGAAAAAAAACTAAGACTATGCATAAAATTAGGGATGAATTGATAGGTAAAAGAAAAAACCAAATAGGGCAAAATGTTAATTATTAGTGAAATATGAGTAATCAATGTATGAAAATAAAAAAAAATCTGAAATAACTGAGCATAGCTATTTATCTATTGCTTTAACTGTAGCATACTTATGTGATACAGATTTAAGCCCATTTAATGTACCAAATCAATAAAGTTTTAAGTTTGTTTAATGTAGCAATTCACTTCTTTGATGTTGAACGTGCGTTTATCCTCTTTGAGAGGTGGAAACATAAGCAGCACCAAAACAGCTTGGAGGAAAGGTAACATCTAAAGAGAAAATGTAATAAAAAAATAGAGTGGTAATTAAATCATATGATTGATATATTTTTAAAACAGTACCAGTTCTTCTATAAAATCTATGAAATCTCCCCACAACATTATTATTATTAATAATAGTATAGTAGTGTGCAAAATAGAATAATTTCTAATTAATAATACAACATGGGGAATTGACATAAAATGTCTTAAGAATACAAATGCACAAATATATGGATGGGTAGACAGATAAAAATTATAAACCAAATCTAGTAGAATGTTAGTAATCAGTGAAGTATGAGTAAATAAGTTATGAAAGTTAAAAAATTCTGAAATAAGTAGATTTGCCTTCATATCTGTCACTTTAAGTATATTTATGTGGTATAGATTTAAGTTCATTTAATGTAGCAATGTGATATAGTTTTAACTTTGTTTTATTGTAGCAATTCACTTATTAGGTCACTGATGAAAATTTATCCTAAGAAAACTAATTAATGTAAAGATAACCCTGTGAATATACAAATATGTACCTTCCAGTATTCAGCTAAGGCATTTGAAATTTAACTTTTTTCTTCTTTCCCATATTTACTAGTCTTTTGAACTATATGCTTATAATTATTTTCTAATGTGAACTGGTGGGTAAGGTTTAAGAACAGCAACAAAGATATAGCAAAATAAAGAAAAAAAACCTTTTGGTAAATACCTCAATAAAGGAATTGGTTGGATTCAGAGAAGAGGCATCAAGATTTAACTACTACGACCCATTCGAGGAACAGGAAGCTGAGTTAGAGTGGTTACTTAAGTGAAATGATTTAGATGTGGAAGATTAATATGTTAAGTACTGTATAGTCTCTCTGATTTGGAAAACCCAGAACACAGACATTCTATAGAACCACATCGAAGTGATAGCCGGAGTTGGGGGAAGGGACAGGGAGGGGGTGGGAGGGTCAAAAATGGGAAGAGATTGTAAAGTTGATATGATACATATGTGCATGAAATACCCAAATTCATTGTGAACACTATGTATTACATATGTATATTAATAAAAAGTGGGGAAAAAAAGAGGGACTAACATGAGGTAATGCGAGAAAAAGACAGACTTCATAACCATGAGGTGGCTGTATTTAGGGAACACACATGACTAAAGAGGGTGAGGTTTAATTGCATATGCACATAACCCTTGCTCAACACAGGCTGTGCAAAGGTAGACAGTAAATCCCCTGTGTGGAAAGGCAGGAGCTACTCAGAAGTCACAGACTTAAAACCAGGCATGCAGTGGGATTAGTGTCACTATACTACTTGATATGTCAACACAACAACAACTAGAAAGCAGAACTTCTGTATGATATTGCCCAGTTTTTAAATGCCAACTCAAGAAAACAAAACAAAACCATTATTTGGGCCCAACAAAGTTAAGTACAGGTATCAAATTCAGGTGGCAACTGCCAATTAGCAGCTCTGGTCTTCAACCTGTACCACTAGCAGCAGCAGGAAAGTCTATAGTCATACCATCCTGAAATTGCCTAATCTTGTCTGAAAATAGCAGAAATATTGAATTTGAACCTGAGATAGTGATTTAAGACTAGATTGCAAGGATTTAAATGCAAAGATTTTAAGATATATGCTATCCACAGTGAAAAGTTATTTAATGTTTTTGAACATTTTGAACATCTTGTCTATTTCAGGAAGAATTTTAGTGGAAGGCTATACACAGGAGTGGGAATACTTTCTTTATACACAGCTAGAATGTAGTTATTTTAGGTTTTGCAAGCCAACTGGGTGCCATTACAACTACTCAACTCTGCTATTGCAGGACAAAGGCCACAAACAACATGTAAATGAATGCGTGCAGATGTTTTCTAATGAAGCTTTATTTACAAAAACAGGTGGAGAGCAGGAATTCTCAAAATTTGACTTGCTGGTAAAGAAAACAGACTAAAGGACATTAAGGGAATTAACGAACAAAAGCAATCATTACTTTTTGTTATAGCAGAAAAGGTTCTGGTTTGTATTGTTTAATTTAAAAGAAAGCTTTGTTGGGTAGCAAGAGACCTATAGTTTATTGCCATACACATACTATGCAGAAGAGGCAAAAATACACCTTTGTTGGGCTCAGAACTGCACAGTCATTTAAAAATAGCAGTAGAAAAAATGCTTAGCAATGGTTTCAATAGCTGTTGTAAATTTTATATGTGTATTTAATGCAAGCTTCTTTAGGACTGCCAACAGGGCCCAAATCTGAAGGCAGAAAAGAAAGTACCAAAAATTAAGCCAACCAAAATAATCAGTGTCCATTCCAAGTATTAACAGAAAGAGACAACAAGGGAGGAAGCAGCATTCCCATAAATTTATTAATAATGTAAACTTATTTTCAATAAAGAGTTACATATTTATACAGACAGTACATTTTGTGTGTATGAGATGTGGATTTATGTTCACTGGAGTTGTATTTATAGTAATGAGATATTTAAAACAACCTATATGGAATATGGTTGAATAAAATATATTCATATAAAAAGCTATAAAATTACTATTAAATACTTTGTAAGAATTTTAATAACATAAATGTGTTTAGGATAGAATAGTGTCAAAAATTACAAAATTCAATATATAATTACAGAAGCAAAAAGATCATGCATAGAGAAAGAGCAGACATAAATGGTCAGAAACAACAATAATTACAGGAATCCTGAGTGATTATATTTTTTACAAATATTTTGTTATGCACATCATTATCTCAATTTAAAAATTCAGTTTTAGTTTAGCATTTAAAATGACAAACCATGGGCTGGAGATGCCACTCAGTGGTGGAGCACCTTCCGGCCTAGTAGACACAAGGCCCTGGGTTCAATCCTCAGTCTTGTTAAAAAAAATAAAGTTGAAAACTACGAAAGAAGGGCGGAGCATGTAGCTTGCCTAGCACACACGGCCATGGACTCAATCCCTAGCAGCAACAGCAACAACAACAGAAAATAAAATTATAAAACCAGATACTAAAAGTTACAAGTCATACTTTATTTCTTCATTAAACAAAACAAAACAAAATGACTATTCTCATTGTTGGTACTGGAGAGTAGATTTAAACCCTTACTCAACCATCACCATGGTTAGTAACAAGCCAATCCTGTTGTTACACATTAGATACTTTTTAAATTATATCTTTTTAAATTCAACAGCAGCAAAACCGACATTTGGGGGGTATAGAGTTTCATGAAATTTAATTCATGCATATATACAGGTAGCATCCACATCAATAAAGGACAAAGAAAGCAGACAAACTCCACTGTCTGATTTCTCCTAGACACACATATGATACACTCCTAAACCCTGGCAACCTCTTATCTGTCACTAGAGCCTTGTGTTCCCAAAAATATCACCTACTATCACCTCAGAGACTTGAGAGGTTGAGGCAGAAGGATCTCAAGTACAAGACCATCCTGAGTAACGCAGCAGGCCACTGTCTCAAAGCAAGCAAGCAAGCAAGCAAGCAAACAAAACAAAACAAACCAAGAAACAAAAACAACACAAGATACAGCTGTAGAACTGTCCTGAGTTCAATTCCCCCTCCCCGACCCTGCCACAAAAAAGAGCCAGAGACTGAACTGTTTAAAGTAAAAGAAAGCTCAGAAGAGCACACTAGGGTTTGTGGGGTTACTCCTAAACACAGCTTAGGAAGAAACCGGCCCAAGAGACATTGAAGAAAAAATAAAAGTCCTACAAGTAGAATAACAGTACCTTACTTAAAAACAATGACTTCCAGATGTCCAGTCAAGATGGCAGCCAAATAACAGAGCTGCATGATGTCTCCTCGTGAACCCACTTAAAAAGTCGAGGATACAGTCAAAAACCACCTTTACATGTAGCTAGGACAGGGAGGAGCTTCACAACAATGAAAAGGCCACGGGAAGGTCAGAAACCTAGACAACACATCAGACGTGGAGGGAAACAGCAGCCGGGAAGCTGCCCCAGGCCAACTGTGAATGGCTGGGAGCTGCTGGCATCTGCAGACAGAGGAAAGCCTGGCTGGGGCCTGGAACCTCTGACTGAGCTAGGAGAGCCAGGAGTGCCCAAACAGCTGAAAGGAGGGAAGGACAGAAATGCCAAAGATCCATGTGAAGTGGAGAAAAACAGCGGCCCAAGAAGCAGCCTCAGGCTTACTGAGTGTGGCCCTGAGCTGCCAGCATCCACGGACAGAGGAAAACCTGCCTAGGGCCCAGAACTTCAGACAGAGGTAAATGCAGATCCAGAAGTAGGAATTAACAGCAGCTGGTAGCTCCAGCCTCCAAAAAATGAGCCTGTGTGTACTGCATAATATAAACACAATGTGAGCTCCCTCTAGAAAAGGCTTCTTGGAGCCAAGATCAGAAGTAGTGCTCGACAGCCATTACAGGCAATGATGTAAGCAGTAGTTATTTTAAAAAAAGAGCCAGAGACTGAACTGTTTAAAGTAAAAGAAAACTTAGAAGAGCACAGCAGGGTTTGTGGGAGGACTCCTAAACAGAGCTGAGGAAGAAATGGGCCCAAGAGACAGTTGTGGAGAAGAGAAAAAGACCATCAATGTCCTGAAGGGCTCAGGAATACTGGAAACACCTGTGAGGGAAGACAGCCCTACCCCTGGAGGAAGGAAGCAGGGCAGGTAAAGGAGCTTTGCGGAGGGGGCTGCGTGTAATCACGACACCTCAGAGGCCACGAGGCTAGTACGTCCTCTCACAATGCCTACTTTCATCACAGAACTCAGAGGAATTTCAGCACCCCTCCACACACCCTCATACATACACATTCAAAGAAACCTCTCAGCTAGGCCTTTAAAGTGAAGTCCATCAACAACAGAAACATGGGAAGAAGACAGGGCAGCAGGACACCCACAGAAATGCCTGAGACCCCAGAAACTAATGTCATGGGCCCTGAAATAGTGGAACTCATAGGAAATGAAGTCAAAAAGTCAATAAACAAGTCAAACAGCCAGTTCAAACAAGATATTCTCAATGTAATGCAAGCAATGATCAGCAGGCTTAAAGAGGAACTTGCTAAACAAATAGTGATCCTGATGGAGACAAACTTGCTGAGCATACAAAAGCCATAAATAAAAAGCTGGCTGAGGTCAATAAAGAAATCCAAGATATGAAGAAATATTTTGATAGAGAAGTGGAAATTTTGAAAAGAAATCTAGCTGAAATTCAGGATATGAAAAATACATTTGAAAGCAGAAGTCAAGTCAAACACTGTGAGGACAGAATTTCAGACCTTGAAGAGTAGGCCAAAGAAACAAATGCCATAATTAGGCATGACTCCAAAATTAGAATTGAGCAAAGTAGCTGGATACAATAGCCGGTGGGTGACTCAAAGAGAATCAATCTTAGAATTATGGGTGGAAGAGAAAGAGCAGAAGACAGCACTGAAGGAATAAAGAATTTATTCACTAAAATCATACAAAAAATTTTTCCAAATCTAGGAAAAGAAATTAATTTTCTGGTGCGAGAAGCTTATAAAACACAAAATAACCTCAACCAGCAATGAGATTCACCATGACACATCGTAATTAAAACCTCAGAAATACAACATAAAGAGAGAACATTAAAAGCAGCAAGAAAAAAAAAAAACATCCTACAAAGGCAAACCCATTCAAATTACCACAGATTTCTCAATGGAAACTTTAAAGGCCAGGAAAGCCTTGAGCAAAATCTTTCAAGCTTTAAAAGACAGCAAATGTCAACCCAGGCTGCTGTATCCAGAAAAATAATCCTTTGAAAACTGAAGGAGAAGTAAAAATTCTTCATGAACAACAATCCCTAAAGAAATTTGAGACCACTAGCCCACCACTACAGATAAAACCTGAAGGAATCTGAGACAGAGACAAGTAGCACCAAAGAACAGACGGAAAGGAAACATCTAAAGGGAAAAGTAGATTGGTATTTGAATCATCTGACTGGTATCCTACTAAAACAATACCAGCTGTCTCATCAAATCTGTGAAACATTACCCAATAGTTACTATTTTGGATAGCATATTAGTTTGCAAAACATAATAATTTTATTCTCAACCTAGGAATTCATATAAAATCTTTTCATAACATGTATGCATGAATTTATGGATGGATAGGTAGATAAAATGATAAAAACCAAATCTGGCAAAATGTTAGTAATCAGTTAAATGTGAGCAAATAATTTGTTAAAAAATTCTGAAATAACTAAGTATGCCATTAAATCTATTGCTTTATGTATAATATACTTTTATGATATAGGCTTAAGTTCATTTAATATAGCAATTCACTTATTTGGTCTTTGATATAAGTTTATCATAAGAAAACTGACTGATGTAATACAACCTGAATTTACATATATTTACCTTTCAGTACTCAGCTAAGGAATTTGAAATTTAACTTCTCTTTTTCTTTCTCACATTTTCAAGCCTTATGAATGTCATTGTTACAGTTCTTTTCTTACGTGGGCTGGTGGGTGAGGCCATGTTAAAGAATCTCAACAAAGATATAATAAGATACAGAAAAAAAAGAACTTTCAGCAAATTGTTCCAGTAAAGGGCTCTGCTGGGCTTAGAGAAGAGGCAGCAAAATATGGCCCCTGCAGCCCACCCTAGGGATGGGAAGCTGAGCAACAGAGTGGTGAAGTGAGTCAGACACACAGATTAAATATCACAATATTTCTCTGAATACAGGCCATCTATAGAACCAAATGGGTATGACAGTGGAAGTTACAAGGGGATAAAGAAGGTGTAGGAGGACCAAAAATGGGGACAGGGATAGTAATGTTGATGTGATATGTATGTGCACAAAATACTCAAGTTCATTATTAACATTATGTATCATATCTATATAAATGGAGAAAAAATAAACAAGGACTTCCTATTTCCCCTTCCCCCATGCCTCTGGTATTCTACTTTCTTTCTGGTTCTCTTAATTTCATTCCTCTAGAAACTTCATATAAATGGAATCATATAGTACTTAGCTTAGCATGCTTAACATAATTTCTTCAAAATTCAAACACGCTGTATATAACATTTCAGAACTTCTTTCCTTTTTTAAGCCCAATATTTTATTCCACCCTATGTATATACCGCACACTCTGTGTATGCATTATCGCTGAATGGAAACTTGCATTACGTCTGTCTTCAGGCTATTGTAAAGGAACATGGGTGTACCTGGCTTAGTCTTGGCTTTTTCTCCTTCTGTGTGTGTGGTGGGAGTGGGAATGGTACAGAGGACTGAGTTCAGGACCTTCACACTGAGCTATATACCCAGCCTCTTTTTATTATTTGAGATAGTATGCCACTGTATTGCTAAATTGCCCAGGCTGGGCTCAAACTTGTCATCATACTACTTTAGCCCGCGAGAGTGCTAGGATTTCAGGCCTGCACCAGGCCTAGCTTCAGTCTTTGTTTTTAATTCTTTGGGGGTATGTATCCAAAGACAGAGTGGCAAAATCATATGGCAATTCTGTGTTTAGTTTTCGACAACTGCAGTATCACTTTCCACATAGAAAGATGTAGAAGTTTAAGGTTATCTATTTCCAAAAACAGACTAGCTGGCTCAAAGTGGAACACTCGTAGCAGCCAAGTTGTGGATGCACCAGGAGGTCTCTAATCAAATAGGATATCTGGGAAAGAAGTGAACTAACATGCCAGGGGATATGCATATGTTAAAGCCCATGGTTGAGAGTGCAAGAATTTGCCAATACTTAAAAAACACAAAATGGTTCAAGTTTATTCACATAAAATTACACTGCTAAGGTGCAGATATGTCTCTATAAGAAAGGAGACACGGAGAAGACCCTTAAATTTACATTCTAGATTGCCTTTTTTAACTGATATTTTATAACTCTCTGTGAGTTAAATATGTGCTGAGCTGTAAAAATCCTCTGGGGGTAACATAATTTGGCTTAAAGAGAAAACTTTTAGACTGCATGGAACCATTTAATTGCTTAAAAACCAAGAGAAGGAAGGGGTGCAGGGACACTTACAGATATTTCTGTTTGCTACAGGAGACAGCTATTTACTCCTGCCCGAGGCCTTATCTTAACTGGCTCCAACCAATACTGATGCAGAATTTTACAGCTTCCTGTGCTTGCAGGTACGATTCTAACTCTTTAGCTGCCATATAATAAAAGTCTTCGTTAATAAATTGCAGACCAAAAAAAAAAAAAAAAAAAAAGCAACCAGAAGATCGTGACCCCGAGGTATTCAAACCAATGACAAACTGGGGATGGAACCCTGGTGCTGGAAGTAAGTTATTTGTGGTAATTGTTTGGATGTGCCTGTCCCTGCAGGTGCCTTTTCTTGAAAGATCATACTTAAAGCCTCACTTAGGCTGCACTCCTCTCTCTAAGCCTATCACTCACTTTTCAAGATTGAGTCTATTTCTCACACACAGTATTTTACATTTTCAGCAGCAATGAATAACCCTTTTATCTTCTCCACATCCTTACCAAGACTTACTCTTTTATATATACATACCTATATATGTATATATGTATATATACATACCTATATATGTATATATGTATATATACATACCTATATATTTATATATGCATATATATGCATATAGTTAATTTTGATAATAGTCAAAGTGTCCATCCTATTAGGAAAAAAGTGGTATTTCACTATGATTTATGTTGCATTTTCCTGATGGTTTCCCACCCAAATGAACCAAAATTTAGTTTAATAATTTTACTTCAAATGTACTTTCAAAATCATAAATGGGTTTTTAACACTAAGTTGAGAGACCTTTATTTTTCATTGCTTTAAAATTTAATAATTTTTTGATATTTTATTATTTACTTATTTTTTAATATATGAACTATAGATTCAGTAACATACTGGAAACATGTCTTGGGAAGATACGTCTGTATCACTTTTGGCCTCTTTTTCCCTCCCTCTCACCCTTGCCTTCTGCTGCTCCCACTCTCAAGAGATTCGTCCCTTTCCTAGCAGTCCATCACTCCACCTTCCTACATTCTCTCTCATGTTAAGGACTTTTTATGCAATTACTTTTGCGAATTTCATATGAGGAATATCTGCCGATAGTCTTTTGTGTGTGGTCCATTAGGCATTATTGATTCAAGGTGGCCCCCTTTTCTTTCAAATGCTTTGTATTTATCTTTCTTTATGGCTGCATAGTATTCCTCTGTGTAAAGAAACCATACCTTCTTTATTCCTATTCCTCTATTGACGGGCAAGTAGGTTGTTTCCAGGGCTTAGTTATTATGAATTGCAGTGTTATAAACGTGGTTATGCATGTGTCTTTATTGTATGCTGACTTTCTTTTGGTACCATGCCTAATAACACTGCAGCCAGATCAAATGAGATTTCTATTCTCAGCAGAGATTCCGTAGGAATCTCCAGACAACTTTCCATAATGGTTGAAACAGATTGTAGTCCCTCCAACATTATAGAAAGGTTCCTTTTTTCCCAAAGTCTCACCAACAATTGCTATTTTTTGAGTTCTTAATGTAGGCCATTCTCACTGGGGTGAGATGAAACCTCAGTTCTATTTTAATTTGCATTTCTCTGATGTCCAGCAATATTGAATAATTTTTTTATGTGTTCACTGGCATTTGTACCTCCTTTTCTGAGAAGTTTCTTTTTATTTCAGCTGCTCATATCTTGATAGGGCCATTTATTTTAGGGGTTATTTTTTAAATTCTTTATAAATCTAGATATTAATCCTCTGTCTGAGGTATTGCTGGTAAAGATTTTCTCCCATTCTGTGAGTTTCCTCTTCACTTTGTTGACTGTAGTCCCATTTGATGATTCTTCCTCTTACTTCTTGGGCAGCTGGTGTTCTACACAGGAAATCCTTTCCTGTCCCTGGGTCCTCTAGGGTTTTATCTATTTTGTTCCCCAGTGGGTACAGCATATCTCTTTTGAGATACAGTTCTTTGATCCATTTTGATCTGATTTTAGTGTGTGCTGACACATACAGATCTAATTTCATTCTCCTGCTTGTGGTAATCTAGTTTTGCCAATACCATTTGTTGAATATGCTTTCTTTTCTCCAGTGGAGTGTTTTGGCCCCTTTGTGAAAAATCAGGTGACTGCAGGTTTTTGAGTTTATTTCCGTATCATCAGTTCTGTTTTAGTGGTCCTCCTGCCTGTTCTTGTACCAGTACCATGTAGATTTAATCACTGTTGCTTTGCATTATATTCTGAAGTTGTGATTCCTTCAGCTTGGCCTTGTTCCTTGGGATTGCTTCAGAAATTCTGAGTCTTTTCTAGTTCCATATAAATTTTAGAGTTGTTCTAGCTATGTGAAGAATGTTGTTAGCATTTTGATTGGTACTGCACTGAATCTGGATGAATGGTTATTTTGATAAAGTCAGTTCACCCTATCCAGGAACAGGGGGTATCTTTCCATTTTTCCAAAGTCCTCTTCAATCCATTTCAGGGTTAGAATCTGACAATTTAAAACCATGATTTCTAAATCTGTTCTTTGCTATTTTTCTGACATCTGAGACCTTGTATTTAACCTACTTAATTCTAAGTTTACTGTCTTAGATAAATAACTATTAGAAATTCAGTGATGAGAGTTTCTGAAAACAGTCCATCAAATACGAAGAATGGTTTCTGTCCCAGGATCAGTAGTGAGGTCAAATATAGTAAATAACTAACAAGAAATAATTTATTCATTAAAAAAAATCACAAAACTAGTGGTATTTTTATCATAAAAGAGAACATGGGGCTAGAGTTACAGCTCAGCAGCTCACAACAAGCACAAAGCCCTGGTTCAATTCCCCAGCACCACAGTAGCCAGGCATGGTGGTGCACACCGGTAATCCCAGCCCTCAGGAGGCTCTTGCAGGGACACTGCCACAAGTTTGCAGAGCAAGACCCTGTCTCAAATAATTTTTTAAGAGCAGGTAGATTAATTTAACTTACAGCTGTAGATTTTTGGTAATATTTTATTCTCCACACAGGACTCAATGATCTTTCTACTCAATCTTTTATGCAAAGTCACCACAGAAATTTAGTAAATAAAAGCTCCAGGTGTTATTCAAAGAGAAACAGGTTACTTTGAAGAAAAAATATAGCCCTGATAATATCTTTCAAATGCTTATTTTAACAAAAAGTAGCTAATAAAATATGTTAAAGCTAATTTTAGGTGCTATATAACCTCTTATTGATCAAACAAAAGAAAAAAGAAAAGCAAATAAACCTCTTTACTTAAGGAAAATTGACACTTTACATTAAGAGTACAATTTAATCTTTTTGTTTTGTTTTCAATATGTAAATTTTTAAAAATTTAAAATGCATTAGCATAGTAAAGGTTCTTTTTCAAATGTTTTTCATAAACCAGTACGCAAAAACATTCTCAAGTCACACTGGTTTCACTGCAATAAAGAAATGGAATTGAACATATGCCTGAACATAGGTATTCCCTCTTCTCTGATGGCAAAGAAGCTTTTAGCAACTGAGTAACACCCAACTCCCCTCCTCTGAAGCTCCCTCAAGCTGACAACACTTCTATTTAATAAGTCAATTAATGACTTCTCAAAGTTTGCTCAACAGGCGAGACTGAATAAAGTTTACCCTCCTACCCCAAACAACAGCCATAACTGCTCTAATCAAATCTTTATGCCTAAGGACCACCAGGCAAGATGGGGACCAAGATCTGTTCAATGTTTCCATGATTCTGGGTGGACTCACTAAGAAGTTGAAATTACAGACAAAAACAGCCTGTTCAACTTAGCCAGGAGAGGGAGAAGCGCCCCAGCAATTCAGAGGAAGCCATGGGAAGGTTACAAACACAACCTGCACACACACTAGAACCAGAAGAAAACAACAGCACAGAAAGCACCCCCAGGCCAACAGTGAATGGTCATGAGCTGCTGGCATGGGCTCACACAGCATAGCATGTTTGTGGGGAACACTCTTAAGCTGTGATGAGTAAGAAACTGGCATAACGGACAGACAGATGAGGAAGGAGAGAAAGGTGGCCAGCCTCATGAATGGCTCAGATTGTAGAGAAAGCACCTCAGACGGTGGAGAGCCCCACCCTCAGGGGAGGGAAGCCAGGACATATGGGAGAGCTTTGCTGAGGGGGCTGGGACTGATCCAGACACCTCAGAAGCCATCACACTATTAGGGCATCCCTCACTGCCCACTCCCAGCACAGAACTCAGAGGGATTTAAGCTCCCCACACACATCTTCATACCCAGTCAAAGGAAGCTCTTATCTACCTTTAAAGAACTTCAACAACAGAAAATTGTGAAGAACACAAGGAAAGAGTGGACACATAGAAGGGCCTGAGACTCCAGAAACTAATGTCATGGGCCCTAAAATAGTGGAACTCATAGGGAAGGAAATCAAAAAGCAAATAGATACGTTGGTTTCTGTGAACAGCCAGTTCAAACAAGATATTCTAAAAGAAATGCAAGCAATAATCAGTGGGCTTAAGGAGAAACTCAGTTTAAAAAAAAAAGTGGTCCTAATGGATACAAAGCTTACTGAGCATATAGAAGCCATGAATAAAAAGTTAGCAGAGGTAAAGAAGGAAATGCAAGATATGAAGGAACATTCTGATACAGAAGTAGAAATTCTGAAAAGAAATCTAGCTGAAATTCAGGACATGAAAAATACATTTGAAAGCAGCAGAAGTCGACTCAAATATTGTGAGGACAAAATTTCAGACCTTGAAGACAAGGCAGAGGAAACAAATACTATAATTAGGTACAACTCCAAAATCAAAATTGAGCAAAGTAGCTGGATACAACGTTTGACGGATGATTAACAGAGAACAAACATCAGAATTACAGGTGTTGAAGAAATAGCAGAAGACAGCAGAAAAGGTCTAAAGAATTTCCTCACTACAACCATGTAAGAAAATTTCCTGGATCTAGGAAAAGAAATTAATATTCAGGTACATGAAGCATATAGAACACAAAATAACCTCAAGCAGCGAAGAAACTCACCATAACATATCATAATCAAAACTGCAGAAATTCAACATAAAGAGAAAATATTAAAAGCAACAAGAGAAAAACAAACATTTACCAAACAAACCCATTTGAATCACCAGAGATTTCTCAACTCAAACTTTAAAGGCCAGGGGAGCCTGGAGCAAAATCTTTCAAGCTCTAAACAAGTGTCAAACCAGATTGTTATATTCAGCAAAGTTATCCCTGAAAATTGAAGGGGAAGTAAAAATTTTTCAAGATCAAGAATCCCTAAAGAAATTAATAACCAGTAGCCCAGCATTCCAGAAAATGCTTGAAGGAATCCTAGAGAAACAAGCATCACCAAAGAACACACAGGAAAGTAAACACCTACACAGTAAGTTTAACAAAAAGAAAAAGCAAAGAACCAACACTAGAAGAACAGGACAATGACAGGATTCAGTAAAAATCTTACAATAATTACTCTCAATGCTAATGGTCTTTGCTCAGCAATCAAAGGCACCAACTGGCAGAGTACACTGAAAAAAACAAAACCTAACCATTTGTTATCTGCAAGAGACACACTTCACCCACATAAAAGCAGAGACTGAAGGTAAAAGGCTTGAAGCTAACACCACATGCTATTGGAGCCCAGAAACAAGCAGTAGTAGCTATAACTATTCTCAGACACTGCAGACTTCAAACCAAAACAGGTAATAACAGACAAAGATGGTCATTACATGCTTGTAAAAGGAACTATCAATCTTGAAGAGCTTACAATATAAACATGTATATAGCAAATGTAAGTGCACCTAGTTACATAAAACAGAAAGTATGGGACATGAATGGTCAAAGAGGCCCCACTACAATCATACTAGGGGATTTCAATATCCCACTGTTACAAATACAGATTAACCAGATCAAAAAAAAAAAAAAAAAAAAAAAAAAAAAAAAAAAAAAAAAAAAAAAAAAAAAAAAAAAAAAAAAAAAAAAAAAAAAAAAAAAAAAAAAAAAAAAAAAAAAAAAAAAAAAAAAAAAAAAAAAAAAACAAAAAAAAAAAAAACAAAGAAACATAAGAGCGAAATCACACCATAGAGCAAATGGACTTAACAGATATCTACAGACTATTCTATCCAACATCAACAAAATATACCTTTTTCTCAGCAGAATATTGGATGTTTTCCAAAACAGACTATATCCTTGGACATAAGACCTGCTTACATAAGTACAAAAGTAAAATTATTCCCTCCATAATCTGAGATCATAGTGAAATAAAACTAGAAATCATTATCAAAGGTAACTACAAAAACCCATTCAAATATATGGAGATTAAATAATACATTACAGAACAAGGAATGGATCACAGAAGAAACCAAGAAACAAATCAAGAATGTCTTAAAGTTAAATAATAATGGAAGCACATAATAACAGAATCTGTGGAACACAATGAAAGCAATACTGAGAAATTTATACCTATGAATGCACATATGACAACAAACAGAGCAATCTGAAATTAACAATCTAATAACACAGCTCAAAGTCCTTGAGAAACAAGAGCAAACTGAATCAAAGGTAGTAAAAGAAAAGAAATTATAAGAATCAGAGGAGAGATCAATGAAATTTAAACTTAAAAAATAGAAAAGATCAATGAATCAAAGAGTTAATTCTTCAAAAGGTTAAAAAAAGAGTAATAAACCTCTAGCAAAACTCACCAAAAGAAAGAAAAAAAATCCACATGAATGCAATTAGAAATAAAGATGAAACCACAAGACACTGCTGAAATCCAGAGAATTATAAGAAACTTTTTCAAAAAACTATACTCCAACAAATTCACGAATTCAGAAGAAATGGATACTTTGCTTGACACATACAACATAACAAAATTGAGCTAAGAAGATACAGAAACCTTGAACATAGCAATCAATAACCAGGGATGAAATTGAGGCAGTAATTAAGGATCTACCAACAAAGAAAAGGCCAGAACCTGACAGACTCAGAATGTTATCAGAACATTAGGAAAGAGTTAATGCCAATGCTCCTTAAACTATTCTACACAACTGAGAGGTAATACTGCTCAACTCCTTCCTGGAAGCAGGTATCATCTTGATCCCCACACCAGATAAAAGACCCAACCAAGAAAGAAAACTACAGGCCAATTTCCATAATAAACATAGATGCATTAAGACGAAAGGCAAAGTGAAAGAGGGGGGTAGGGGGAGGGAGGAGGGGGAGGGACAAAAGGAGAATGGGAAAACCCTTGTCACCTTGACAAGATATGAATGTGCACAAAATGCCCAACCTCACTGTAAACCTTGAATTTTGCACGTATACATATGAATAAAATGTGGGGAAAAAAACCCCAAAAAAACCATAGATGCAAAAACCTTCAATATGATAGTTGTAAACAGAATGCAAAAAATTACTTAAAAGATCATACACCATGACAAGTTGATTTCATCCCAGGGATGCAAGGCTAGTTCAACATATGCAAATCAATTAATGCAATACACCTTGTTAACAAAAGCAAGGACAAAAACCACATGATCATCTCAATACATGCAGGAAAAAGCCTTTGAGAAAACACAGCACCCTTTTCTGATCAAAACTCTAATGAAAATAGGTATAGGAGGGCACTACCTCAAGCTAATAACAGCAATTTATGATAATCCTACAGCCAACGTCATCCTATATATGGAAATACTGAAAGCATTTCCCCTCAAACCACAGCCAAGACAGGGGTGTCCAGTCTCACCACTTCTATTTATCATAGTGCTTGAAACTGTAGCCGGAGCATTTAGGCAAGAGACTGGAATAAAGGGAATATGCATAGGAAATGAAGAAGTCATACTATCTTTATTTACAGATGACATGATCCTTTACATGGAGGACCTGAAAAACTCTACTAAAAGATCTAATAAACAAATTCAGCCAAGTTTTAGGATATAAAATCAATACACGAAACCAGTAGTATTCCTCTACAGCAACAATGAAAACGTGGAGAAAGAGGTCAGGAAAGCAATCACATCCAGTTACCTCAAAGAAAATTAAATACTGAACAAAGCAAATCAAGGACCTCTATACTGAAAACCATAGTACTCTGAGAAGAGAAATTGAAGAGAATTTCAGAAAATGGAAAGACATCCTCTGTTCTGGACAGGCAGAACCAACATTGTAAAAATGCCATAATACCTAAAAATGATCCAATGCAATCCCAATCGAGATACCAGCAACATTTCATACTGAGCTAGAAAAAACAATCTGAAAATTTATATGGAACTACCAGCATCCCTAAATAGCCAAAATAATCCTAAGTAACAAAACAAAAGCAGAAAGCATCACGATACCAGAAACCAAATTACATTACATAGCAACAGTGATAAAAATGACATGGCATTAGCACAAAAACAGACAGGTGGATCACTGGAATAGAACTGAGGATACAGAAACATCTCTGAGTACCTTCAACTATCTGATCTTTGACAAAGGAGCCAAAATATACCCTACAGTAAAGACAGCCCCTTTAACAAATGGTGCTGGGAAAACTGACAAAGCACATGGAGAACAATTAAAACAGACCCATAACTTTTACCATTTGTTCAAATAAAATCAAAGTGCATCAAAGAGTTAGACATTAAAATAGATACACTGACCTTGTTTGAAGAAAAAATAGGCAAAACCCTTGAAGACATAGGCATAGGCAAGGACCTCCTCAATAAAACACACAAAGCACAAGAGATTACACCAAGAATCAACAAATGAGACTATATGAAATTAAAAGTTTCTGCATAGCAAAGGAAACAAACAACAGAGTGAAGAAAGCACCCACAGAATGGGAAAAAAAATATTCACATGCTATTCCTCAGACAAAGGACTACTATTCACGAATGTACAAACAACTGAAAAAAATCAGACCCTCCAAAACACAGGACCTAATCTAAAAAATGGGAAACTGAAATGAATAAAACATTCTCAGAAGAAATCCAAATGGCCAATAAGTACATGAAAAAGTATTCAACATCTTTAGCTATCAAAGAAATGCAAACTAACCCAACCCAGAGGCTCCATCTAAAGTCAGTAAGAATGGCTGCTACTAAGAACTCAAAAACAATAAATTCTAGAGAGGCCTTGGGCAAAAGGAACCTTCCTCCTACACTGCTGGTGGGACTGCAAACTGGTACAACCACTACGGGAAGCAGCTATACCTCTTCTGGTATCTTCTCAAAAAAGTTAAAGTCATCACATATAGTGATACACACGTAACTATGTTTATAGCAGCACAATTCATAATAGCTAAATCTTGGAAGAAGCCAATATGCCCGAGTACAGATGACTGGATAAAGAAGATGTGGTATACAGAATGGAGTATTCTCTGCATTAAGAAAGACAAACTGGTGTCATCTGTAGGAAAATGGATGCACCTTGACACCATTATGCTCAGTGAAATAAATCAGACTCAGAAAGCTAAATAACATGGTTTCTCTAATATGAGCAGAGCAAACCATAAAAATGTAAGAGAGAAGAAATGTAAGAAAGTAAGAAGATAGACTTGTGGAGGGGGAAAGAGAGAAGAGGGAGGGTGCGAGGGAGGAAGGGGAAAGGGAAGTTATGTCATATAAATAAATAAATAAATAAATAAATAAATAAATAAATACCTAGGCTCAAGGAACAGTGGTTGAAGTGCTTGCCTTGGAAGCACAAGGCCCTGAGTTTAGTTCCCCAGCTCCACACAAAGCTGGGCATGGTGGCACACACCTGCAATCCCAGCACTGAAGAAGGCTGAGGCAGGTGAATTGTTTTGAATCCAAGGCCAGTAGCAGCTACAGAGTTAGATCCTGTCTCAAACAAACAAACAAACAAATAAATAAAACCCTTTATTCCCATAAAAAACAGGGAACCGGGAGGGCTGATGTCATGAATCCGAAATCTGAGCTCCTAAACCATCATTACTGCTTTTTCTCAAAGTTGTATTTCATTTAATACTTCCCCCTTTATAAGTTTATTTCCATTAAAAAACAGGTACACACATATATATATATATCCACCCAACTCAATCTCAAGTAAGACTTTTTTACATTTGCTAATAAATTATGAGAAATACAAACTAGGTATACAGTTTTCAGAGGTGCTTTGTAAACATTAGAGTCCCTTTAGTCCTTTTCTCTAAGAGCCTAATCAAAGTATGCAGCCAGGAATAACTACTTTTCCAGATCCTGCTGGCAAGGTACATATCAACAAAGGGTAGGAAAACGGTCTTGGTAACTAATGTTTCAGTGGGAAGGCAAAGAAACAATCTCAGTGAACCTGATTTGCCAGTAAAGAGAGCCTAATGTGATGTTCAAAGGCCCAAACTTCGATAACTAAATCAGGATGAGAAAGCACTTTGAACCAAGTGACTGTCTAACACATCTATATCCCAATCTTTGCTGCTGGGCTGTTGACTGGCAAAAGTCCCATGCAGCTCTGAAAATATCTGCTTTTCCATCTTGTGGGGACAATACCTTTCACTGCCAAATGGAAATTTGAAACTTGATCATTTTTGCTGTATTTGCAAACTCTGATGACTATATGGGAAGAATCTAGGCCCAGCAGTTCCTGCTCTTTTGAAATTTTGTCCATTAACCTGAAGTTATTTCTTTTGAAAATACCCTGCCCCAACACCATCTTTCAAGTCCCTTGGCAGTCCCATCCTGAGAATCTTTTCAGTGTTTCCTGGCCATTTGTGTGGCTCCTTTGAAGAGATGTGAAAACACAAGCTTCACTAATTTTAAAACTGAGTCTTTTAATTATTGAGTTGCAAATGAGAATATTCTCTCATATATATTAAAATATATGATCTTATATAAGATATATAAATACATATATTCTATCATTCATATATATATATATAAAATGTTCTTTGAAGTCCAAAGTTTATAATCTTGATGAGGTCCAACTTCTTCTTAACATTTGTTGTCTACATTTTTACTGTCAATATGTAACCTTCTAAAATTAACAAGTTGTTAGGAATATTAAGTTTTTACCTTTTTTCTTTTTTTAGTATTTCAGTGTATGTACCAGAGATTTTTTCAAAAGTCTGTTCACATGTAGAATAATCATATTTTAATCAGCTTTTAATTATTATCAGTAGAGTTACAACTTGAGCATCTCTCATCAAAAACTCAAGATGCTCCAAAAATGAAACTTGGGGTGAAGGAATAGAACAGTGGTTAGAGTACTTGCCTGGCGGCACTTGGTACTGACTTTGATTCCCCAGCACCACATAAGCCAGGCATGGTGGCACAGGCCTGTAATCCCAGCACTTAGGAGGCTGAGACAGGAAGGATTACTGTAAATTTAAGGCTACAGAGTGAATTCAGGAACAGTCTGGACTACTGAGAAAAAAACTTTTGTTTCTACTGCTGTGCTCTAAAACTTTGTGAGCACAAGTATAAAGCTTTAAAAGCTTGAGATTTTGGAGTATTTCAGATTTTCATATTAAGGAAGCTCACCCAAAAAAAATCTATTTAAATACTCCATATCATGAAAATGTATGAAATGTGCAACACTTCTGACCCCAAGTAATTCACATACGGAATACTTAACTGGAACTATAAATATTTATGTTGATATTCTTCAACAAATGGGAATTTTCATGTCACTGTTAAAATTTTCTTTCTGTGGGATAAAACTCCAGGTAGGCTTTCTGGTACACATAGTAAAGATACAATGAGCTTTATAAGCTATTAACAAACTACAGAGTGACCATAATGGTCTGTATTCCTAAACATATGAGTTCTAGTCTCACCACAACCTGGCCATGACTTCTTCAAGTAATTTTATACATGACACTTTCTCCTCTCCCTCTACAATTCCAATGATATCAAGTTTGGATATTTTGCCATTGTCACATGAGCTCTCTCATTTTTTCTGTTTTTCGTCTTTTTTTCTTATTGAATTTTTCTATAATCTATTTTTAAAGTTCTCCTTTTTTCTGTCATTTCCATAGATTTTTGTCTCCAAGACTTAACATTTTTTTTTTTTTAAATAGGGTCTTGTTTTATAGCCCAGGCTGGCCTTGAACTGAGAGCAATCCTCCAGTATCAACCTCCCAAACACTGGGATTACAGGCCCGGGCCACCTGGCCTTCATGAACAATTGTATCAGGTCATTCCCACCCCCCTTCCTCCCTTTCCTTGATTACCTAGGAACTTCCTGTTCTCTGGGGTGCTCCTTTTCTGTACTCATGCCAGAAACTTCTGTACATTGATCTGTCACTTTCAACAACTGATTTCCCCATGGCGCCAACTGGCAGAAGGGCAGAGAGGGAGGAACAAAGCCAGCAGAGGCGATGGCCTCACTCTCACCCTCACACCACCTCACATCAGATAGAAACACTCCTTGCCCAGAAAGTTCCTGAAACCTGTTTTCTTCTCTACCTCTTCTGTCACTAAAAAAAACCAGTCCTGTGCCCTGAGGGGTTCTCCTGAAGTGTGCTACACCTGCACTCACATCCACTTCCCGGTGTCCGGCTGTGCTGACACCAGGTGAAGGGACAACGGAAAGCGACAAGTGACACACTCATCACCAGTTTGGCAGTACTTCGAAGTCTGATCCTCTAGTCTGCTACTGTTTACTTCTCAGAGTTCTCAGCTAGCTGTTTCTATTTTGGTCAGGGCTTAAAAAAGCTGCACTCGGTGAGACAGAAGGTGCATACTAGCATATAGCTCTCTGATGAAACTGCCCAGGCCTTTTGGGGTAGGTATTCATATTCTGGGATTGGCAAACTTATTCTGAAAAGAGACGGATATTTATTTTAGGATTTAAAGGTCACAAATGAATCTCCTCCTTTTTATAAATAAGCCACTTGAAAGTCCATTTTAAGTTCCGAGGCCACATAAAGACAATCTACGGAACTATTATTTTGCCTAACCCTGTTTATTTAATTATTTATTTGTAGTGATAAAATATATCTATTTAGAAACAAAGGACAGAAGAGTAAAAGCTCCTGGTATCCAAGAGAGGGTCCCAAGAGGGTTGTCTTCCTGCCTCTCTTTCAGAAGGCATTCATCTACATATACCTGAACATTCATTTCCTGCAGAAACGTTGTGGTACAAGTTTATGCTTTATATCATTTGACTAATAATTTTACCAAAATCCATAATGGAGGAAGAAGGGTACTCTTAGGTAGGAGCTTTTATCATGGCTTATGATAAAGCTGCTCTGAAAATGCCTAGTGTCTGTAAGAATTTGTAATAGGGCTTTAAAAATATTCTAATGTTTGTTATAATGGTATACTGAATGTCATAATTTGTTTAGATGCAGTATTAATTCAACTCATAAGGACTTATATTTCAGACCTATTCAACTTCTCCTAGCATTTGGACAAAAAGAGAATTTAGAAACGTTATCATATTTACTGAGTTTTAAAAATAAAACTAACAAAAAAAGTTGTGTAGTCAGTATACTGATATTATTATTATTATTATTATTATTATTATTATTAACAAATGGGCTTCCAACAAGGGGTCAACATTGAGATGTGAACTGGATTACTAACCTTTGACATGTTATGCTATGTTTATATTTTTATCATGTGTTACTCTATTGACCAATTATCATTATATTTTTGAGTAGCTTTTATCTCAAATCGTATGTTTTCCTTATGCTATTATTTATATCTGAGAAAAGGAGAGAGTCATACTTTCAGTTCCCTACGTTCTGCTTTCATGACACTAGAGATAAGTGTAGAGTAGAAGTGACAGCGAATTTTTCTTCATCTATCTGATAGTCTTTCTGCGAATAACTGGCAAAAATCCATCCAAAGGATATAATCAAAACTACTCAAGAATGGCCCATCACAATTAAAAACATGTCTATCACAATAAACAACCAAGGACAGTGCTGGCACATTAAGAATTCTGGGTAAATTTGAGTTCTCTTCTTTCTCAACCACTGAAGATCTAAGACCCACTGCTGACTGACTTCCTGTATTTGACATCCTATAATTTATTTACTTTCCTTTTAAATATTTTGCTTATAACGAAGTACATGATAGTACACTGAAAACAATACAATAAAAGTTAATCACTAACTGGAAGGAGGGGAAAGAAGTGGGAGTGAGCCTGAGCCAAAGGGTTGCCGCTGTTGATCCAACTATTTTTTGTATCCACTTAAGCAATATTTCTTGTGCTACACTGTTTCCATGTAGAGACCTGAACACTCCAAAAGAAACCTTGAAGTTGCAATGTGCTTGACTACATGTTATGTACTATCTGCATTTTGTTGCCTCACTAAACTTCAACACACTTACTACGCCTGTTCTAACATTTCACTGACACTGAAGGCTTTGATTTCAACACAAGATTTTACTACGTTTATATTTATTCCCTGGCTCTAAACTTGTTTGTATTACAATATACTTCAACTTTTAACAGCTGCCAGAATGAAAATATTCTTGCCTCAAAACAAACAAACCAGTGGAAAAGTATAGGGATACTCACACTATACATGGATCATGTTTACAACTTTAAGAAAAGAAAAAGCACTCCAACTATACTGCCTTTATATTAATTTCTTAAAGCTCCACATATATTTGAAACACAGATAAGAAACACTAGTTAAATCAACTCCTGGCATGATTTGGTATAAAGAGATCTTAACTGTCCCACCTTCTTACCACACCCTTTTTAGAAAACAGGTCTTAGAATTCTGCATATTTATATGACAATAAAAGAGATAAAGTTTTTCTTCAATGTTAATATAAATATATTTATATACTTTAAAAAAGATAAAATTATGATATTCTTCCTAATTTCAATCATAGGGCTGGGGATGTAGCCCAGAGGCAGAGCACTTGCCTGGCACGCTCAAGGCCCTGGGTTCAGTCCCTAGTTCCAAACCTAAAAAACAAGGCCCCCCAAGGGAAAAAAAAAAAAGGAAGGAAGGAAAACATAATTTCAATCATTGCAAATTTTTGTTAATTCTCATTTCAAATTATTCTGGATTTTATGTTCAATTACATATTAATGCATTAACATAATAATATAGTAATAGTGTCTAAGCTAAAACAGAATAAGTGACATCTGTATAATATATGTGACTTTTGTATTTCTGATTCGATTTAATAATATATCATTAGGAATTTGTCCTTTAAACTACAAGAAAACAAGTGGGAAAAGTAGGATCTACTTGACCACAGGAAGAATCAAGACTTTATAATAAACTCACTGATGCTGCTTATTTGTAATAATCAGAGATTGTGCCAGGTATATATTAAAAGTTTTATGACATTGTGAGTCAATAAAAAATTCAAGATTACAGCAAAATACTTAAACATATTTAGAAACCAACACTATATAGTATGCGAAACACATTTTTTAAGAGGGGAAGGTTTGTAATTTGACAAAATATATATGAGCACAAAGTACTCCAGTTCAATGTAAGCATTATGTATTGCATACTTACATATGTATTAATAAAATGGAAAAAAAGAAAAAACATTTTAATATAAATAATTGATTTGTTAGTTAAGTAGCATTATTAATTCAGGCGGCATCTACCAAGCAACATTTTTATTAGATTTTCTATTCAAAATTAAGTTGTCTGCCATTGAAGCACTATTTTGTGATACATACTTCCTATTTCATACTAATTATCCCATAAATTTATTTCTATTTTTCATGTCTTTCTGACATGGAGGTGAGCATCCAAGAAAAGAGAAAAAATATTAAAAAGAGAAAAAAAGTAGAGAGAAAAAGAAAAAAGAAAATAAAAACTTCAAAAGCTATTAAAAAGGAAAAAGGCATATAGAAAGAAGGAAAATCTGAAAAAGAGTATGACAAAATAAGCTGTAGAGGGAATAAAATGGAGAGGAGGGCAAAGGGATTAAAAATGATGAAAATATATTGCATGCATGTACCAATTCCCCAGAACACACTCCATGATTCCACACTACAAGTAAGCACTGCTAAGGCAGGGGACGGGAATCGCTGATGACCCTGTGCTTCCTACTGCAGACCCATGCCTTTCACACTGTAGGCACTCAGTAAATACTCAGGAATGAATGAGTCTTGAATATCTAATGAAAACATTAGGATGTATTCATGAAAAACCTACAAATGTATATGCAGAAGCATTGTGCACACAATTTGAGGATGTTCACAAAATCTTCAAGTCCACTGTTAGCCTCATAAGGGTTTCCTGAAGCTAAGTATCTCTGCAAAGTTTTCTACTAAAATAAAAGCAAGTCTAGACCATTCATATATGAAATTATTCAAGACTGAAATACATGACTCAATATTTTCCAATATCAAAACAGTTCTCCTTGTGTATATTTATACTATTCTAAGAATATTTTGAGCATGTACTGCTTTAAGGATATTTTAGCTTGCTCTAACACCCAGAAGAGAAAAATAATTCTGCAACACTTCAAGCTCTTTTCCTTCCCAGAAGCTTGATACTTACTGCTTCCATGACCAAGTATACTTTTCTTCTAGACAGCTCCACAATATTTCTTACTTCATTCAGCCTTTGTTTAAATGTCATCTTCTCAAAAACTTTCCCTTACAGGCACTTACTAAAAATAGCCTCTCTGTCTCCCTCTCCCTCCATCCCTCTCTCCCCCTTCCGATCACTCTGGCCTCTTACCTAAGTACATAACTATTTATTTGCACATTATCTACATATTTGAACTTTCTCCTTAGTGTGTTTCCTCTCTTGTCAATGTTTCTTGCACCAAATCCTAATAGATTGTATTTTATAGCTCTAGTATTTTTTTCTTACTGATAAGTTGTATTCCTTGACCTCCACCATTCTCAGTAAATAAAACTTCAACCACAAGTCCTCGATTTATTTATACAGATGGTAGTCAATTCTAACAAAAGTGAATGAAGAACATGGAACAGAGAAAGAAAGAGCACAGGAAAGTAAGAAAGGAAGAAAAGGCAGGGAGGCAGAGGCATTTTAGGTTTTAACAAATATAATGTATTATATATGCTTGTATGAAAGTGATATTATTAATAGAAAAATCAAAAAAACCTTTCACCTTACAATGAAAGACTAATCAAGAAAGCCAATCAAAAACACAAGTAGATTTTAATTACACTTTGAAGTGCAAACTTGGAAGAGCAGACTAAAAGCCAATACCTTAATTCACAAAGAATCTACAAGTGAGTAAAAATAAGGAATATTCTAAGAACCTCATCCTAACATAAAATGAATTTGAATCTTATAAAATACTAACAGGCACCCTTTGAAAGCTACATCAAAGTCTATATTCTAACAAGTTTATACGTTAGTATTTGGATAGTTTTTCTTATGTCAAAATATATGTCTGACTAAGCACTTTCATAATTAACAATGAACAGCATTCTTAACTCGACTCCCATTTTGTTCAACTCTAGCAATTAGTTCACTTGCAGTATTACTCCAAAAGGAGTGTCTGAAAAGTTTAATGGAAAGTGGTCAAATTTTTATTAAAAATTTTCAATTAACACAGTATTTAAAGTGACAATGAGTGGAAGGGTCTTGGGACCCTATTAACATCTGGTAGAGGCTTTGCTTGTGTTTGCCCACAGGATGAGCAGCAGCCAGTCTGGGTCCCCACCAGACACGTCTGACCGTGGACCTTACAACCCCAATAAAACGGATGAAACAACTGATCACAGAAGACAACCTAATGAGGACAAGTTATCCCAGACAGAGGAGAGCCCTATGGAAACATAAACAAGATAAGGCTACCTGAGGAGACCTCAAGGGCCTCACGCACCAGACCCTGAGACTCAAACCGGGAAACACCCCCATTACTGGGCCAATGACGGTTCTGTTTCTCTGTGCAGTGCTTTCCACCAACAGCCAAGCTGCTCAGGTACACTCAGGTACATGGAAGCCTAATCTTTAGGCCGCCCATCTTGGCTGGTGCAAGTTGGGACGACCCTCTGCCCTGTTGGTTTGGTAATGACTACGATATGATCCGGAGGTTACTGCTATTGAGAGTGCCTCTACTCCCTATAATCTTCCGGTTCCACTGCCCAATAACCCCATTTCCTTTCAAGTACTGGAATTTTATAATACTTATGACTCCAATCTAAACTGCACGCCCCTCTCACTTCAAGTGTTTTATGGGTATGATTTAGCTGTTACTTTTATGGATGTAGTTTCCCTGCACAATCTATATTATTCAAAAATTGTGCCACCTTCTCCTCTCCTTTCTCCTCGTCCCTCTTGCCCCATTTCAGAGACTTCCTGTATTTATACCCTAGCAAATTGTAAAAACCATGGGAGGTCCCATACCAATCCTTTACAACGGTGCTTCTCCGACTCACCCTTGGAGCTTTAATGCTTCCAAATTTCCATCAGACTATCACCCAGATAAGCATTTTCAGGTTGTATGCGATCGCAGACCATTTTGTTGGGTTGGGCCTAGTTTGGCTTGCAGACTGATTCGGTCTCAAAGTAAGCTTATGGATCTTATGGACTCCACTACTCCCAGCTGTCAGGCCTTTAAACATTACTTCCAACATGACAGTTCAATTTAACTTTACTTGTCGCTGGACAAATTTTACTCTGACTTCTAACGACAGTCGCCCATATGCAAGAGCATGCCTGATACCACCTTACTATATTTTACAAGTATCTAACACCCCAAATATCAGTGATAATTTACTGGCTTTTGCCACCCTCAATTGTACTCTCATGAATTATACTATGTCTAACTCTTTTTGATGGATATATATTCTCAGGATGCCTCCAACTCTTTGGGTACCAGCAAACCTAACGACTCCACGGAAGAGCCCCCTAGACTGGGACATTCTACAATTTCTAGATGAGCTGATGCACCAGTATTGTTCAGCTGTTGGTGTCATCATTGCTGGAACAGTAGCCGCTGTGGTGGCAGTTTGACACAATCTCTTCAAACAGCTGCCACATTCAACAATCTCTCTGCAGCCACTGCATCAGGATTAAACATGCAACAGGAGATAAATCAACCTACAAAACAAGCGATTCTTGTCCTTCAACAGGTGGACTTCCAACAAGAACAACTGGACATTCTCTTTCAAATGCAAAAAGTTCTTTGTGATCCCTGTTTTTTCTCATATTTTCTTACGTAATTTCACTGAATACATTCTGTAAGCCTTTGTCTTCAGTTTGTTCCTGGACTCCCATAATTCTGAGGTTGTCTGTCTTTGAATCATCCATCAGCTGTTGTAACCAGTCTCTTTCTTATTTTTTGGTTTTACAATCTTCACTGATTGCATGTTTCAGATGATGATCCACTTTATCTTCCAGGTCTGATAATCTCTCCTCAAACTGTTCAAGCTGGTTACTTATTTTTTTATGTGTGTTTTCCATATCTTGGAGTTCAGCTTTCATTGTTTCTACATCTCTGCCAAACTGTTCCTTAATTTCTTGAACTGCCTTCATTATCTGTTTCTTCTTTGTGTTCTTCTAACTTCTTATTAATGGCTGTTGTTACTCCAAGAATGTCTGCTTTGAGCTCCATGTGCATCTTTTTTATGTCCTGTGGGAGCTTCTATGCCCAGAAATTAACATCTTTATTATCTTTGCTATCTGTGGGTTCTGTTATTTCAAGATCCTTGGTATTGGTTTTTGGGGTGTGAGGCCTTGTAAGTGCTTTATTATCTCGTTTTCTCGTGATTTTGCTACACTAAGTTGAAGCTTAGGTATGGTTGATGAGCCTTGTCTTTTTCCCAGAGATTCTTTCATTAGACTATTTCTGCTTTAGGTGTTGCCTTGAATTCATTCAGATTGTAGAATTTATGATTATTGTCACTTTTTTATTTAGCTACTAATTTTGAAGGTGTTCTCAATATTCAACCTTCTGTTGAGATCTTAATCTCTACTCTTTGATGAAGGAGGCACAGAACACAATACTTCTATATGGTCCAGAGACAAATTATTTGATAATGTAACTTGGATAAGAAGATCATTATCAATGTCAGCATCCACACTTAGAATAAAGGTTTAGCCTCAGAATACTACCTAATATTAATAATTTATTTTGTAGCAGAGCCTAGTAGCTAGCTTAACACTGTAAGTATTCTACTCAGAACAGTAACAGTTGCTATATACATTCACCAGATATCTAGCTAAATTTAGTATGATTTATTGAAGTGTCCTATTGATATCAGTAGTATAACAGTATATATATATATATATATATATATATATATATATATATATATATAAATATGTGTGTGTGTGTGTCCTACTAGCTACATACTTATGCTAAGCAAATATTGACATATACACCTAATCCCCACTTAGCCTTCTAATTATGACCTAAACTATGAAAGTGGTTTCTATACACATTGTTCAGTAGTCTATTAAAGAAATTTGTTCATGGTACAACTATATTACTAATGTTACTATTTTGTTTCTAGCTAAACAGTATACAGATAATATATATTTACTAGTCTATCTATATAGCTATGAATTATCGATACTTAGCAGTTCAATTAATAGAGAAGCTGGAATAGGGAGAGAGCAGACTAAGATTAGGAGTTAGCTTTAGGTGTGACATAAAATGTAGACAAATGTTTATATGATGAAGAAACTCCTGACAATACTCTGACTCCAGTCAGAAGATAACACAGAAAACCTCTACAAGTAATATTCAGATGAGTTAGGAAGAGTTATGGGTGAAGCAGAGAGTATAGCTTCCAGATTTGCTTACAGATTTATGAAAATTGGAGGGAAAGATTCAGGAGGAAATTAATATGGAAACATAGAGCAGTGGCATGGTAGGGAAGGAAAAGGAGCAGGAAAAAAAAGAACAAAGAAAAACAACTAGTACAAAGGTATAATTAAAATCAAGGAACCTATTCACTTGTATGAAAAACAGAAAAACTCTAACACAGAGAAAAAGAAAAAAAGGATGAAACTAGAAACTAAACCAACAAACAAAAGAAAGGCAAAAGTACTAAATGACCACCTAACAAAATAAAACACTACCAAAAAAACCCCCTAACTGAACATAAAAGAAAATCAGTTACCCGCTATATTTTTTGCATGATGCAGGTGCTGGGGCTCTGTTCCTGGAACTTTTCCAAATGTCTGTGTGTTGCTCCCAGCAGGTCCCAGTCTCGAGAGGGCGCTGTAACACTCCTCAGCCTGCCAAGCGATCCTCCTGGATGCTAGTCCTGTTCTATCTCTTTAGCTCTCTGGGTCTTCCTTCTTCCAGAAGGTGTCCCGCAGATAATGCCTGGGGCAAGCCAAGTCTTCTGCTGGGAGGTCTGAGGGGAAACGTTTATTCTCCACTTGTTTCTCACAATTCCCAGTCCTTGATGTCTGAGTCCATTCTGTGTTTACAGCACCATGTGCCTCCTGCTGCTCTAAGGCTCTTGGATAAAGCGTTCGCCCTCCCTACACCTGGTTACAGTGACTGCTGCCTAGTTTAAGCAGCCCATGGTGTGGACTTCTTGCTCCAGGGCACAGCTGGAAGCACACTAGCCCACCAAGTTCCACCGCTTTCAATGCCAGGTTGGTAGTCCACAGACCGGATTGCCGCCATGCCAGGCTCTCTACAGTCTGCAAACTGTTGCCCGCATTTGGTTCAGTGCCCTTCGTGGACTGCGAACTACAGTCCACTTGCGGCTAGAGCCATTTGCTGCACAGCTCCACCTCTGAGGGCTCTCACGCTGCTGTGTGGCTGAGAGAGCCACACTCAGGGCTTCCTCAGCCTGTGATCAACCAACTTTGTTTTTATCTCTCCTCCTTGGGTTATGTTACAGTCTCGACATGCACTTGTTGATTTCTTTAGGAATGGATTTCTAGGGCTCTTATTCCATTGCCATCTTGACTGGAAGTCTGTAATTCTTGAAATCATGCAGCTCTGTTATTTTCCAAAGCTGTTTTGGCCATTTTAGAGCTTTTACATTTTCACGTGGATTTCAGAATCTGCCAGTCAATTTCTGGTGGGTTACAGATTACTTCGGAAATAAGTGACATTTAACAATGTTCAGTCTACTGATGTTTGAATGATATACCACTGACTTAAAGTTTTAATTTCTCTGAATTGTTTTGTAGTTTTCAATGGACAAATCTTTTACCTCTTTAATCAGGTTCATCTCTAAATACTTCATATTTTATATGACTGTAAATGGCATTAATTTCAATTGCTTTTTATTGCTGTTGTACAGAAACCATAACTGATGTTTATATACTGAGCTTGTGAACTCAACCAAACTTACCTTGCTTTTTATCCTACTTGCTGCACCTGATAATGGTGAATAATGACAGTTTCACTTCTTCCTTTCTAGTTTAGATCCTGTTTACCTCTTTCTTGCACGAGTGCATGCCGAAAACCCTCAAGTCATCATTGAACAGGGGCAAGAACAGATACTGTAGTCTGGTTCTCAATCTTAGGAGAAAAGCAGTATTTGGTCTTTCACCAGTAAGTATGATGTCAGCTTTTGCTTTTCGTAGATATCTTTCTATCAGGCTGTTGCTTTTTCTTAGATATCTTTCATCAGGCTAAAGATACTGACTTTCAAGGGGATGGAACAGAGAGCATCATGCATGCTAAGCAAATACTCTACTACTGAGCAGTACCCCAGCTCAAGTTCATTAACATCTATTCCTAGTTTGCTGAGACTTTTACATCAGCATATGGATCCAGTCAAAATGCTTCTCTGTATCTATTATGATGATTATCCAGCTTTTGTTTTTAGTTTGTTAATATGGTAAATCATAATCATCGATTACTAATGTTAAACTAACATTGCATTCCTAGAATAAACCCTGGTCACCGGTCTGGTTTGAACATGGCTTGTTCCCTCCAAAATCCACGTTGAAACTTGACTGCCATGGCAGCAGTGCTAGCAGGTGAAGCCTGTGAGAGATAATTAGATCATTAAGAGGGATTAATGCCTTTACTCACAGAAATACGTCTGTTTTGCAAAGAGAAAGAGGTGTGTGTGTGTGTGTGTGTGTGTTTGAGACAGGGTCTCTCCGTACCCCAGGATGGTCCTGAACTCATTATTATGCCTTTACTCACAGAAATACGTCTGTTTTGCAAAGAGAAAGAGGTGGGTGGGTGGGTGGGTGTGTGTGTGTGTGTGTGTGTGTGTGTGTGTGTGTGTGTGTGTTTGAGACAGGGTCTCTCCGTACCCCAGGATGGTCCTGAACTCATTATGTAGCCCAGGCTACCCAGGCTAGCCTTGGACACAGCAATCCTCCTGCCTCAGTCTTCCAAGTGCTGTGATTACGGGTGTGTACCACTATGCCCAACTTTATGTGGTGCTAGGGAGATGAACCCAGGGCTCTGTGCTTGCTAGGCAAGTACTTTAACCACTGTCCCATTCCTCCAACCCTGAGTGAGTTGTTACAAATCAAAGCAGCCCCTTATGTTTTTCCTCTGCAGCACACACCTCCTTGTCCTTCTACCTTATCTGCCATGTTATGGTGTCACATGAGGCTCTTGCATTTCTCATTCTCCAGAACCATAACATAAACCCTGACTCTTCATATATCACCCAGTCTCAGGCATTCCCTTTACAGTAAAGAAAATGGACTAAGGCAGCAAGGACATGTTAACCTTTTATTATATGGTGTTGAAGTCTATTTGCTAAAACTTAGCTTAAATTTTTTATTTCTATGTCCATGGATGACACTGCATGGTGATTTTCTTTCGTTTTCTCAAAATAATGTTGTTCTTGGTAGGACGATTAATGAGGCACCTGTTACTGCACTTTAACCAGACATAAGTCTGCTACACAGCTACTATGCCATTATCTCATCTATGCCGCCCACGTAGTGCTTATCATTACCATCAACTCATACATGAAGGAAGTGCTAATGGAGACATACAAGCTCTGAAAGTAAGACAGCACAGTTCTCTTTAAGTCAGAACTAGAATTTGAACCACAATCATATAAATCTAAAATCTACTCAATATTTTATACCAGAATACTTAAATAGTATTAAAAAGATTTTCTTTAAACATATTATTAAACTTCTTTTTCATAAAGAAAATAACCAGACTGCTTAGACTGTTGGTTTGGTCCCCTAGCACCACATAATAGCTAGGCATAGTTGCACATGACTATGATTTCAGCACTCAGACGCTAAGGTAGGAGGATTGCCATGAGTTCTTGATCAGCCTGAGTTACACAGTGAGTTCAAGAATAGTCTGGACTACACAGTGAGACTCTATCCAAAGGGAGGAAAAAAAAAAAAAAAAAACAGGGCTGGGGACATAGCTCAATGGTTAGAGCACTTGCCTAGCATGCACATAACCCTGGGTTCAATTCCCCATTCACACATAAGCAATAATTAATAGATACTATCATTTTAAAATGTTATCCAACCTTTAAACCACACTGTGTAATAGGGATTCTAAAGACATTGTACACATGAAGAAATCTGAGACACAGATTAAGAAATTTGCTTAAAGTTTCTCACCTCTTAACTAGCAGAACAAGTCTTCAAACTCAAGTCCTTACAATTTCAGAATAGTTTCTTAAAATATAGATTTGGATTTTTCTTTTTTTTAGATTACCAATGCTTAAAAACAAAAGGAACTTGCAAGGACATTTTAGAAGAAAATTTCAATAACAAATCTAGCAGAGACTTCCAGTCAAGATGGCAGCTGAGTAACAGCGCTGCACAATGTCTCCTCATCAACCCACTTGAAATGTTGAGAATTTAGTTAGAAAAAGTGTGTTCAGTGTAGCTAGGAAAGAGAGGACCATCCCAACAACTGAAATGAGGCCAGGGGAATGTCAGAAATCCCGAAGGATCATCAAAAGCAGAGAAAAAAAAAAAATCCCAGCAGCCCATGAAGCCGCGGCAGCCTGCTACAAATGGCTCGAGCTGCAGACAGCTGAGGACGGAGGAAAGCTCGCATGGGTCCAGAACATCTGACGGAGCTGGGACAGGACAGAGCACCACAACAAGGGACAGGAGGCTGGAAGAGGGTCAGAAATCCTAAAGTCACATTGGAGGAGGAGGAAAAAAGCAGCCAACTTGGCATGGTCCTGAGCTGCTGGCATCCAAAGACCACAAACGGAGGAAGGCCTGGAGCCAGAACCTCAGACTGAGGTCAGCGTTGATCTGGGAGAAGTGGGAATTGTTGTCACCAGCCCGCAGGTACTGTGTACTACAAGCACAGCATGCGCTCCCCCTAGTAAAGACCCTGGGATTCCAGATCACAGACAGGGCTCAGCAGCCTTCACAGGCAATGATGTAAGCAGGAGCCATTTTAAAAAGAAGGAAAAAAAAAAAAAACCCCAAACTGAACCCTTTAGAGTAACAAAAAATTCAGAAGAGCACATCAGAGCTTTGAGGGTCACCCTTAAACAGTCCCTAGAAAGAAACTGGCACAAGTGGCAGAGAGGAGAAAAGAGGGGAGAAAGGCTGCTGATCCCCAGAACAACTCAGGGGCACCTCTGCTCCAAGGGTGGAGAGCCCCGCCCTAGGGAGGGAAGCCAGGACAGACAGAGAGCTCTGCTATGGGACACACACACACACACACACACACACACACACACACACACACACACACGACGACGACGACGACGACGACGACAAGACACTTCAAAAGGGGAACATCGCCCTGTTCCTCCGGCACCCGCCAGAGGCTTCCAGGTCACCACTGCCCTGCATGCCAGCGGCATCTAGGACCAGGAAGTCAATTGCCTGTCCATCCTGTGAGCCAGAGGTTTCCAGAGGCTGCCAGGGAATTACATCACCCTGTCAATCCTGAGCCCCAGAGGCTTCCAGAGGCATCTAGGACTGGGAATTCCATTCCCCTGTCTGTCCCTTGGGCCAGAGGATTCCAGAGGCACCTAGGACTGGGCCTTCACCAAACCCTTCTTTCCTGAGCTCCACGGACAGCCAAATATAGCAGAACCATGGGGGAAATGTAGTAACAAATCTCCTACAAAAAGACCTGACACCCTAGAAGATGGTACCAGGGATACTGAAACTGCAGAATCCAAAGATGAAAATGGCAAAAAGGATGGTAACTTCTGGGCCCAGATATTCATTGAATTAAAGCAGGAATTAAAGCAGGAAATAAAACAGACAGCACCAAGAGCTACACCAACACATAGCTAAGCTAGAAGCAAGCCCTGAAAAGCTAAAAGAGGAGACCATAGAAGAAATATACCAGAAGATAATGAAGGCAATACAAGAAATTAGAGAAGAACACAACAGAGATATACAAATATTGAATGTAGATATTCAGGAAGTGAAAAACACACAGGAAATAATAAGCAACCACATTAAACATCTTCAGAATACAATGTCAGACCTAGAAAATAAAGTGCTGAGCTGCAACATACAGGCCATGAAGAACACAAAGTAAGTAAGAAAGAAAGCAAATCATTATAACAGCTGATAGATGATTCAAGGAGAAATAACCTCAGAATTATGGGAGTCCAGGAGAAGACTAAGGACAAAACAAAAGGCTTAAAGGACATGTTTAATGAAATTATGGAAGAAAATTTCCCAAATCTAAGAAAAGATATGGACATGGAACTATTGCAGGCATACAGAACACCAAACAGCTTTGATCAGAAGAGATCCTCATCACAACACATCATAATTAAAATACTAGAAACCCAACACAAAGAGAAAATACTAAAAGCTGTAAGAGAAAAACAGAAGGTGACCAACAATGATAAGCCCATCAGGATAACTGCAGACTTCTCAATCCAGACTCTAAAAGCCAGGAGAATATGGAGCAATGTCATCCAAGCACTAAAAGAACAGAAATGCCAACCAAGACTGCTATATCCAGCAAAATTATCTTTTAATTTAAAGGGAGTACTTAATACTTTCCATGATATAGAAACCTTAAAGGAATTTGCAGCCACTAAGCCAGTACTGCAGAGGACACTTAAAGGAAACTTAGAAGTGAAAGGGAGGCCAGCGACACCAATGACCCCAGAGGAAAAGCGACAACAGCTAGAGGAGAATGAGCTGAGAAAAAAGTATATTAGTAATTAGCGAAATAAGAGTAAATAAGTTATTAAAGTTTAAAAATTCTCAAATAACTAAATCTGCCTTCATATTTGTCACTTTAAGTATATTTATGTGGTATAAATTTAAGTTCATTTAATGTAGCAATGTGATACAGTTTTAACTTTGTTTTATTATAGCAATTCACTTATTAGGTCACTGATGAAAATTTATCCTAAGAAAACTGATTGATGTAAAGAAAACCCTGTGAATGCACAAATATGTACCTTCCAGTATTCAGCTAAGGCATTTGAAATTTAACTTTTTTTTTTCTTTCCCAAATTTACTAGTCTTTTGAACTACATGCTTGTAGTTATTTTCTAATGTGAACTGGTGGGTAAGGCCAGGTTTAAGAATAGCAACAAAGACATAGCAAAACATAGGAAAAAAAAAAAAACTTGTGGTAAATATCCCAGTAAAGGAATTGGTTGGATTCAGAGAAGAGGCATCAAGATTTAACTATTGCGACCCATTCGAGAAATAGGAAGCTGAGGTAGAGTGGCGACTTAAGTGAAATGATTTAGGTGCGGAAGATTAATATGTTAAGTACTGTATATTTTCTCTGACTTGGAAAACCCAGAATATAGTCATTCTACAGAACCACACGAAGTGATAGCTGGAGTTGTGGGAAGAGATAGGGAGGGTGTGGGAGTGTCAAAAATGGGATGGGATTGTAAAGTTGATATGATACATATGTGCATGTAATACCCAAATTCATTGTAAATACTATGTATTACATATGTATATTAATAATAATAGTGGGAAAAAAGAAATGAAAGCAGATCTAGCAGAGCTTTCAGGCCAAGTAAATCAAAATTGAACTTTGATGATAATGCGGCAAGAAGGTGATTCCCAACCTCTGGATGCATTAAATGCACTTTACTTCCTTCCTAAGGCAACTTTTCCCAGCTTGGAACTAGCTGATGGAGCCGGTGGAGCATCTCAGTGGTTGAAGCACTTGCCTAGTGTGTGCAAGGCCTGAGTTTGACTCCCCAGACCACATAAAAATTAGCAGAACACGGTGACACACTCCTGTAATCCCAGTATGTGATAGGCTTAGGCAATAGGATTGCCATGAGTTTGATGCAAGCCTGGGCCATACAGCAAGTTCAGGGCCAGGCTATACTACCGAGCAATACCCTGTCTTTTAAATAAGTAAGTAAATACTGTGCTGGGTGCTTCTTCCGTATTTCTTATGATCTATCAATAACAGAGCTTAATTAGGCTAGACCACTAGCTATTGGATATGACTCAGAATTATTCTTACAAGGAGGTAAAGAGAAAAAAGGAGTTAAAAGTTATTCAAATAATTCCAGCCATAAGGCTAGATGGTATGGAGTGAAGAGCCTGATACTTACTTAGTATATAGACAAGGAGCAAATACCTATCTCTTCTATCTCATTTTAACTGTAACCTTGGGGAAATTTTGAACCTGTCTGGGCTTCCTTACTTTCATCTATACAGGATGAAATTTCACCTTTCATATACTTAAGAATTAAAAGAAAGAATACACAAAAATACGTTTAGAATACTATGTGATACTTGGTAGGTACTATTTATATTTTGCCAGCAATATTACCTTTATTCCTATAGTAATGAACAGAGAAAAATTATATACACTAAATAGGCAGTTTAGAGACTCCTTAGTATTTGCAAATAACTTTGATGTTTCTAATATATGAATATTTTAAAATATAGCTTTATAATTCTGACATACACGTATTAGTATCCTAAAATGTCATTAAAAACTAATTTCTAGCATTTTCTATAAATAGGCACTTAATTTTTTAAATCACAATGAGAAATAATTCATGAAAATACAGCAATTACTTTTTCATTAAGTATTATTAAAAACCTATGTGCTCAGCATTCTACAATGCTCTAATGTTTTCTGTATATGTATGTATTACCATTCCTAGTACCTGTTCCAAAAGCAATTTCAAATGACTGGTATGGTATTATTATATTATAAATTATTCATGAATTTCTTAAAACAAAAAAGAAAGGATTATTTGATAAATTCCACTATAACTCACTGTTGCTATTTTGGTGGTGAGATAGTTCCCCCTTTCTTCATCCACTTGAATTTCATGGCCATTTTTAAATATTGCAAGCATTTTGGGGATGTCACGGCCAATGGAATCTGGTTAGAGAAATTAAAAAGTGCAAAATGATCATTATACCTAAACAAGTAGCAAACATTACTAAATGAAACAAATGCTTACACCATATGAAGTCACAGCAAATAAATTGTGAAAAAAGTACTTTGGAATGGACCCAATCCCCGTTTCCTCGTGTCTGGGGTCTTACGGGATCTCCTTCCAGTGGGTATGGATAAGGCCTGCAACCTGCTTCTGACAAGAGGCAGAATGATTATGTGAAGGTGACTACATTACACAAACTGCAATTTCCCTCTTAGAGAAGACTCTCCTGTCAACTTTGAAGAGCTAAGCTGCAACGCCACAAGGTGCCACAGAGACAGAGCCCTATAGCAAGAAGCCCAGAGCAGCTTCAGGCTGGTAGCAAGGAACACACTGAGGCCCTCAGTCCAGCAGCCCAAAGGAAGCGAGTTCTGCAGATACCCAGACGAGTCTGCAAGTGCACCCTCAGTCAAGGCTCAGGTGAGGCCACATCCCCAGCCAAAATCTGGACTGGAAATTTGAAAGACTCTTAAGCAGAAACTCTATATACATATCTGACACAAAATGGTGAGATAATTATTGTACGTTTGTGGTAATTTAATAAACCATTATACATAACAAATATTTACAATGATAACATAAATACCATAGTTTAAAACAAAAGACAAAATCTATAAAGCAATGTATGGTAACGGCTTACAAGCTAACAGAGCAACCTTGAAATCTTTCCAGGACTTTTTATCCACCTCTGGGCTTAACTTACCTGATCTGCCTTACCATAAAGAAAGGAAAGAACAAGAAAACAACAATATTTAGCAGACAAAAAATACCACAGTGAACTATGAAGTCTGCAGACAATTCATTATTGCACAAATAGCTATAACACTGGCAAGAGAGAGAAGAGTTAAGCACTAAATGCTTTACTGGATTGTATCGCTTAGTCCTCTAGAGCGCAAAAAAATGCAACTAAATATTCTAATGAGAAAAACAGAATTAGGAAGAAAAATAAGAATTGTCAAAGAATTACACATAAGGTTCCAAAAAGTATAGCTTCCTATGTTTTTATCATTATCATTTGAACTCAAATTTAACAAACAAACTTCCCTATTGTAGACTGGAGGACTGACACAGTGCTTACAGCACTTGTCTAGCAAGCGCAAAGCCCTGAGTTTGGTTCCCTAGCACCACATAAACGGGGCATAGTGGCACACATGTGTAATCCCACCACTCAGGAAGCTGAGGCAAGAAAACTGCCGTGGGTCCAAGGCCAGCCTAGGGTACAGAGCAAGATCTTGCCTCAAAAAACAAATAAATAAAGTTCCCTACTTTTAGTATCCCAGCATACTAATCATTCTGATGGAACTGAACACTAAACAGCATGACACAGTCTAATACAAACAGAAAAAATGCTAAGTGCTAGATAAAAAGGAGACACATAGTCAAACTTTTTTTATTTTATTTTTTGGAGACAGGGTCTTGCTCTGTAGCCCAGACTGGTTCTGAATTCACTCTGGAGACCAGGCTAGCCTTGGACTCACGGCAATCCTCCTGCCTCAGCCTCCTGAGTGCTAGGATTACAGGCATGCGTCACCATGCCTGGCTTATGTGTTGCTGGGGAATCAAATTTGGGTACTCAGCACTAGACTTTACCACGGAGCCATTCCTCCAGCTCCAATATAGTTAAACTTTTATATATCTACTTAACACCTTAGGTTAAGTTTTATTTCCACAGGATACTGGATTGTTTGGTAACACCTGTCACTGTGTACAAACTCTCAATGCTTCCGCTAAACACCTTCTCTCTTCATCTGTGTACTGAATCTTATTTCTACTTATTTTTTAAGGGAATTACTCCCTTCTCTCTTATACATTGTCAATTTTCCTGTTTCTCCTAAATAACCTCCAATAATTGACAAATTTGCGATAAAATTTTTGATCTCAAAATAAAAAAGTCTCTTAGACATCACATTTCCTTCCAGTTATCATCTACTACTATTCTTCGTGCATTACGACCTCACACACACACACACACACACACACAAAGCAGCATTCTATCCCTTTTGTCTCTACTTTCTTTTTTTTTCATTTGCTTTCACACCTACTTTGATCAGGTTATCATTCCCATTATTCCACTTACGGAAATAACCGTGTCCATGACTTTGCTAGCAACCTTCACATCGGCATGCAACAGCTATCGTGTGACTTGACCTATCACCATCTAACACCATCTACAGCTCTTCTCTTCCGGAAATATCTTGACAAGTCTTCTGAAACAAGTTCTCTCCAGCTGTACTACTCCATGCTTAATGCCTAAGCCACCTTCCTGTGGCCTTGCAACCTTAGGACTCAGTCATCTGACCTCTTTTATTGTGTCCTTGTACATCCACCCAAGTGATCTCATCCAGACATCTGGCTTTAAATACTATTTAGCCATTCATAATTGCTAAACTTTTATCTCCAACCACAACATCTCTCATGATTTCCAAGCATTCACTTGATATCTCCACCTACATGCAGACAGGCAATTAGTAAGGTGTAAATATGACAAATGACTGCTCAAAGAATGAACAAATAAATGACTTCATGAGTCTAATATGGTGATGATACATGGTAATAAAATACAAAACAATGGAACTTAAAAGAAAAACTTGCTTTCATAGCACATATAGTAAAACCAGAATGACAAAAAAGATTAGCATGCTTCATGCTCAAGGCTAACACATAAATTTTTGCACCATTCCATATTTTTTAATAATTTTTAGATGAAAATACAAATCTCCTGATTTGATCACTACATATTGTACATGTATATCATATTATAATCCTCTACTCCACAATATGTTTGTATGCATATATTACTATAATTATTTTGAGGCAGAGTCTCATTCTACTCCAAGCAGGTCCTGGATTCACTATGTAGCCCAGGCTAGCCTCAAACTCAATAGCAATCCTCTTGCCTCAGCCTCCCCAGTGTTGAAGTAAAGGCCTGTGTCATTATGACCAGTTTATATGATGCTGGGGAATAAAAACCTGGGCTCTGCACTTGCTAGGCATGCACTCTAATAGGTGAGCTACACTCCCCAGCCCGATTTTGTTAAATTTTTAAAGAAGAAAAGAAAACTAGCTCTTCATTAAAATACACTGAAGTGAAAGTGTTAGTGGAATGTTTAAAAAATTCATAGAGTTACAAATAGAAGTGGTGATTACGCAGATTTGAATTTTAAAGCTAGTTTCACCCCAAAACAAGTACAAATAAATGTTTCTTCTATTGACCTTACATATTCTTTTGTCTTCACTCTAATCTGCATTTTCCTAACGAGCAACATACCTGGTAAAATTTCATGTGCTTAATCAGCAGCTATGTATCTTCTTTTATAAAATACCTATTCAATTTTCATTCTGTTTTTAAAAGTTAAATCAAAGGTCTTACTGAGTTATAAATTTTCTACAATCTAGATGCAAATCCAAGTTGAGTGTGGTAGCACACACCTGCAATCCTGGCACTCAGGAAGCTGAAGCAGGAGGACTATTGTAAATTTGGGGCCAGCCTGGGCTACATAGTGAGTTCAGGATTAGTCTGGACAACACAGCTAGAACCTGTCTCACAACAACAAAATCTAGATACAAACCCTTTGTCAGATATTGCAGGGTAAATACTTTCCCCTAATCTGTGGATGCCTTTTTCATTTTCTTAGAGCTGTCTAGGAAAGAGCAAAAGTGTTTAATTTTGGTAAAATCCAACTTAATGGTTTTTTCCTATGGCTCAACTTTTATGTGCTCTAAGAAATCTTTCCCTAAGTCAAGGCTATAATGATTTTTCTCCGAGAAAATTTTCTAGAATTTCATGGCTTGTCCTTGCCCTATACATTTAGAGTTATGGTCTATATTCAATAATTTTGGTATTTGATATGAGAAAATGTATTTGGCAACACATTAAAAAAATCTATTCTTTCTCCAAATAACCTAGGCACCTTTGTTGAAAAGTAGTTGGCCACATAGGTTTAGGTCCATTTCGGAACTCTCAATGTTTGATCTGTAGCCATTTACCCTGACCACAGTACCACACTGTACTGATAGCCACTGCTCCATAGTAAGATCTTACACTAAGCAATGCAAAACCTCAGCTCTGTTCTTCCATTTTACTTTTTTCATTCTAAGTTCTCTGTAGTTCAATTTAAATATATGAATAAACTTAGCAACTTCCTTTCTTCTTCTTCTCCCCTGAAAGTTCCCTGAAGGCAAACACAGCGGCACACACCTGTAACACCAGCATTCTGGGAGGCTACGGCAGACAACAGCAAATATGAGCCCAGCCCGTAGAACTTAGCAAAACTCTATTTCAAAAAAAAAAAAAAATTTGTTTAAAAGTCCTCGTAGAGTATGGCTGGGATTACATCAAATCTACAGGAAGGGGTGGGGGGGGGTGGAGTATCCCATTTTGGACTACCTCTCAGATAATGGAAGCCTTTAATCTTCTTTTCCCTCTGTTCTTTGTTTAATAAAAACTCATTTTATCTATTAAAAAAAGAATTGGAAAGAATCCTATCATACTAATATGCTTTCAAATACATAGCTACAGTGTATTACTACACTTAGGTATTTCTTAATTTTCATGAACATTTAGCAATTTCCTGTGACTAACTTGTATTACTTTTGTTAAATTTACGGTTTAAGCTCATGTTAAATAAAACTGGTTTATGAATTTCATCTTGTCTGTCAGCAGTTTATACCATACAGTTGGTATTTATACACTGATCTTATATCCTATGGCCTTGTGAAATTTACTTACTAGAATATTGATTAGGTTATCATATGGGAACAAAGACACGTGTCTTCTTCCTTTCCCGTATGTGTGCTCTTTATTTCACCGACCTCTAGGGCAATGTTGAACATATGTGGTACCACCAGAAATCTTTGCCATTCTCATTACCTTATGTAGAAAGTAATCCATCATCATGGTCTCATTCTTTACAAATGTTGTTTTTTCAGGGTTGAAGGAATAGAATAGCTGAGTGGTTAAAAAGCACCTGCCTAGTAAGCTCAAGGGCCTGGTTTCAATTCCAGAGTACCACCTAATGGTGGTGGCATAGGTCTGTAATCCTAGCACTTGGGAGGCTGAGGCAGGAGGATTGCTGTGAGTTTGAGTCCAGCCTGGGATCCATAATGAGCTCAGGACAAGCCTGGAGTAGATAGTGGGCTCAGAATCAGCCTGGATTGCAGAAGAAGAAGAAGAAGAGGAGGAGGAGGAGGAGGAAGAGGAGGAGGAGGAGGAGAAGGAGGAGAAGAAGAAGAAGAAGAAGAAGAAGAAGAAGAAGAAGAAGAAGAAGAAGAATGCTGCTTTTTCATAGATGTGTTCTGTCAAGTTGAGGAAGTCCACTTCTATTTCAATATTCTGAGAATTCTTAGAGGGTTTTTTGGTTTTGTTTTGTTTTGCACTGAGAATTGAGCCCAGGCCCTTCACACTAAGCTGTACCTCCAGTCCATTTTTGATCTCTGAGATAGGGCCTTGCTAAGTCGTTAAATTGCCCAGGCTGGGCTTGAGTTTGCAATCCTCCTGCTCAGCCTCCCAGAATGTTGGGATGACAGGCCTGTGCAGGTCCTATTAGAGCACAGCATACCAACTTATTCTGCATTAACAGTCCTCACCGTAAAGGTACATTTTATCTGGTAATAACACAGCCAATGCATTCTCTAATATTTACTGTTTATATGACATACTTTTACCCATCTTTTTACTTTCAGTCAATCTGTGTGTTTCAAGTGAGCCTCCTATAGACACCACGTAGTTGGATGGTTCTTCACCATTGTATAAGCTCTGTCTTTTGGTTGGAGTGTGCAGTCCATTTTCAATTGATGTAACTCTTGATAAAAAATGGACTTAAGTCTTTACATTGATACATATTTTCTATATCTTTTTGTTTCTCTAATCCTCCTCTACAACCATCTTCTGTTTTAAAAAACAGCGTATCATTCTTTATATCTCTATTTAGTTTTAAGCTATATCTCTTTGTCTTTTTCTTGCTCTAGAGATCAAGAATGTACAATGTTTATTTATTATAACTGCATCAGGTTAGTATACAATAAATGTATGCTCACTGAACTATCTTTTCTTGCCCTCTGAACTCTGTAATATTATTCTCATGCCCAAATCTGCCTCGCTGTCTTAATAGCTATCTTTAAAATAATATTCAGTGGATTACTCAAGACCAAAATTAGGGAGTGCTAGATTCCTTTTTCTACTTTACATCCCATATCTTATCAATGACTCCTGTTAGTTCTACCTCCTCAATTTCACATGACAGCCTTTCTCCTCTGTCTTCACTGCCACTATCACAGTCTTTCCTTCACCTTTTATAAAGACTACTACAAAAGCCACATCACTGGTTTCTGGTCTTCAAGTTTTAGCATCTTTATCTGGCCAAACCAACATTTATACATTTCCCAGAATACTAATTCTAGTAAGAAAATCTTTTCTCTCTGCTGAGCAATGGTTTTCAATGGCTCCTATCACCATGGAATTTAAAATCTAATCTCCATGGAATGGCACACAACCCTCCAAGACCTGGCCCACTGCCTATCACTGTCTAACCCCATTAACCACCAATATCTCAATAACATTTTACGTACCAAATGATGGTAAGCTACTTATAATTTCCTAACCACAACTAGCTCTCATACTTTCATGCATTAATGGAAGCCATTTCTTCAGCCTGGAATGTATTCACTATGCATGTTAGGATTGTAAATGCCTATTCATAATTAGCCTCTCAACCTAACTGCTATATTCCTTATATAATTTGGTTCTACAAAATAGTTCTGCATTCTTTTTAGTACTTTTTACAGTTTCTGCTAATCCTGTTAGTGGATGTTAGTGTAGCATTCCATTCCCATTTTCCCTCTCTCAATGCCTATCTTCTTAAAAATGGGAAATGTTTTTTCATCTTTCAGTTCTCAGTACTAAGTATAGTGTCTACTACACAGTAAGTATTTAGCAATTATCCACTTATCCAACAAATGAGTTGTGAAGGTAGAAACTGTGTACAAAGACATGAAAAAGAAAAAATTCTTCTAAAGTAACATTTCAGGAACTGTGGGAAGTTAATAATAGTGGTCCACATATCAGGTGTACTTTTCATATACCCAGTTTGTGCTGAGTTCTGCACAGAAAAAACAATATGGTGTAATTTATGATGAAACATTATGTAGATGAACAAATGCAAGCACAAAAATGTCAGTAAGTTTGCTCAGAGCCAGACTAGTGACACACACCTGTAATCTCAGCTACTTTGGAGGCCAATGCAGGAGGACAGGAAGCTTAAGGTCAATCTTAGGCAATTTTGAGAGACACAAACTTAAAATTAAAAGTAAAAAGGCTGGGAATATAGCTCATTAGTACAGCACAACTATGTTAAATCCCTTGTACCACGAAGGAAAAAAATGCTCAAGTCCTAGTAAGTGGTAAGCCAAATCAGAAAGTGGTCTGCAGTAACCACTATTCAATTCTCTTCTACAATACGGCTAATGTCGAATTGTTGCTGCTGTTTGTAGAGTTTTGTTATTCCTTATTACTATGTAATTGCCCTTCTCTAATTCTCCACTATCTCCTTTTCTTTATGCTCTTACACTCTTCTATTCGCACCCCACCCCCCCTTTCCTTCTTCAGTAATGGGGATTGAGCCAGGGACCATCACATAGAGCTACATCTCCAGGCCTTTTGATTTTGTACTTTGAGATAAGTCTCACCAAGTCACTAAACTGGCCAGGCTGGATCTGACTTGCATCTCCTGTCTTAGTCTCTCAGGGAGCTGGGATATAGACATGTGCCACCACGCCCCACTCTTGCCTGGTTCTCCTTTCTCTTTTTTTTCTAATTCTCTCTATTAAATTTCTGTAATGAATATAACCTATACTAGGCGAGATGATCTAATATTTCACCCTGACATACCTTCTTTTCTCTTTTAGAAGGGTAGACAAAAGAGTAGCTAATGACAAAGAAAGGAAATTAGGACTGTAAATGCAAAAGTCTCAAGGAACAAAGAAAATTGAGCACTGACTTTAAAATAATATATGATAATAATTGAGAGCAGTTTTAGATGAACTGCTGTAAAGGAGGGTAACTCCTGGCAAGGAAACTGAGACTACCAATCACTGAAATCCAGTTATTTTAAAAACCAGTATAAAACAAGAGAAAAAACTAAGACTGCAGCTGAACAGAACAGCTGTTTCAAATACAGGCTGGAAAGGAACTATACTTTGGTTTTTGTTTGTTTAGCTAGACGAATCTGGGCATCATTAAGTGCAAACGAAACCAGTTTGTCTACTGTAGAAAATGAAACTGTTAGTACCATGACATTAAGGATCTTGGCTGTCATGCTCACAGCCTTATAGCCAAGGATCTGCAAATAGGAGATATTCAATTACCACAAATATAGTAAAACAATAAATAAACTCAAACAATTATATTAACCCATGTTTCAGATGAAGTGTTTTATTCTCTACTCCTACCAACTGAATGTATATATTATACAAATATTTGTAGAACAGCTTATGTACCAGCTACTATTCTAGGCCTGAGGATACAGTGACAAAATTAAAATGTCCCTGCCCTAATGGTAGGGACTGAAAATACATCACTAATTAAAATAATAAAAGGAGACACCAGGGGAAACAATAATTTGAACAACAAAAAACAAGTCAGGCAAATACACAAAGAGCACTGTGGACAGCTGGGGCCAATCCAAAGACCTGAGAGAGGAAAGCACAGAGTGTACGCATGAAGAAGAGCAAGACAGGCACCGCAGCTGCAGAAAACAGAAAGTGACAGAACTGGAACTCATCCGCAATAACTACAACATACTTAATCATCAACAGTCTTCCACGCATAATACCCTGAAGGACAACATGTTATTCTATGAGTTAAAAACTTTAAATGTGGATAATTTAACACCAAGAGGAAAACATGATGTAGCAGCAGCTCCTTACAGAGAGCAGTGTGCTGCTTAGTAGATATGAATATCTCTTGAGCAAGTCTGCTCAAATATTCTTTGGTTAAGATTCCAACTGAGCACTGGTGTTCAATTTTGAGACCTCCATGTTAAAAGGAATGTAAATTGATAGAATTCTAATTGTCTAATCATGCACCTTTCTTTATCTGCAGATAAATTACAATTTAAAACAAAATTCATGTGAACTGGATGGATAGCTCAAAAGTACTGCGTGTGCTTAGCAATCCCTAGCACCAAAAACTTAATTAAATCAATTGTTCCATGTATGCTATAGTACCTACTACAGGTTAACATGCAAAGTAGAAAACAGTTTTCATTAAGTCATGATATGTAATATTTTTGTTTAGTAAATACTAAGTAATAAAAGAACTAGAAATTTATTTTAGTATCAAGAAAACATATCTACATTAGAGATAAAAGAAGTTCAGCAGGTTCTTGAGGAAAGAAGCAAGGTGTTAGGCAAAATAAATGCAATTTTTGTCAAAGGTGAATTTTAAATCACTTTTTATGAAACAAAATAGAAATGCAAGGAGGACATGCCAAATATACATTTGAAATCTAGAAAACTTGTCTACAGTTATGTAGGCAATTAAAAGAAATAAAACCACCGCCTAAACATTCTGTGAAATGCAGACAGACATTCAATCCAGCCAAGACGGTTACACTCACCCGCATAAGTCAAACCGAAACAACCTGGGACGCTAATGAGCTCAGCTGCAGGAGTTTGTTTTTTATTCTATCCACTTGCTCAAAACGTAATATAAGGCGAATCAAATGTTCCTAAACAAGAATCTGAATAAACTTTGAAAATGAGTAATACAAGCTTCATTTATTCTAATGCACATCTGGTGTATTCTGTTAACATTTTTCACAGGTTAATCACGTGCCTTTCTGTTCAAGTGTTTTGCTAGTGCTGGTAAACATCGTGCGAGAGGAAAAGACGACGTTACAGAAAGGGAAAGGTCAGTTATTTCAATGTGCCTGGTTAAGCAAATGGGGAACACACACTTCAATATTTGTTCATGATATGTGGAAGACCTAGTTTCATTACAAAAATAGAAATGTCTCCTAATTAAAAAAATATTAAGAGAAAATTTGCTATTTGAAATAATTAAGTGGCATTTGAAAATCTTTCAGACTAAAATACAATAATCCAAAATTTTGTGATGACAATGATAATTTTTTTTTTAAAAGGAGGGGCTGGAGGAATAGCCCAATGGTTGTAGTGTTTAAAGCACTGCCTAGCAAATGCAGAGCCCTAAGTTCGACTCCCCAGTACCACATAAACTGGGCATGGTGGCACATGCCTATAATCCCAGCACTCAGGAGGCTGAGGCAGGAGGATCACCATGAGTCCAATGCCAGCATGGGCTCTATAGTGAGTTCAGGACCAGTCTGGGCTATAGAACAAGACCATTTCTCAAAACAAAACAAAACAAAACAAAACAGGCTACAGAAAGCAAAATCCAGCCAGGCTCAGTGTTGCAATCTATAATTCCAGCACTATGGGAGTCCAAGGCAACAGAATTTGAAGTTTGAACCCAGTCTGCATAAGTTAGCAAGTCAGCAAGGCCTTGTCTCAAATAAACAATAAAAAGGGGCATAGGGATGTAGCTCACAGCAAAAGCCCTATGTTCAGTCTTCAGCAATGCAAAAAAAGAAAGAAAGAAAGAAAGAAAGAAAGAAAGAAAGAAAGAAAGAAAGAAAGAAAGGAAAAGAAAAGAAAAGAAAAGAAAAGAAAAGAAAAGAAAAGAGAAAAACCAGTTCACTGTGCAAAACAAGGAGCTGGAAAAATGGTGATATAGTCGCTGTTTATTCATTTTCAGTTTTAACTGGTTATATTCAGTACTGTTTTGCTCTGACTGGACTTTGGATTTAACTAGAAAAAAATACTTCCATCAAACGTAAATGTCATTCTACTTTAATTTTAAAAATAATGTTCAATTTCAGGTCTCAGGAAAGAAGAGAGGCCTGATTCCACAACTGTAATATAAATCAAAAGCCTCAGTCCAATATCTAATAAGGATATGTGACTTAAGGCAGGCTGTCAAAAATGAAGCAATATAGTAAAAGAACTGGTAAGTTCAATTGCCTTAGCTCACATTACAGATCACTAGCTAGAACTCAGGCAAGGCCTAGCAACTAGGCTTAAAAACCTAAGCGTTGTCAGATACTTCCTTTTTCCTAACGAACCCACTCATTTCTAAACACTTAGTCAGAAAGTACTAAGGTCTTCCACATTTGTCTTCTTCCCTCTAGTCTCATCAGAAAGTTTAGGGCTTGGGGCACAGCTCAGTAGTTAGATAGCTTGCCTAGCAAGTGCACAAGGCCTAGGTTTGATTCCCCAGTACTACATAAGCTGGTCGTGGTAGCTCACACCTGTAATCTCAGCACTTAGGAATGTGAGGCAGGAGGATTGCCAAGAGTGTGAGGTCAGCCGATACTACACAGTAAGACCCTGTCCCTCAAAACAAAACCAAAAACCACTTTATTTTAGGCATTATCTTTACTAATTCTTGCTCTTACACCCTAAGTGACCTCCCTGTTTCCAGTTTCAATTCATGCTAATACATTCTACACACTCATGCTACATTGAAACTCTAAATAACAGAAAATGTCAGAACTTCTAAGGGCCTTCTACTGAATACAGATTGAAGTCCAGACTCCTTAGTCATCACTTAATGTCCTTCTCAATACGGCATCAATTTACCTCCCCGACATCACTCTGATTATTCTCTCCTATTGCATCGGGAGGTACCATTCCTAACAATCAAAGAGAATTAATACTTCTTGGAACTGTCCTAAAGTTTCTGACTTACTTCTGTATCTACAATTAATACATTCCTCTACTTAAAATAACATTCGCCTGAATCAATTCATCCAACCACACAGGCTACATTTTAAATGTCACCTTTCATGATGCCTTCCTTGTTCCCTATCTACATGTAGACTCCTCCTCCACTGAATGAATACACGCAGCGCCTTGTGAATTTATAAAATTAATTCCTTGTACTTTCTAAGATGGCTCTTCATATAGCAACCTTACCTCTCTTACTAGATTTCTAAGGAGGGGAAAACACCGGTAAAGGGAAAACTGCTTATGGGAAATCACCTGTTAAACCAATGTGCTCATATATGCTGAATGCTTAAACTAAGGAACATACATATTATATTGATAAAGAGCTATAAAAGACAATAAAATAGCATATCTAATGGGACATATGTTCCAATAATTTGGAACTAGAAAATGATCTACATTTATGAGACAGTAATATAAAGCAACTAGGTTCTCATATTAGATTACTAATATTAATGCCACAGGAAAAGTCAAATCTACATATTCTTGTAACTTAAAATTCAAATACCAAGATATACTATCTGTTCTGCATACATATTAGCAACTTTGTTCTCTAAGTGAACAAAGTTGAGAAGAAAGTTGTAGACAGTATATTGAAATAATAAGAATTTTGCCTTACTTCTAGTAAATTTTGGAAATCTCTGTTTCAATTTCTTCTTTAATGGATTAATCTCAGGCATTATTTCTGGAACAGCTACATAATAGTCTGCATGAATTTCATCATCCAAAATCTGAAAAATCAAGAAAAAATGATTATAACTTTGAATTCTATGGAAAGTTTTATCTTTCTGAAAATAACTTTTATGATTCATAACAGAGACATTCAGCATAATATATATTTTTTAACATATGGACCATATGAATACATTTACCAACTATGAAAACTATCAGAAGCAAAACACTCTTTTGTTTCAAAATTAGCCACATTTTTTTGCCACATTCATTTTTAAAAAATATTTAATAGCTTTAGCTCTTTGGTGGGGTTGTATTAAGCAAAAAGGTATTATAAGCTACTACATGGCACTGCTGTATACTAGAATTTCTCTTCAATTTATTGGGTTTTGGTGGGGTCTTTTTGATTTGGCTTGGCTTCTGGCCTTAGTTCTTTTTGTTTTGTTTTGTTTTGTTCTTTGTTTATATACTCTTTTTTGAGATGGCTGTTGCTAAGTCACTAAATTGCACAGTCTGGGCTCAAACTTGCACTTCTGCCTCGACTTCCCAGGGTGCTGGAATTACAAGCATATGCCAGTACACCAGACTCAGTTATTTCTTTTTACAAATTCTTTATTCCTTAAATAATATACTATGCTCTCTGTTGTGGTTTGGATCGGGAGCATTTCCTTGTGGCTCGCATATACCTATGAATACTGTGCACTTTTGGGAGGTGGGGCCTGGTTGGAAGGGGCAGATGCTTGGGGCTTGACCTGGGAGGGCCTGTGCTGGTTGCATCCCTCCTCCCAACTGGGGCTCTGTTCTGCCATGCTGTGAGGAGCTCTTTTTTTGGCACCAGCTCTATCCTGTGTTTCTCCCCCTGGCAGCTGCCCATAAATGAACTGAGACCTTCTGAAACTGTGAGCTAAAATAAATCTTTCCTCCCCAGAGCTGTGGATGTCAGATATTCTGTCCGAGCAACAAGAAAGTAACTAAGATACCCTCCTTAATAACAACTTATATTTTATGAACACCTGTTGTTTGTCATGAATTCTGCTCAATATTTTACATAATTTAGTTCAACCAGCCTTCACAAAAACAAGACAGGTACTAATATTGACCAACATTCTCAATAAGGAAACAGAGGGCTCAGGGAGAACCAGTCAGTCTGTGCACACCTACAAGGCAGAGCCAGAGCTCAAACATAGGTACTCTTTCTAGAAATACAAAAACAATGACAACTCTGAAATATCAAAGAATGGTATGTAGATTTCTAGGCAAGCTAATCACTGAGCTATGCCACCAACCAGCCTCTGTAAGTGAGATTTCTAATAATCAATCTCCTAAAACTAATTCTATGGCACGGTCCTTTAAATTAAATGAAATTTAAAATTATGTTCAAGAGTTATGCTAAATTGGGGGTACCAGAATCTCCTATAAGACATTCATTTGGCTTTTTTGTTGAAGCCCAATAAAAGCAGAAAACCACACATAAAAAAGAAAGTTATGCTAAATTAACTTTAAGATCACCTCTTGGGAATCTTGCATGACACCACTACACCAGCAGCACTGCTAAGATCACACCCTGGAATAATAAAATCTGTGTACTAAAAGCATGATTTTAGAGACAAGTAAAAATATGAAATTGCTTTCAAATATCTTAGAACTAAGTATATCCACAATACTTCAAAATAAATAAATAAAGGTCCTATCTAAGAAATAGCTGAAAAATCATTCTGTTCTACTTCAATTTTAAAAGAGCTAAGTAAAACAGTAAACAAGCGGATATGGTGTTATAACTCCAGTATACCCAAGGCCAATGCAGGAGGATTACAGTAAGGCCAGGCTGGGCTACATTTTAAGTTCAAGACCAGCCTGGACTACAGACCATGACCCCATCTCCAAATAAATAAATAAATAAATAAATAAATAAACAAATAAATAAATAAATCAGCCCTTCTAATAATAGATTCATCACTCTGTAATCTTTAAAAAGAAATTCTGTGCCTGTACTATTTTTTATATCAAATAACTTCAGAGTATACTGGGTTTCTTAATTCATGTTACTTGTCAAACATATACCCTTCCTTTACTCAAAGCAAGTCCACCTAACACTAACACTTTCTGTTCCACTACCTCAGAAGTTTTGGGGGGTAGGTTGTTTATTTTTGTTTTTTGTTTCGATTTTGAGATAGGGTCTCACTAAGGTGCTGGGATGACTGGTCTGGGCTCAAACTAGTGATCCTCCAGCCTCTGCCTCCCTAAGTGTTGGGATTATGGGCGTGTGGCACCAGGCCCAACAGAAGTAAGTAATCCTTACTCGTTTAACATCTGAGAACTGGAGGAACACCAATGACAGTTCTACAAGCTAATCTTGTGATTCTCTTAAGAAAAGAAAGTAGCGCACAATTAAAAAGAATAGTATTCTGACTCCAAAGATTTGGGTATGCTTAAGAGGTATGCTTACTTTCTAATAGTTAACTTTAAAAATTGAAATCAATGATGCACCAGAAAGAAATGGATGGGACCCTCTGACCTGGCATAGGACCTATGTCAATGCAGTATTTCTTCTTACTATCCACTAATTCTGTTCCCACAGCTCATTTTGGAAATTCTCATTAATGGGAAGAGATTGTAAAGTCGATGTGATACACAGATGTACGAAACACACAAATTCATTGTAAATACTATGTATTACATCTGTATATTAATAAAAATAGTGGGGAAAAATATCACTATCTCCAGGAAAATTAGAATACAACTGGAGTCACAAAAAAAATTACAAGCATATTTCAAACATATATCCCAAAAAAGATCCAGGTAAAGTTTCCCCAAATAAAAATCTATATAAAGGACAAAGGTTAAATTTTAAGTCACATTTTTCCTATTCTTCTTTTCCTTCGTGCTCAAAAATCTAAATGATTATATTTAGATGGAAAGCTTTTAGAGAATGTTAAGGAAAGACTTTTCCTATTTTCAGAAATAATGATATGCCTCTTCTTTTTACCTCTTAGGGAAAAATAAAATTAATGTTCCTTTCAAAAGGGCTCCACAGCCTCTTTACTATTTTCTAAAGGCAGGCTATGTAGTCACCTGTCAGCTGTCATGCTCATTGGGGAGTAGAAGTTAAGAGAAACTAAAAGCGCCCCATTACAGAAGTCAGATACTATATTCTCTACCTTCAGAATCACACTTTCACTCCAAGAAAGCAAAATAAATATTTGATCTTTAATACATGAATACAGAGAGCCATGTGTGCTACCTTTTGAGTTTCATTTTAAATCTCACATTCAAAATCTGAGTCTCAGTACCCTTTCCAGTCTACTTACAATACTCTGAGACATAAAAGCACATGAACTAGTTAAAAATCACAATATAAATTAATATAATCAATCTTAGACAGAATATCTTTTTCTTAACTTGACTTCAAGACTGAAAAAATAGTATGAAAAATTTTTCTCACCCTGTAAAGCCCTACCAACCATTTTTCAACAAAAGATGAGTCTAAGAACTCTGTTCAACACACAATAAATCAATGGACAGCAAAGATAACAGAAAAATCTCCATAAATAATGAATATAAAAAGCACACTGTACCTTCTGAATCAGATTAGCTCCCCCTGCAAAAGCAGCTCCATTTTCTTCTGCTATTTGAATCTCTGATGCATTCTACCAAAACAAGTTAGAACACCAATCTTTAAAAAACATTTAGAACATTTTCAAGTATGCTGTCAGAAACACCACCACAGCTCAAAATAAAATCTATATTTATTTTGAATTAAAACTGCATCAGGTTTCAGTTTAATAACTTAGACACAATGCACTAAGAACAAGTTTAAATTGTAGGAAATTAAGGTGTTTTTGACTGACATTTTATGCTTACTAGGAAATTACCAAGTGGTGGGCCTCCAGTTTTATCAATAGTTAAAAATAAACAATTGAGGTAATTTAGTTTTTTTAATGTAAATTGAGGCATTTTATAAAATCAGTATGAAGAAGAAAATGTTTTAAGAAATTAAGAACAGAAATTTAGTTACTATCTAAAAATTAAAACTTTCTTTCTGTATGTTCTATTTATACCAACTTATTTTACTATGAAAATATTTCCCTTAGTATTGTGGCATTCCAACAACTATATTCTGCACTTTTCTGAGAAGTAGTGTTTTCTCCCTTGAAAATGAGGCACAGAAAACTAAAAATGCCTTGTTTGACCTTTAGATAGAAAAGAATCAAAGCACAATAAATATAAACACATTATAAGTAAATAATAATACAAAAAGACTGCATTTGTTACATACTTTTGACTTTGTAAACTAGCTATCTTTAAAAGCTGCTTAGAAAAGTGTCTGGGGCTCCAGAGTGCAATTGGACTCACCACTTTAAAAACAATCCCACTTCATGGAACTTAAAACAAAAAACAAAGTGAAGGGGGGTAGGGGGAAGGGGGGGTAGGGGGAGGGACTAAAGGAGATTGGGAAAGTCCTTGTCACCTTGACAAGATATATGTGCACAAAATACTCAACTTCATTGTCAACCTTAAATTTTGTGCTCATACATATCAATAACATGGGGGAAAAACATTTATACTTGCCATTCCCCATGTTGAAATAAACTAAATAAATAAAATAATCCCACTGAGCTGGGAGCACAGCACAGTGATTACAGCACTTGCTTAACATGCACAAGGCCCTGAGTTTAATTTCCCAGCACCAGATAAAAATTAGGTGGGTATAGTAGAGCATGCCCATACTCCCAGAACTCAGGAGGCTGAGGCAAGAGGATTGCTGAGAGTTCCAGGCAAGCTTGGGCTACACAGAAAGTTCAGTAGACTGAACTGGACTGAGGAATGCGCTAATAAGTGCAAGTTACACCAAATAAATTCCATACTTCAGTAAGAAACACAATGTGGCAGACTACTAATGATGAAAATAATGCTCAGTCATTACTTTCTCAAACGAGTGCTACGTACCTTCATGTAAGTCATCTGCCTTGAGCTCGAAATAATAAAAATAAGTCTTACATGAATAATAAAATTCCCTTCAACTCAGCTGGGCCTATAATCCCAGTACTCTCAGAGGCTGAAGTAGGAGGACTGCAAGTTCAAGTCCAGCCTGGACAATTTAGAGATTTGGTGAAACCCTGGCTCAAGAAAGCCTTGGAATATAGCTCAGTGAGAAAGAAAGCCTTGGGTTCAATCCCCCATACCTAAATAATATAATCCTTCTGCCTCAATTTAATTCATTTATCCTAATCAGCAATGTGATCCCTAAAAAATTAAATGATATGAATAGTTGACAAAAGTTACTTACCCCTGTAAATACCACAACTTTATTGACTTCTGAAGCAAATGGGTATGGAAAACTAATAACACTGGTAAATGGCTCCACTTTTTTCTAAACACATAAAAGGGGCAAAATAATTATGAAAAGTTCATCTTTTCTATTATCTCTCACATTTTTAAAAAGAACTACCATGTTTTAGTACTTTAATTTTACATTTATCCTCCCATTAATCAAGAACTATTCACTGATATTTACTGATAACAATTTAAAGCACACAGTTATATTTTTCAAGAAATCATAATACAGATGTTTGCTACCTTGAATTAATTTTTTAAAAAACATGCAAGGCAACCCATTTCAGAGCCTTCTGGCTAGTGGAAGCTTCTATCCCTTTGTCTTAGTTTTCAAAACAAACTGTCAAAAAAAGTAATTTCTTGACATAATCAAGAAGGACATGAATATAGTTATACATGCCAAACAAGACAACATCCAGTTGATCTGCTCAGCAGACCATCCCTAACTGCCCCCACTGCTCTTAACAATTAGGTAATATAAACCTTAAATCCATGAGAGACTACCAAGTTTGAAAGGCTTTTCTGAACTGGGTCTATTTTAAAATGACTTTCAAATATATTTGGGAAGTCAACTAGAAAATTCAAAATAAGCAATGGCATTCATTTGAGGCACATGGGGCATAAGAACTAATCTGCTCAGTCATCTTGCTCAGGACCTATGTAGACCAGCAGCTCAGATCTCTTGGGAAGCCTTTACATAGAAAACAAGTTCCAGGCCCTTCACAGTTTTGGTGTGACCTGAAGTTCTGAAAGAAAGAGTAACAGAACTGTTCCTCTAATACTGACTAAAAGACTGTTATTTTAGAAAAACTTATCTTAGCTAGAGATATCTTCCTGAGACAAAAAAACATAAATTCTTAAGCACACTTTAAAACAGCCAAACAACTAAGTATTATTAACTGTAATTCTTTTGGCATTAACATGCCACAGTTGGTTTCAGTGAACTGTTCAATGCTCAGCAATCATGGTGATAGCATCCCCTGAAGAATATTGCCTTGTACAAACACTACAAAAAATATCTTAAAACAACAGCAGTTTCTTTTTAATGTCATTAGTGTACAAATGGCTTCCATATATGACATGAAACTTGTAGTTCTATTTGTTATGAACTGCACAAGTATTGACTGAGAAAGAAATGGTCTTGGACACTGCAAAATGTTTAAAATAAAAGGATAAAATTAAAGTATTTAAAAATGTAACATGGCTGGTATGAACTGTTTTTAATAAATGAGAACTGAGACATAAGACAAACTCTATCTTCTATACTATGACCTCAGTGCTTAACTTTGTCTACTACACTACAACCTTGAGTAAGGAATTTCACTTTCACCTTCCAAGATTATAAAACTCAGGAAGTAAAGCAAAGTACTCTGTACTCTGCCTGTCACACTGTGTGTAGTAAACATTGGCTGCTGTTAACCAGGTCAAATTTTTCACATGAATGTGATTAAATATTTCATCAGTCCTTTAATTTTCTGGGAGGGTTTTACTAGGGATCCAACCTAGTTTTGATTTTGACTTTGAGACTGGATCTCGCTAAGTCACTAAATTTCCCAGGCTAAGCTCAAACTTGTAATCCTTCTGCCTCAGCCTTCCAGAGTACTGGGATTATAGGCCTGTGCCACCAGGCCCTGCTATCTCTTTTATTAAAAACAGAGATCTGAACAGGTTAAGCAATAAAGCCAAGGTCAAAGAGCTAAGAAGCCCAAAGTCAAAATGTGCTCATGTCAGGATATTGGTCCATACTATACTCTGAGTTCAGAGCTTATCCTCTTAAATACTAGACGGTACTGTGGAAAGAGGGACAATGGATGCCTGGGAAAGAGAGGAATATCTTAAAAATGGAGAGGGGCATGGATGGGCACTGATTCCCCAAACCCCACGTCTTTAATAGGCCACAGAATTTAGAATTCATATATATATAATTTTTTTAATTTTAAGAAAAAGAAAAGGACTAGGCTTACTGCCTCTTCCTAGGTGTTCTCTTGTAGTTGAAGTTATAAAACTGTATTCAAAAACTTGTATCTTTTAGTCTGACCCAAAAAAGATATCCTCAGAAAATTAACATATTTCTTTTAAAAATTAATGTTTTTGTGGTACAAGAGAGCCCATGGCCTTTACTACATGGGTATACCGAGCTATATCTCCAATCCCATTTTTTATTTTTTATATTTAGACAGGGTCCCACTAAGCTGCCTAGGGCTCAAACTGTGATTCCCTGCCTTAGCCTCCCAGAGCATTAGGATGACAGGCCTGCACCACAAGGTTGGGTGAGATTTAAGTGAGATGATATAGCCTGAATGTGAAAGGTTTCCCAAAGCCTCACATAGGGGGTAGCTGATTTGATTATGGGTTAATTGGTTCAGTGGATTAACCTGCTGATTATTTCATGTGTTACCAGAAGGGGCCTGGTTAGAGGGACGAAGCATGGGGTGTGATCAGAAGGGCATATTCCTGCCCCGAGCGCCACCATTCACTCTCTGCTTTCTTGTCACCATACCATAAGCATGGGAGGAAAGATCTTAAAAACTAAGAAACATCATACAGCCACTGCTCACAAATAAATTCATAATAATTGAGTCCACATACCTTTTTCCCCTGCGTCATATCCAATGTTAAATCAAGAAAAACCCCTTGTTTTGGACAGGTAAAGTCCAAAATTTGATATTTCTTAAGCAAGTTAATAGCTTTCTCCACTTCATATATCTGCCTCGGGTATAAGCGCTTTAAATAGACATCATCCTGAGGTTCACCTTCCATGTAGGGGTATGATTTTATTTTTTCTATGTCTTCTTGTTTTCCAACTGATTTTTCCTCTTTGCCACCTTTTCTTGCTTTCCATGGAGGCCTGAAGAAACAATAAATTCACAATTGTTTATATGAATGGGTATTTAAAGAAATTTTTGTTAAAAGGCCAAAGTAAGAAAGACAGAAGAGTAACAAAAGATAATTTAATTCGAAAGTATAAAGTGCTTCACAATTTCTCCAAAGTCAACAAGTATTAAGTAAAGTTTTGTACTGTTTACTGTCCAAACAAGTTGAATAAGGCATTAATACTCTTTCTAGAAACTTTCAGAGCAGTAGACAGATATGAACATAATTTCAATATAATATGGCAAGTATTGTGAAAGTATAATCAGAGCCTTACAAAACAAAAAGACACTAACCTAGCCTAGGATATTAGGGACGACTTCTGGAAAAAATATAACCCTGCAGTCACACGATAAGGAAATTAGCTTGATACATACCCAAAATAAGTTTAAAAAGAAGTCCACACAAAAATTTATGTAAAAATGTTCATACACTATTATTCAAATAGCCAAAAGGAAAAAACAACCCATATATCCATTGACTGATAAACAAGTACATAAAATGTGGTACAACCAGATGATAGAATTTAATAAAAAACAAAAAAGTATTGATACATGCTACATATATGAACATTAAAAACACGATGCTAAATAAAGGAAACTAGTCATAAAAGTCTACATGTTGTATGTTTTATTTATGCAAAATAACAAGAATGGATAAATCTACAGAAACTTAAAGTGGGTTTAGCATTGTCTAGGAAAGGTGTTGGAGGAATGAAGAGTGACTTCTAATGAGGATGGGGTGCTTTGGGAGGATAATGACAATGTTCTAAATAAAACTGTTGTGATGCAACTATCTCATGGAATTTAAAACAAAAAACAAAGTGAAGGGGGGGGTAGGGTGGGGAGGGAAAGAGGAGTGGGTGGGGAGAGGAACAAAAGGCGAGTAGGAAAGTCCTTGTCACCTTGACAAGATATGTATGTGCACAAAATAACTCAACTTCATTGTAAACCTTAAATTTTGCACTTACACATATAAATAAAATGGGAAAAAAATAAAATGAAATTGTTGTGATGGTTGCACAACTCTATGCATATACTAAAAACTTCACTCTAAGTGTGTGAATTGCATTGTATGACATATAAATTATATCTTAATACAGTTGTTATTTTTTAAATGCCAGGCAAAGAAACAACACTATAAAAACTACTGAGCCATGAAAAAAATGGTATACAAGGGGAGCTATTATAAGTCCTATATGACTAGAGCAGTGGTTGGCAAACATTTTCTATAAAAAAACAGACAGTAAATGTTTTAGCTTTGTGAGTCATATAGTCTCTGCTGCAATGATACAACTCTGCCGCTGTAGTGCAAAAGCGGCTATAAGAAATACATAAATGAATAAGCATAGCTATATCAAAATAAAACTTTATTTACAGAAACTGAATTTGTATTTCATAATTTTCATGGTCACACTATATTACTGCTCAATATTCTAATCATGAAAAAACATAAAGATCATTCTTAGCTCATAACTGTACAAAAATAAGTGGTAGACCAGATCTTGACCCAGTGGACATAATCTTCTGACTTTCCAACCAAAAGGGCAAAATAGAAGGCAGAGAACAGTGGAAGATGAGGTTGGAAAATCTAGACCACAAAGAACTCCTCTAGAAGAAAAGAGAAGCCAGTGATAGAAGTGACATGTGAATTTCTGTACGTATTCCAGCTGCAACAAAAGAAACAATCCAAGAAAGCAGGGTAAAAGGCAGGCCTTCCTCAAGGAGGGGAGAGCCCCAGCAAGAACAGTGGCTGCAGCAAGGCTGGGAAAGAGAACAGAATAGAAAAATATTTACAAAGTAAACATTCCAGATAGGAAAAGGAGAAAGAAAAGACTAAAATAGATCTTGTTTCTGGCTTAAGGCATACAGTAGACCTGAAATAAAGAAAGCAGGTTTCTGATCAAGGAGGTAGTCGGAGAAATCAGCTCAACTTGGAACATAGAGGGTTTTCATGTAGATTTACCATTTGCCAATTCTTTTTTTTTTTTTTTTTTTTTTTTTTGAGACAGAGTCTTAGCCTGTAATCCAGGCCAGCCTTAACCTCACAGCAATCCTCCTGCCTCAGCCTCTTGAGTGCTGGATTACAGGTGTGTGGTGTGGTTCCATACCTAGTTAACATGCTGCTGGGGAAATCGGACCCAGGGCCTTGTGCTTGCTAGGCGAGCACACTAACCGCTGCGCAATGTCCCAGTCCCATTTGCCCAATTCTTTACTCTCTAATCAAGCCCCTTTGCTAAACGACTTTGCAGTTCCTTCCACTTAACAGAATATATTTCCCAGTCCCTTAATTTAGCCATGTGACTAATTCTGGCTGACAGAATAAAGGAGAAACAACAGTTTCCTACTCCAATCTGAGGTCAGAAGTCTTCATATGATTCCACTGGCATGTTTGTATTTCTGCTGTTTTCATAAGAACATGCCTTGGCTAGCCCAAAGGTAGGAGGATGAGAGACAAGTGAAACAGAGCCCTGGGCCATAATAAATAATTCTCAACTGACCAGCAAATTTCCAGATGCATAGGAAGCCCAGAAATTCATCAGAGACATATACCTGCACCCAGCATGAGTCAGCTGACCCATGGATATATGGGCATTGATTGATAATCGTGGGGAGGTCTGTCAACTGGTAAATTATATACTTAGAAAATATCTAAAAAAAATATGTTCAACAGTGAAGGTAAGGAATTAAATTTTAAAAAATTCTAGAGACAGCGTAACTTTTCAGTATGAATTCAAACCATAAAAGATTTTGTTTTGTTATGTTTTGCTTTTGTTTCTATTCCCAGGGATGAACCCAGAGATTCACAGATTCCAGGCAAAAAGTGCGCCACTGAGCTACTTTTTCCTAGCTTTCTGAATTATTTTCTTATTTAAAGACTGAATCCTGTTAAGTTGCCCAATGTGGTGTCAAACCTGGTATCTTCCTATCTCAACCACTAAACAGCTGGGATTACAGACATTTGTCATTGAACCTGGCTAAAAGGCTTAAATTGGTAAAATTAGCATTCTGGAATGATATTTGGGCTCTGTGGCAGAAAGAATAATGCTCCCCTACCCCAGAGATGTCCCTATCTAAATCCTAGAACTTGCAAATATGTTATCTCACATGGAAAAAGAACTCCAAAGATGGGACTAAGGCTAAAGGCCTCAAGATGAAGACATTATCCTAAATCATCCCTATGAGAGCTCTATATAACGATGAGTTCTTAAAAGTAAAAACATCTCCCCTTCCCAGCTGCATGACACAGAGATAGAAGATGACACTGGAGAAATTCAAGCATGAATGAGATTTAACTTGCTGTTGCTTTGGAGATGGATAAAGAGGATACAAGCTAAGGAATGTGGATCGTTTCTTCAATCTCAGAATGAGAAGGGAATGGATTATCCCTTATAGCCTCTAGAAAAAAAAAAAACCTGCCAACACCCTAATTTTAGCCCAGTATCGGCCATCTCCCCTACAAGAGTATAAAGTAATAAGCCCACGTGACTCAAAGCATCAACTTTGTTACGGCAGGAATAGAAAATGATCATGGGGTTCTACAAAACTTACATGAAAGAAATGGATGACAGCAAAACAATTTTTTAAAGGGATCCCAGGGTTGGACTGTGTAGCCCAGTGGTAAAGCACTTGGCTAGCATGCACAAGGCCCTGGGCTTGTTCTCCAACACCAGCCCCTCAAAAAAGCAATGTAATGTACAATTCCATTCTCATTTTTAGCACTAAATAAATCCCAATTGCCAAAGCAAACTGCATCCTCCCAAATAATAAGCAAGTAAACAGAATAGCAGGTTACAACCCCATTTTAATAGGGTGTAAGAGTCATTTTGGACTAGAGACAGCAAGTCCAACTGCCCAAATGAATGAATGTAACATATCTCAATACTCAGTAACACCTTGGAAGTACTTCGTAAAATCCTGACATTTTCCAAAATGGAGAAACTGTATTTTTACCTTATATTTTGTTAAGGAATAATGAAACCAACAGAACAAGGAGACTAGAAAGCTTGTTTTGGGAATAAAGTTTTCTATTTAAATTATGCGTGAATGCACATGCCTGTAATCCCAGCACTCAGAAGGCTGAGGCAGGAGGACTCTTGTAAATTAAGGTCAGTGCAGGCTACAAAGTTCAGGAATGGCCCTGACTACAGAGCAAGACCCTGTCTGAAAATAACAATAATAACAAAATTTCCTGTTTAAAATAAAATGTCCTAGCTGTAATCTCCACACTTATTTTATATACATGCTGATTTTACTACTAAACGCTTAAACATAGTTGAACCTGTGCAAATTAATATGAAATCTCTGAGGCTGAAATATGAATTTTAAAACTAGTAATACATGTAAGACCTAAGAAATTTTGATGTACAATAAGACTAAAATGGTAATACAGTAATTTATCTATACTTTGGATCTCGTTTCACAGAATATTTAAGGTCGTTGAATAAAAACATTTTTGAGGTTGAAATGAAACACTACTTTGATAAAAATGAAAAACAAAACCACTACACAACATAAATCATTATAACAAAGGTCAGGTAATTCTTCAGGAAATACACATTACACAAAGGAGTGTAGCTCAGCGGCAGAGTACTTGCCTAGCATGATGTACAAGGCCTTTGGTTGGATCTCCCAACACCACAAAATAATAAATGAATAAAATAAAAAGCATTATTCAAATATTTAAAAGCCTGCAGTTAAACTTTCAATAATAACTAATTTTAAAACAGTCCTGTTTTCCACCTAAAATGCCTTTCATTATTCATAAGAATCAGAGAAGAGCTGTTGTTCATATAACTAGCTAAGTCCTTAGAAAAAGGACATAAATATTGTGATTTTTCAGAAGAAAATAAATCATACTTGAAAGGTTTTTAGGAAGGTGGAAGAGAAACACCTGGAAATCCAAACCAAAGAGAACAGAACTTAGCTGCAGTTACCTAGGTAACTAAACCACACAGATTAAATGAGTAATAAGAGACTGTATTCAACTAATAACTTTTTCCCTACCTCACGTGTCCCCTAATTCCAAAAACATGAAAGGAGAAATAATTTCATGGTCAGACCTAACAAAATAAGGCAAAAAAAAAAAAATAGTGCTATAATAAAATTCACTTCAAGGCCTTAAAAAAAAATCTTTGACCCTAAGAGACCAATCAAGTCCTCCCAAGGCTGAAGAATCCTTTTTGTTAAGAATTACACAATCTCTCTCAAACCAAACTGAACCAAAGAGAGCTAAAGAGAAAATACCTAGGCCATGTTAGACAAACAGATTCACCTCTGATACTGTTATTCATTATATTTTAAAGCTAAATGCAGAAGTTCTGCTTCTGCTTAAAATATAAAAATGCTGGAAAGAAGATTAACAAAGAGAAAGAGCTGGATTAAAATCATTTTCTTTCTTATTCCATCCCAGAGCTGAGATCCTAGGTAATAAAGCAGCCAAAAAGCCAAGGAGAGTCAGCTCCCGCCCCTTCCCCACCCACACCCTGGGCTCTGTCATCACAGATCACGGAAAGAAAGGCAACTGGCTTGATAGGATAAGCCCCCGGAGATGCTGACATGGGGTATTTACATTCAGTTCTCCTCACACCTCTACCAGATGCTCCTAAGGAAAGGAGACTACAGAGCCTTTCCAGAGGTCACAAGGGGAAGAAAAGGGCCCAGGTTAATACCCACTGAGTAGGGGAGTAAGAAAACAGAAACAAAATTCTAAAATCCTACCCCTGGAGCCACAGCAAGAAACAGTCCTGAGCCCAGTATTATACACCAATATAGCTCGAAAAAGGCCAGAAAACTTCTCCCCCTGACCTGCAGCAGATATATACTAAGTGGAAAAAGGACAGAAATGTCAAGAAAACCCTTTGTCCAAGGCCCAGTCACAGTGGGCCTACTGAGGCCTACTGAGGACTATGACTGCCCAACCGACTAATGAGAATGTCATCCACCACCACCAGGCTAGCAAGCAGAGTAATAAGCAGGAAGAGTCCCTTGCTAGTGGCGGAGCAGGGCTGCAGACTAGCACCCCTCCCTGCCCCATTCCAGCCCCAAGGAAGCAAAAAATTGACCACCCTGAGCACAAGAGAACTGTACAGATTTGAAGCTGGTTATAGCCACAGCAACTGTAAAACCAATCTGGAGGCTGGAGGAATGGCTCAGCATTAAAGCTGCTTGCCTAGCAAGCGCTAAGTCAAGCACTAAGTACTGGAGTTCGATTTGCCAGCACCACATAAACTGGGCGCGGTGGCACATGTTTGTAATTCCAGCACTTGGGAGGCTGAGGCGGGAGGATTGCCTTGAGTCAAAGGCCAGCGTGGGCTCCATGGTGAGTTCAGGACAAGCTTGGGGCACAGAGGGAGACCCTGTCTCAAAAAAAAAAAAAAAAATCCCCAGCTCAATCACCTGACTAGACCTATTCAACGCGCCAACACAGGAAGCGTGCCCATTTGTAAAAAACATTTACTGATCTACACAAGATAATCTGCATCCAGCAAAATTTTTTGAGATACACAAAGCAAGAAAAAGAACCTATCGTCAAGAAGGAAACAAAACTAGACTTCTATGACCCAGTGGCGTTTTTAAAAAAAATCAAAATGTGCTGTTGGCAAAAACAGAGGCTATAAATTTGCACATACATGGGAGCTGGGGAGATCCAGAATAACTGAAAGGAGATGTAAGCAAATGCCTCTCTACTTTGCCTTAGATTCTGATTTTAAAAAGCCATGAAAAACTATTTTTAGTATATTAACAAATAAAAGAATGAACACCATGATTCTCCTCAAGCCACTGAATAATTCATTGGCACATGTGAAAAAAAATCAACTGCTTGTAGCTTTTAGAAGCATGCATGCATCTTTCCTGTATCATACCCTTTTTATGTCACTGATAAAAGCATTTTTAAAACTGCATTGGAAAGAAATTTCGAACAGACAAGATGAAAATTTTCTATAGGAAACAAACAAAAAACACATTTAAAGTTAAAATAGTTTCAACATAATTAGTATTATTAATAAACTGATATTGCATGAAGCAAAAAGAAAAAGAAAACACCCAATAAAAAATGGGCAAAACCATTAACTAGAAACATACAAATGAAACACAAAAACTGCTGACACTCAAAGATGTTAATTAAGTGGGAAACAGGGTACTCACTGCTAAGTGCAGATACAAACTGGTATGACCTGTCTTCCTCTGATTTCTCAACAGAAAAACAGAAGCCAACTGACCCCAGGGACTCAGGCCCATAAACTCAGCCCTCAAATAGTCCGGGAGGCTGAAACGTAAGTATCACAAGTTCGAAGCTAGCCTAGGCAATTCATCAATTCTCAAGATGCTGTCTCAAAATCAAAAGTAAAAATGGGCTGGAGATGTGCGTCAGTGTGAAGGCCATGAGTCCAACCCCCAATACCGCACACACACAGAGTCCAGGCACTATCCACAAAGAAGCCTCCTTTCCAGCTACACTTCCACCATCTCCCCATTTATCCTATTTTCCAGCTATACTACACGGCATTTACATCCCATCATCCATTTTCATGACTGTACCACTGAAGTGCCTTCCGCCCAATTCCCATTATTTAACACCTAGGTCAAATACTCATTACAGAACTTTTCCCAGATAGAATTAATTCTTTCAACTATATAGTGCCTGGTCTATTCCTCTAATGTGACAGTTAAAACATTAAAGTGAAGTTATCTCACATGTCTGTGCTGATTTATAATAAAGAACTCCAACTTATCAAGAACAAGAACGACAGGATATGAACAGGAAATTCACAGTAATGAAAAAGTAAATGCCTCTCAAACACACAAAGATATATATCCCCTCATTCGTAATAAATCAAATACAAATTAAAACCATGATAATATTTTTTATTATCTATCACATTGGATAAGTCCCAAAACAACTGACTATACTAAGTATGGGGAAACAGGTATTCTAATAAAATTTACTGGTAAACTACCTATGAAAACAATTTTTTCTTACCTACCAAAATAATTATAAATGGATATATTTAGACCCAAGATTCTATTTCTCAGAGCTTATATCATAAATATCTTCATTACATTTGGCAAGATATATGACTGTGACTACTCCATGCAGGATCATCAATTAAAAAGAAATGTATATCAATAGGGGAAATTATAAATCATGACACCCTTTTTTTGACAGTACCAAGTATTGAGTTCAGGGCCTTTGCACCGAGCTGCTCTCAGCTGCTTCACTAGCCCTTTTTGTCCTTTTTTGAGACAAGATCTCATGGTCTCACTAAGTGGCTAATACCCCACGTTGGCCTTGGACACAAGTAAATCCTCCTGCCTCAGCCTCCAGAGTGCTGGGATTACAGGCATGTGGCACCACGCCCAGCTTATGTGGTGCTGGGGAATCAAACTTGGGTACTTAGTGCTTGACTTACCGCTTGTTAGGCAAGCAGCTTTAACTGCTGAGCCATTCCTCCAATGGCCCCCCTCCCATATATTATTAAAAGCAAGCAAAACAAAGGGTATAGTAAATACAATACCATTCATTGATACAAAAACAACTACATTACTACTGATAGAAAAATATATGCTGATATAAATACACAGATCATCACAACCAAATGGCTAAAGAGCAAAGTGGGAAGATGACTCTTTACTACATGACTTTTTATGTTTAAAATTGCTTATCATGAATATCTACTCACAAAATTAATGAATTATCACATTAAATAATTAACTTGAAAAATAAAAAGCAATTACTTATATTACTATCAGTCCATTATGAAACGCTCAAGGGCAGGTGGCCAGAACCAGAGTGTCCTGATGATTTTCACAGCACCAAGTTACACAGTGCCTGACAAATGTATGGTAGGTGCGCAACTAAGTAGGATAAAGAGAGTCCTATGGCAAAGTTGCCAGATATTCAATTAATCCTACAGAAATAAAAATATATTAAACTGGGGATTCTGAAATTCACCAAAAATATTTCACATTTTAATTTTCATTTTGGCTATCCTATAGTCTAAGGGACTCTACAAAATTATCTCGAAAAGTAAAATTTGGTAGACTGAATTCTATTTGCTTTTCAGACTCATCAACCGAGTTCACTGATTTAATTATTTTACTAGCATGAAGACTGATTACTCTAGAATAAAAATGGGCAGAAATCCTACCTCCAATGTACTCATGCTATATAATAACCCTGGACTTATTCTACATTGTTGTTCTTCCAACCCATCTGTAAAATGCTTATAACAGTATGTGAACTTCACAGAATTGCAAAGGTTAAATAAATTAATACATACAGCCTGCTTAGTAAATACATACAGCCTATTTAGCACATTCTTGAATATTAATATTCTGCAGCTTCTCAACATCTCATTTTAACTATCTCTAAAACATGTCTTTCAGTTTCAAAAAATGATGATATTAGGGAGGAAGATACTCAGAAAAAGGATGTTAACTATCTCTGTTTTTGTACTGTAACAACATCAGTGTCACCTAGAGAAATAAACAATTAGTGTTATGCTCTACAACCAGATGGTACAAGACTTGAGACTGAGAGTTTAGCCAAAATCTGCCTGTCAGTCCCTTGCCCCAAAGGGACACAAAGTAACAATGCTATTGGGCTATCATACAGTCACTCATCTTAACAAAGTACTGCACAGTTATGAGTGGGCAAAAGGATACAGTTCAAATTTCAATATGAAACCACTTCTTTTTCTTTCTTTCTTTTTGATATAAGGTCTCGCTCTGTACTCCACGCTCATCCTGAACTCACTATGGAACCCACGCTGACTCCAAACTAATGGTAATCCTCCTTGTCTCAGCCACCCTCCCACCCCAGTGTTGAGATTAAAGGCACAGGCATGTGCCACTATGCCCAGTTTGTGGGGATTTGAACCCATTGTCTTGAGCTTGCGAGAGAGGCGCTTTAACTGCTGAACCCTCCAGCCTATCACTTCGTAGTCTTAAAAATCAAAAGTTGGGAAATCAAATTTAATTCATGTTCGAACTCTATATAACACAATATAAATTTACACTATGCAAATCTGAAATACTACTATATTATCTCAGTATTGGCAATCCTGTAACAATTGATTTTTTTAAAAGCTCTAAAATGAAAGAATGCAGGGGTTAGAGGAATGGTGCAGCAGTTAAAGCTCTTGCCCGGCAAGCACACAGACCCAAGTTCTATTCTCCAGAACCACATAAACCTGGCATGGTAGAACACGTCTGTCATGTCATCCCAGCACTTGGGAGGTTAATGCAGGAGGACCACTGTGAGCCCAAGGCCAGTCTGGGCTACACAGTGAGTTCAGGACCAGCCCGGGCTACAGAGTGAGAACCTGTCTCAAAAAAGAAAAGAAAAGAAAAGAAAAGAAACAAGAAAAAAAAGAACTTCACACACAACTGCACATTTTAATTAAATTTCTTTGACTGAAACAGTGGATTCTGTTCTCAAATAGCAGTGAGAGTATACAAGGAAAAGGCTAGATTCTGGAACCAGACCCATTGGGTTTAAATCCTGACTTTAGCATGAACTACCTCTCTGATCCTGGGCTAGTTATACAACCTATCATTGCTGCCTTCATTTTCTTCTCTACAAAAAAAGCATAACAACAGTTTCCTCACAGGGTTGCTGTGGGGGTTAAGCTAGTGATTAAATGTCAGTATTCAATAAATGCTAAGTTCTAATAAGTCTCATCATTCTTTCAGGATTGTGAGGTCAAAGCAATAGAATGAGAAATGTTAACAACTATGTCTCCTGTAAGTAGTTAGGAAACTAAGTATTCAAGATATGATAAGTAAATAAAAAGAAACTAAGCATGTTTCTTAACATTTTAAATGATAGTAAACTAAAGAAACAACTAAAAGAAAATACTTACTTTGCAGCAGCAGCAGAAGCAAAACATCTAAAAGGTCCCGGAATGTTTACAGAACAAGGATTAAGTGATGTACGATAAACCATCTTGGAAAGACCATGCCTTTGGTGATATATCAACACTTGAAAGAAAAACATAGAATAGTAACATTGAATAAAAATTACATTCATTTTCCTAAAAATCAGTATTTGCAAAAAAATTCAGTATTTTATTATTCTTAAATTTTTTATTTATTGAAATGTGTAACAGAAACCAAACCTATAGAAACTAGGTAAATGCATCTGATATTTGAAAATTTTTTTATCTTTGTCTGTTTTTTTTTTAAACTTACTCTAGTTCAGGGTCAGCAGTATATGTTAGCTCTGTTGTTAGAAAGTACATGTATGTTCCTGTATTTTTAATAATTTACATTTTAATTATTAACATATCACGTATTAACGGAATTGTCCAAGTATTTCCAAAGATCAGAAGAAAAGTGGAAACACTCCACCAGAACCCACACGTGCTGTAACACTGTGGTAACTGAAACACTTTGGTAGTTGTCCAAGTATAGAAAGAGACACAAATGGCTCAGCAATAGACTCTACCACGTGTGGACACCTAAACAGACAAAGCCTATTGCAATTATAAGTGCAGTCACTGTGTGAAGAACTCAATAAACCACACTGCTATAAATGACTACCTACAAGAAAAATTCACAGTAGGATCCCACCACCATGTACAGATCCCGTATCACACACACACACACACACACACACACACACCCCAAAGATGAAATCTAGACAAAGATTTAGATTTACATATGAATGGCAAAATTTAAAGACTTTCAGCATATAGGAAAATATCTCTACGACCTCCTTTGGGGAAGAAATAATTTCACAAGACCAAAAGAAAAAAAAGCAGGCTTTATTTCTTTGCCATCAAAATTTTATGTTTCTTCTTTCCTCAATTATTCTTTTGACTGGTAAGTATCTGCAATACATAATTAATTCAACTTAAGAACTGGCATATATACACAAAATAACTTCATTTTTAGTTCTCTTCCCACCCACCCATATTGTCCCTCATATTCCATTTCCCTCTCTACAAAATCCTGCTTCCTGTAACTACTCTTCTATTTTACCCTTTTACTTATTTATACTTTGGGCTTCTCATAGTAGGGAAACCATGTGATGTTAAGTCATGCCACTAAGCATAATGGTCTCAAGGTACATTCATTTCCCTATAAATGGCTTTTTTATGGCAGAGTAGTACTCCATTATGCGTGCATGTGTGTGCGTGCGCACGTGCGCACACACACACACACACACTCACACACACATCATATCTTCCTTATCTATTCATCTCTTCATGGATGTATTGGCTGACTCCAAGATCTAGCTACACTATGCTGTAGCTACATGGGTATGCATGTATCTCTGCTATGTGAGGGCTTTAACTCTTTGGAAGAGATATCCAAAAGAGGTGTAGCTGGAGTGTCTATTTTCAATTTTTGGAAGACTTGCCATACTGATTTCCAAAATGGCAGTACCACTTTACAGTCCCACCAACAAAGTAGAAGGCTTCCTTTTTCTCCACAACCTTGCTAGAGTTCACTGTTCCATGAGTTTATGACAATACCCTTTTTTTTTTTTTGAGACAGGGTCTGTAGTCTAGGCTGGTCCCTCTGTAGTCCAGGCTGGTTCTGAACTCACTATGTAGTCCAGGCTAGCCTCGAACCCACAGAAATCCTCCTGCTCAGTCTCCCAAGTGCTGGGAGGCATGTATCACCACATCCGGCTTATGTGGTGCTGGGGAATTGAACTCAGGTACTTAACAAGTGCTTTATCTGCTAAACTATTCCTCCAGCCATTTCTACTAGAGCACTATGCATTGTTTTAACCTGCAACTCTTTAATGGCTACAGATGTTGAACATTTTGCCATTTACTTCTTTTTTGAGAAGTATCTATTCATTTCAATTGTTGATGTTCTGACTGAGACTTTGAGCACTGAATTTTTTCCAGTTCTTTTCATATTCTAAATATTAGCTTTCTGTTCAAAGAGTAACTGGCAAAGAATTATTCCCATTCTGTGGGTTCTGCACTCTGCTGACTGTTTTCAATGCTGTGCAGAAACTCAATTTGACAAATTTCAACTGTTGATTCTCAGTGTTATTTGTCATGAAATGTGTGTTCTGTCCTTGCTGATGCCTATGTTTTCAAGGGTTTTACCTACATATCCTCCAACATCTTCATGTTGCTATTTTTAATATCTATGTCCTTTATGTATTTTGATGTGATTTCAGTACAGGGTGAAAGATGTGGGTCTAGATTCACTCTTCTGCATAAGGGCAATTCAGCACCATCTGTTAAAGAGGCCATATTTTCTCCAGTATATTTTCTGTACACTTTGTTGAAGATCTGGTGGTTGAGGGTCTCAAGGTTCTCTCTTTTTCCTCAGTTCTGTTCCATTGGTCCACCTGCCTGTTCTAGTGTCAACACTGTGTGATTTTTGTCACTGTTGCTTTGTAATGTAATGATGTCCAGTGTTGTGATGCCTCTTGTTTTTGTCTTGTTTCTTGGGATTACTTGTTTTCTTGGGATTACTCTGGCTATTCTGGTTCCAAATACATTTTACTATTATTTTTTTCTAGTTCTGTGAAGACTTCTTTTGGTATTTTGATGCCAATTGCACTGAATATGTAAATCAATTTAGGTAGTATGGCCATATTCACAGTATTGATTCTATCCAAGAATGGGGGATGTCTTTGTATTTTCTCATCTCTTTTCCAAATACTATCATTTTTATTGTAGAGATCTTTTCCTTCCTTTATTAGACTGGCTCCTAGGTATTTTGTTTTTGAGGCGATTATGAATGGAATATTTTTTTTTTGATTTCTCTCTCAGTGAATATGTTAATATACAGGGATGCTACTGAATTTTGTGTATTGATGTTGTAACCTCCAAATTGGCTGAACTGGTTTTTTAGTTCTAAGAGTCTTCTGATGGAGTTTTTGTAGTATTCTACATAACGAATCATGTCATCTGCAAGTAAGGATAGTTAAACTGGGACTGGAGGAATGGCACAGCAGTTAAAGCACTTGCCTAGCAAGTGCAAGGGCTTGGGCTCGATTCCCTATCACCACATAATCCCAGCGCTCAGGAGGCTGAGGCAGGAGGACTGCCATGAGTCCAAAGCTAGCCTGGGCTACAGAGCAAGACCGTGTCAAACAATACAATAAATAAAATTCTAAAAAAAAAAAGGATATTTGAACTTCTTTTACCATATATTCTATTTCATTCTCTTGCCTGATTGCTCTGAATGTTTCAGGTACTATGCCGAATGGCAGTGGTGGGCATGGAAACCTTGTCTTGCTGCTGTTTTTAGGGAAAATGCTTTCAGCTTTTCTCCCATTTGGTACAAAGTTAGCAGTACATTTGACATTAGTTGGTTTTCAACTTAAGTTCTTCTAAAACTTCTTTTTTTTGAAACAGGGTCTCACTCTGTAGTTCAGGCTGATCCTGAACTCACTATGTAGTCCAAGCTGGCCTTGAAATGAGGAAGACCATCCTCTTGCCTCAGCCTACTGAGTGATGCCATTCCAGGCATGCACCAACATGCCCAACTTCTGTGATGCTAGAGAACTGAACCCAGGGCCTGTGCTTGCTAGGCAAGTGCTTTAACTCCTCAGCTGCACTCCACTCCTAAACCTATTTTTTTCAGGGTTTCTTTTATTATGAATAAATATTGGGATTTACCAAAGGCTTTTTTTGTGTCTACTGAGGTGATCATGTGATGTTTTTTCCTTTCTTTTTGTAAATATGGTGTATTACATTAACTGATTTATACATATTGAACCATCCCTGGAATGAAGCCCCCTTGATCATAGTATGTAATCTTTATAATAATATGTTGCATTCTGTTTGCAAGTATCTAGATAATTTCTGCATCTACACACATTAAGAAAATTGGCCCCTAGGGATTTTTTTTTATCAGGTCTTTGTCTGCTTTTGGTATCACGGTAATGCTGGCTTCTAGGAAGAAGTCAGACAGCTTCACAGAAAAGCCTGAAAAGCACTGGTTTTAAGTCTTTCCCGAGTTTCTGGTAAAATTCTGTGGTGAATCCACCAGGCGCTAAGCTTTTCTCTGTTGGTAGAGACTTTATTACTGCCTCAATTTTATTACTGGTTATTGGTCTATCCAAGGTTTTTATATCTTCTTGGTTCAATGGCGATATCTCATATATGTCTAAGGATTTATTCATTTCTTCTAGGTTCTTGAATTTGCTGGGATGTAAGCTTTCAGAATAATTTCTTATAATCCTATAGAGTTTAGCAGTGTCCATTGGAACTTTTTATTTTTTATATCTAATTGCACTGACATGGGTTCTTTCCTAGTTTAGGTGAATTTGGCTAGAAGTTAAACAATTTTGTTTATCCTTTTGAAGAACCAACACTTTGATTCATGGTCTTTTACATTTTTTTTAGTATCTATTTCATGGATACTTGCTCTAATTCTTATAATATCTATTCTTCTGCTTCTGGAATTGAATTGTTCTTATTTCTCTATCAATTTGAACTACATCATTAGACTTTTTATTTGGCATAGCCTGCATTCAAGGTGCATGATTAAATCATCTGTTTGGGATAACGTGTGTGGGGGTGTGGGTGTGGGTGTGTGTGCACGCACATGAGTATATGTGTGTATTCACAGCTATAAATTTCTGCCTACTACGTCCACTGTATCCCACAGATTCTGGTATGATGTCCTTCCACTGTTATTTGACTCTAAGAAGTTTATTTCTTCTGTTTTCTTCTGTGATCTATTGCTACTCAATAATGTATTATTTAATCTTCATGTATGTATGGTTTCTGTAGTGTTTTCTGCTGTTGATTTGTAGTTTCATTCTACTATGATCTGAAAGTATGCAGGATATTATTTCAAGTCTTTTGTACTGATTTAAGTATTCCTTATGATCTAGGACATGATCTGTTTGGGGAAAAGTTCGATATGCTGCTGAGAAAAGGTGTATTCTGTTAATGTTGAATGAAACATTCTGTCGATATCAATTCGATCCATTTGTTCTGTGTTGTAGTTTACAACTGATACTTCTTCTTTGATATTACTTTGTTGGTTTTTCTTGGTCTGGTTGACCTGTCTATTGTGACAGCAAGGTACTGAATTCACCTAACTGTATTTGAGTCTATTTGTCTTAAAATGTCCAGTAGTTTTTGTTTTATGAAATTGAGACTTCAGTATTGGGTGTGTATACACCTATAACTTTGAATTCTTTCTACTGAAATGCTGTTTATAGTACATAGCATCCATCTTTGTCTGTTCTCATTTGTTTTGGTTTGAAATCTTCTTGTGTCTGAGGATAATCACTTCTGCTTATTTTTGGGTTACAGTTGCATGAAGAATTAATTTTCATGCTTTTACTTTCAGTCTTGCTTCTTTATGGGTGAAGTATCTGTTGCTGGCAATCTATTTTGGTGTTTGTGATCCAATGCCAGTCTATGTCTTTTGATTGGAAAATTAAGACCATTAACACTGAGTTATTATATATTGTTAACTTGGTTTTTCAGTGTTGATTTTTGTTTTTTCACTTCTGTTTGACTATTCTCATCCTTTCGATATTTCCTTTACTCTGGATTTTTTGGTGCTGCTAGTCTCCCTGTCTCTGTTTACAATCATTTTAAGTATTTTCTGCCTTGCAGTTCTAGTGATCATTTATTTATAGTTTTCTTGTCATGAAAATTTTAATTCTCTTTTACATTTGAACCATACTTATGCTGGGTAAAAAAGCAAACTTTTAAAACACAAGGCTTTTATTTTTTTAAAAAAATAATGCATAAACATGTTATAAAATTCACAACAACCCCAGTAACAATCAAGTAAATATAAATGTAAAGTAACAAAATCTTACAGGACAACAAATTCAAGGTTTTATCCATAAGCCTGTTATAGTTTGCAACCAAATTAAGATTACACCAGCATGTAAAAAAACCATATCACTAAAAATATTGTTGACCACAGCTGAAAATACTTTTTTCATAAAATTTTCTCAATCAAGGTAGCAGATCTTTGACGTTACAATACACAAAGAACACTGTATAGGACAGATCATTTAAACAGTACTGTTTCATACACATCAGATTAGCAAACCTTTAAAATAAGGTCACTTACAATACCAATTAGGTTAAATTTCATACATTGCAGATAAGAATATGAACTGGAAGCTGGACCCAGCAGATCAAGTCTACAATCCCACAAATCTGGGTTCCTCCCGCAAGAAGATCACAAGTTTTAATCCAGAATGGCCAATTTAGTGACTCAGTGAAACCCTGTGTCCAAAAAAAAAAAAAAAAGAAAAGAAAAAGAAAAGAAAGAAAAGAAAAAAAAAATCTGGGGATACAGCTCAGTGTAAAGGTCCTTGAAGCAACTGTCAGTTCAAAAAACAAAACAAAAAGAAAACCATGAGTGTGAGAAACTGGAATACCACTTTGAAAAACATTATCCAATGAAATTGAGCATCTGAAATGATGTAGCAATTCTACTTGTAAACATGTACAGATTTCATACAAGTAGACTAAGAGATATGCACAAGAATGATGATATCATTGTACAGCAAAACTACAAAAAAGGTAGGATTGTAATAAGTTTGAGAACAGTCGGGGCCCAGGACCAGGACCACCTTGGGCTACAGTGTGAGATCCTGCCAAAAATAAAATAAAATAAAAATTAAAACTACAGAAAAGAACTCTGGGCATTTATTTATCTATAATGAAATATTTTTCAGTATATTTCTATAACAGAAAACTGTAAGATTATATTTTAAAGAAGATGCTACATAAGTGAGACTTACCCCAAAAAAGTGAGCTTCACAAACATAATGTTATGCCATAAAGAGAGAGAGAGAGAAAGTGGCAGAACCAAGACTATTTGGAATCCCTAATTGCAACAGGCTAAAATTTTATTTATATATTTAATTTTTTTTAAACAGTAGTGCTGGGCCTGAACTCATTATGTAGTGCAAGTTGGCCTCCAACACACAGCAAAGCTCCTGCCTCAGTCTCCTGGATGCTAGGATTACAGGTGTACACCACCACACTCAGTTTATGTGGTGCTGGGGAATCAAACCCAGGGACACACACTTGCTAGACAACAGTCCCAGCCCCAATTCAAAATTTTAAGTCAAAATATCTTTATTTGCATCAACACAATACTTTACATAGAAGATCCCAAAAATAATACCAGGAGATACTTAGAATAAATTCAGCCAAGTCACAGGTTATAAAAACAATGCAAAAATTCAACAGTATTCCTGTACATTAACAATAAAACACAGACAAAGAGATCAGAAAACCAATCCTTTTCAGATCAACCTAATAGAAAATCAAATACCTAGGAATCAACTAAACTATGAAAGCGAAGGACCTCTATTATGAAAATGATAGTACTCTGAAAAAGGAAATGGAAGAGAATACTAGAAAAATGGAAAGATATCTCTTGTTCCTGTATAGGCAGAATGAATATTGTCAATATGATCATACTACCTAGACCAATATACAGGTTCAATGTAATTCCAAACAAAATTCCAACAGCATTTTTCACAGATTAAGAAAAAATGATCCTAAAATTTATATAAAACCCAGGAAAACAAAAGTAGTCACAAAAGCAGGACTCTTTAGCCATCAGAGAAATACAAAGCAACACTAAGGTGCCATATAACTCTCAGCTGGTATCAAGAATTCAAACAAGAACAAATGCTGACAAGACTGAGTGGAAATTCTTCTATATTGTTAGTGGAACAACTGTAACTGATACAACTGTTACGGAAAGTAGTATGGAGTTGTCTCAAAAAAAAAAAAAACTGAAAATAGGTATCTCATTTGATCCAGCTATATCTCTTCTAGGTATTATCATAAAAGAGTTAAAGTCATCATACAAGAGTGACACATGCTTACCCACGTATATAGCAACAGAACCCATAATAGCTAGTCTTAGATGCAGCCTAGAGATGTCCACCAATAGATGAATGGATAAAGAAGATATGGTATATGTATATACAACGGAGTAATACTCCGCCATATAGGAAGATAAACTCGAGTCATTTCTAGGAAAATGAATGCATCCTGACACCATTATGCTTAACAAAGTGAATCAGACACAGAAGATTAAATATCAGATAGTTTTTACCATATGAGAAAAACAAACTAGAAAAAAGGCAAAAGAAAAAAAAAGTGATGGAAGAAAATAGGAAGATACTGGCCAACAAATAGATGAAAAGATGTTCAACACCCCTAGCCATAAGGGAAATGCAAATCAAAACATCACTAAGATATCATCTAACTCCAGAGAGATTGGCCTATATCAACAACTCAAATAGCAATCAGTGCTGGGGAGGCTGTGGGGAGAAAGGAACCCTCCTGCACTGCTGGTGGGAGTGTAAATTCGTACAACCACTCTGGAAAGCAGTATGCAGAGCTCTCAAAAGACTAGAAATAACTATCCCCTTCGATCCAGCGACATCCCTCCTGGGAATATACCCAAAAGAGGACAAAACGACATACAACAGACATATAAATATACCCATGTTCATAGCAGCACAACTAACAATAGCTAAAACATGGAAGACACCAAAATACCCATCAACAGACCAACGGATACACAGACTGTGGTATTTATACACAATGGAATACTATGCATCTATATAAAGTCTTAACAGCATGGAGGCTTTTGTAAGCAAATGGAAGGAACTTGAGACCATCATGCTTAGTGAAGTGAGTCAGAAGCAGAAGGTGAAATATCTGATGGTTCCTCTGATATGAGAAACCCAGATCCCAGATCACAATTATCTCACAGAACTTATAGTGAAAAATAAAGGGAACGGGATGCAGGGAGTGCGGGGGTTGTGGGAGTGGGTAGGGGTTGAATTGAAAGGTAAGCAGGAAAGGTCTTGTTACCTTGACTAGATATGTATGTGCACAAAATTCCCAAAACCAATGTTAAACTTAAATTTTACACTTATACTTATCAATAAAATGGGGGAAAAAACAGAAAATAGGCAAATAGATTTTATAGGGAATGAAAGGTGATGTGGGGGAGAAAGAAGGTAGGAAGGAGGAGGGGAAGTAATAATGATCAAGATGTGACATGTATATGCATCAATTCCTCAAGTTGAATGCAATTTTATATACTGCAAATACACATGATAAAAAGAATAATTTTAAGAAAAAATAATTTTAAAAAATTGATGACTAAACTTTAATCCTATCTGTGTGGAAATCCAGACTGATTGACTTCAATATTACGGTATATCAGTTGTAGTAGGAATTGTGTTTTCAAGTCTTAACGATGGGTGCTCATAAATTCAGCAGAGTGGTACATGCCTATAATACCAGCATTCTTGGAGGCCGACACAGCAGGATTGCAAACCCAGACTGGGCAACTTAGCAACATGGTAAGTCCCTGCCTCTAAATAAATGAAGTGATATGGGCTGGGCATATAGCTCAGTGCAAAGGTTCTAGGTTAAATTCTTCACACTGAAAAAAGGAGACATTTTTAAAATTACACAGTTCTTTGGTTGTATCTCAAGTGTATTTCATGCATTCATTTCATGCACTTGCAGTGACGATATCCTAAAATAGATCTACTTGGAAGCTAGGCACAAAAAGGTGCAGCAGAAAAAGTGAATGTTTAAGAGAAAACACAAGTGTTGTTACATAAAACACAAAGGGAAATGGTGCCAAGTTGTTCTTACCACAGTGGGGAGTACCATTTTTTATTTGATGACCCATTAATTTTTTTTTTGAGACAGGGTCTCACTCTGCAGCCCAGGCTGGTCCAAAATTTATGATCCATTACTGATTCATTGAATTAATGTGCCAACAAAATATATACTAGGGCAACACCTTTCATGGCGGCTCCTTCCAGTCACTGGAAGCTTTACCCTTCTGTCCTTAGTTCCAAAATAAAATATCCTCCCTGCACACTGTGGGGGGGTGTGGGGGGTTACTAAACCATCAGGCTAAAACAGTGAAGAAAACACACACAAAAAAAACTTTATGCTCATGAAGCATATGTTCTAGTCTAGAGACGATATCAATACATAGTAAGGAACAGAGGGAGTGTAGGATAAAAGAGACTGAGTTAGAAGAAAAAATAATTTACAAATTTAAGTAAAGTGATTAAATAGTCCTCATTAAAAAGACCCTCCTAGCACTTCAAGAGCTGAGGCAGGAGGATTACAAGATCAAGCCCAGGCTGGGCAACTTAGCAATTTGGTAAGACCTTGTCTCAAAAATCAAAAATAAAAAGGGACTGAGAATGTAGCTAAGTGTGAAGGCCCTAAACTTCATTCCAGTACCATAAAAAACAAACACAACATTGGGGTGAACAGAGGGCCTATGTCTCAAAAAAAGTGCGAGTTTTTGCTGCATCTGTTTAAATATGCAGAGTACTGTGGAATCCAAAGATTTAGATATGGATCTTCTGGTCACTAAGTACATCCAGGTGAGCAAAGCATGAACTAAGCTTATGGTTAGCCCACAGATGAGCTTCTCTGCCATGCTGAGACAATCCTTACTATACAGGAACACATTATTCCCAAACCAGAAGAAAAGGTAGCACAGGAGAAAAATATCCCAGGAAGAACAGAAGAAACCACCACACATAGCACACAAGTAAATTCAGCATAAAATAAATGCAAAATAAAAGAAGTAAAAAATACAAAGTTGGGCCACATGGTACAGGTCGACAATCCCTGAACTCTGGCAGCCTGAAGCAGAAGAATAATAAATTCAACTCCAGTTTAGGTAATTTAAAAACTTAGCAAGACCTTGTTTCAAAATCAAAATAAAAAATGAGCTGAGGATGTAGCTCAATGTAATGGCCCTGGGCTTGATCCCCAGTACCACAAAAAAAGTAAAAACAAAATAAATAAATGAACAAAAATAACCTATATTGAAGAAAAACATCTATACCATGCCTATAATCCCAGCACTCTGGGAAGCTGAAGCAAGAGGATCACAAGTTTGAGCCTACCCCAGGCAACTTAACAATTCAGAGAGACCCTGTCTCAAAATTAAAAATAAATGAGAATGGCTGAGAATGTAGCTCAATATTAAGGTACAATTCAATTCAATTCAATTCAATTCAATTCAATTCAATTCAATTCAATTCAATTCAGCAATCAATCAATCTAGGGCTGAGACTGAAACTCAGAAGTAAATCATGTGCTTACCAAGGCCCTGGGATCCATCCACTATCTAAAAAAATAAAAAATAAAAAATAAAAAAAAATTGACTGTGCTTTTGACACACTAAATTTATATTAGACTATTTTGAAGTGTTCGGCAGACAGCACAGTTACATAGCCATTATAAAGACTCTGGGCAGACTTTGCAGAGTTCTTAGCAAAGGATTAAAATGATTTTTAGTTCTTAAACAAACTATTACATTTTCAATGTGGACTGTAAAGAAATCCAAGGGAAAGATGGTGGAGGCTTAGGAGTCAAGTGCAGTACTATAAAGAGAAGTCAAACTCAGTATCTGTATTACCTTGAGGATAAAGCCAACAACTTAATATGAAGTCTGAGAAAAAAAAAAGAGAAGTCAAAGATACTCTGAGGATTTGGCCTCAATAACTGAAAGGATGGAGTTGCCATCAAATGAGATGAGGAAAAATGCAGGTTATGACAATAAATTTTATTCTAAAAATGAATGAGGTGCCCATAAACTATCCAAGCAGAGATCAAGAACATCCATAGGAGTGTGACTCTAAACTTCAAGGGGATAGTCACAGCTGCAGATATAAATTTGATAGCCATTAAAGTACAGACAATAGTCAAAGCCACAAGAGGTGGATTAAAGCCAGGCATGGTGCTGAGTGCCTGTAATCTCAAGAACATTGGGAGGCTGAGGCTGAGGCAGGCCCAACCTCATCAGCTTAGCCACTTGAGAGACTCTGTCCCAAAATAACTGGTAAAAAATAAAAATAAAAACTAAAAATGCAGCCCAGGTCGAAGGCTCTTGGTTCAATCCCCAGGACCAAAAAAAAAAAAAAAAAAAAAAAAAAAAAAAAAAAAAAAAAAAAAAAAAAAAAAAAAAAAAAAAAAAAAAAAAAAAAAAAAAAAAAAAAAAAAAAAAAAAAAAAAAAAAAAAAAAAAAAAAGAATTCACACTCAAAAGTGAATTTAAATACAGAAGTGAGAAAATGAGAATGACATATGGAATTCTGATTCCGGTGACGTAGACCAGGTAGAGGAAGAGGAATCAGACAACTGATATGAAAAGGAATGCCAGAAAAAAAGAGGAAGAAACTACAAAAAAAGTATCATGGAAGCTAAGAGAAGAAAATGCGTCAAGATGGAAATTATAATCTTCAATTCCCTTTTTGGTCTTCTGTCAAACATGAAAATAATGCCATCAGTCTCTTTCCAAGAATAATACAGAGTTTGGTCTGCTCAACTAGTAGTTATGAGGATCAGTGTGATCTCTTGTCAACAATAATTCTGAAGAACAACTCGGTACAGGATGCTGGTCTTGATACTAAGCTTTTCTTTGAATAGCTCATAGAGAAAACTGTGATGTAGTGGTAAAATAACAAAAAACAAAAACATAACACACTGGGGAAAGGGACGATTTACTGGAGGTGTGGCTTTGTAGTAGAAGCTTGCTAGGCTGGGTGAGGTGCTGGGTTTCATCACTATCACTGAGAAAATTCACTGGGTTAGGAAGTAGCCCAGTTCTTTCCCTACTGTTCACTGTATATATGAATTTGGCCAACATACCAGTACCAGTTCCTTTGTAAAAGAAAGGTGAAGCTAGCTTCTGCCTCACCTGAACACTTACCTTAAAGAACACTATTTCATTGTGCTACAAAAACAAAAGGCACTGTATACAAAAAGGACTGCCTTTCTAAGTAACAAAATGTAAATTTTATTCACTGATGGAGAATTGTTACCGATATATAGCCCAGAATTAGTCTCTAAGATGAAAAAGGTTGACCTAAATTACATCAAGTCTAAAAGTTTAAAAACTGGAATGGCTTGCAAAGGTGTATTCAGAAAGCACCAACAATGATTTTTAAAAGTTTATAGCCGTGGGGCTGGAGGAAAGTCACAGAGGTAAAACCACTTGCCTTGCAAGCACAAGACCCTGAGTTCAATTTCCCAGCACCACATAAAGCTGGGCGAGGGGGCACACGCCTGTAATCCCAGCACTCAGGAGGCCGAGACAGGCGGATTGTCCTGAGTCCAAGGTCAGCTTGGGCTACCCCTACCCCAGTGAGTTCAGGGCCTGCCTGGGCTACAGAGCGAGACCCTGTCTCAAAAAAAGATAAAAGTTTAAGATGTAAAGCACTTAAGTATACCACGTTCCCCTTTCTCACTTCACCCATCTTATTCCCCTAGCCCTCCAGGACACAGAACACCCCGTGCTTGCCTTCCCCGCAGGTGGCTAGGTGACTCGTGCAAAGTCAGTGTTATTCTCCTCCCGCCTCAGGCCCAGGGTGAGCGGCGCTGAGCACTGCGTTCTAAACCCTGTTAAGATCACCTTTCCCTAGTGATGACCCTCCAGAGACCCTGGCGCCCAGAAAGAGCACGGAACATTTCAAACACCGAGAGAGAACTCGTGCTGGGGAGACCGGCCTGCGCTCTGCGGTAGCACAGATCAGCGCTACAGGCACTTTCCGCCCAAAGCAACTCTGCCTCACCTCTACCGAAGTATCTGACGGACGCCGCCATGTCGACAACCCCGGATCGTGCGGACGAAATTGGTCCCATGCTCCAACTAGGAAGAGTTTAAGAAAGGTTCCGCTCCGGAACTGGCGCAGGGGGAAGAGTTTGCAAGGGCAAGAGGAACAGGCGGAGGCCGAGATAAGCGGTGCTGCCGGCGTGGCGCTGCCCCTGCGAGCGCCCGGGCTGCCGCGGCTGGAGTTCCGCTGTTCCGGTACGCTTGCTTAGCCACATTCAGAAAATGCCATCCTACTGGACGTGCTGTAATTACCTTCTTCCTTTCTCTTTTTATTCTGATCCTGCACATGTACCCAGACTGATGATTTTAATAGATCGTGGGAACTTCAACACTGTTTTGTGTTTTCCCCGCGTGGCTGGGCTGGGCGTGTGGCCCGGTGGCGGAGCGCTTCCCTAGCCTGCGGGCGGCCGAGTCCATCCCCAGGCTGGCTACGGGAAGAGGATCCGCCTGGCTTTCCGCCACCGCGTGGGAGGCGAGTACCGCCGCTCCCCAACAGACTTCCTTTTCGATTCGGCGCAAAGTCAACCACGGTTTTATGGTAATCTTGCATTAATCTGCTTTATATCCTCCCTTCCACCTCCGCCTCGAAGGCTGCGCCATTAGAGTCAGCGGAGTTAAAATACAATACTTGACATTTATGTAACATGTCTAGTTTTACAATGGCAGTGGCACGGGCCTGTAATCCCAGAGCTCTGAGACACTGGCGCAGGAGAATGGAAGCCTAGCCTGGGCATTTTAACAATTTGGCGAGTCTCTGAAGTAAACACTAAAAAGGAGCTGGGGATGCAGGTCAGAGCGAAACACCTGTGTTTAATCTCTACCCCCCCCCCCCCCCACACACACACACTCACAAAAGATAGAACTCTGCGCAAGTTGTTCTGAAAAAAAAAAACCTGAATATGCTTTCCATTACGTCACAACAGTCACTGTGGTTTCATCTAAAACAAATCTGATCACAGATTCTATCACTGTTTGAATAAAACCCTCCAACCACTGGCCACCTCTGACAGCTCACCTTCTGTCTACCTAACCCCTCCTCAACATCCTTCACAGCACACACCTCCATGACTTCTTTCAGTCTGTCCTCTCTGATCTATCTCGCATTAAGTCACCTGGCAACCTTTCCTCTTGAATTTCAGCTTGAACTTTATTCTTTGAAGAAGCTTCCCTTCTGATAGTTGACAGCCATCCTGCCTCAGGCTCCTTGAGTGCTGGGATTATAGTCCTGTACTACCAGACCCAGCTTACAGACTTTTATATGCCTCCTGTTCTGATAGGGAAATTTAAACATTCAGGATTAGGATTCATAGTACAGTATCTAGTATGCTTGCCATCATGACAGCAGTGTCCTGTATAGCTGGCCCGTTGCCCTCCTGGGACATCAGAAAGGATGACATTAGTCAGATGGGCAATGTTGAGTTACATAACAACAGGTAAAGAGGATTTTTAGCTTGAAACCTTCTGAAAGCTATAAAAATATTTTTAAATTAAGTTTTTAAAAATAAAAGACATAAATCCATGCCCTTAAATAGGAACTCCAAACCTCAAAATATTTGATACATAATAAAATTCTCTTTTCTGAGAGGCAGTGGAACATTTTGGTTAATCAGTAGTGCTTTGGAGCCAAACTGTCCGGATTTGAATTCTAGCATCACAACTTACTAGTTGTGTAATGTGGGGCAAGGTACTCTACCTCTCTGGGCCTCCGTGTCCTCCTGTGGATATGGGCTAATAAGGAGATGACTGCAGAGATACTTGATACAGCACCTGGCTAGGGTAAGCAGTCAGTAAATAGGAGACTAAATAACCAGAGAGCTCTTAATCAGAGAGGAAAAATGAAATCTCTGTTTAAGTATGCATAGAATCCATGCTGTTCATGTCCCCAGACATGCTAGGGTATTACTTTTTTCATATCAAAACTTTTATTAGCATTTGCCAAATCTTCCTGTGTCCATACGTTTCCTCCGAATTTACTTTAAATTGAAGCTATTCCTGGTTGATTTCTAAAAAGGACTCACCAGAGGCTAGGCAAAATGCCAGCCTGGCTAAATTCCCTGAAGGAAGCTTTGTAAACCTAGGCCCAGCCCCATGGTTGTCTTGATCTGTGTTTTCTGCCTTTGCAATGAGTTATTTCCTCAAGCTCCCCCCCCCCCCCGCCTTTTTTAAAACAGAAGTCTGAAGTCACTAAATTGCCCAGCTGCATTCAAACCTGTGATCCTTCTGCCTCAGACCCCAACTCCTGGGATGACAGGCCTCCATTACCACCTCCAGCCTGAATTTACTATGTAATAGGTTCTCAAATGATGCCGAGTTACTGACCTAGTAACCATACTTTGATAACCACTCTTTTTGTAATATCATGAAACATTTGCATCAATACCCAACAATAACTTAGGGGAGAATCATTTTGTTTAATAATGTTATATTCTGCTCAGTAAAAAGATCAGATATTTGAGCCCAGTCTGGGCAATTAAGCAGTTTAGCAAGATGCTCTCAACATAAAAATAGAAAAGGGCTGGGTATATCACTCGGTGCAGAGGTATTACATTCAATCCTGAATACCACACACAAAAAATAATATAGGGCTGAAGGTACAGCTCCATGATTAGAGCACAAGCCTAGGAATCTCAAGGCCTTGGGTTCAGTTCCCTCAGCATCACATAATAGCTAGGCAAGGTGGCAAACGCCTAAAATCTCAGCACTCTCAGAAGGATTGCCATGAGTTCTAGACCAACCTGGGCTCCAAAGTCGGTTCAGGACCAGCCTGGACTACATCCTGTCTCACAAAAAAAGTATACTCTCTCTCTCTCTCTCTCTCTCTCTCTCTCTCTCTCTCTCTCTCACACACACACACACACACACACACACACACATTATACTCAATAATATATAGGTTAAAAAGTTTCCCCACATGGCACGCCTCTAGGACCAGAACCTGCCCACTCTTACCTTCTGCAGCTCTACACAGAAACTGCCTTTTTATGCCAGATGCCAGCTGCAAGAATGCTGCTCAGTGATAGTGTCCCTGGGTTCAGTGCCTAATAGCACAGAAAGGAGAGAGAGAAAGAGGAGAGAAAGGAAGTATGCTATGAACGGAAAGAATTTCTAATGCCTATCTACCTGTATTCAAGTGTTACTAATTCCTAGATTCCCTCCCTGCTCCCCCCCACTTATTTCAAAATTAGACTTTTTAAAATTAAAGAAATGCCTTTCTAAACCAGTAGTTTCTTAATTTGCTTTTGGTTTTTGAGACAGAGCCTCACTATGTAGTACAGGCTGGACTTGAAGTCCTGCCTCAGCCTACCAAGTGCAGGGTTATAGCATGGGTCATCATACCTGGCTCGTTTCTTAAAGTTGAACGTTCTGTGACAGATTGTAACTCATTTTGTTTTGTCCCACTTACGTAGAAGTCTCTCTATCTCTCCAGGATATTAGTTTAATTTCAGATTGAGTTATGTGATCAGAACTGCCCAGTGATGTGCTGGTAAAAAGCAACTTGTTTTTTAGTATAAAGCAAATGACAGCATTCATCCATTTTCATGTTGTAAATACTCTCACAATAATTTCTTTCAAGTCTTCAGACATAATATCAACCAGCTCACCAAATCTGACAATTTATCCCTTGGCTTTCACATGGCTAAAACATATTACTGGAACTTTCCTAGTAAAAGCCTCTGGAACTTTAAGAGGCCTAACCTAGCAGAAAGTGGAGGTGCATGCATGTAATCTCAGCACTCTGCCAGGCTGAGGCAGGAGAATCAAAAATTCGAGACCAGCCTGGGCAGTTTAGCAATTTAGTGAGAACCTAACTCAAAATTTGAAAGAAAAAATGTTTTTTAGGCTGAGGACAGGGCTAAAGGCTCAGCAGTTAAAGTGCATGCCTAGCAATCACAAGGCTCTAGGATCAAACCCCTAGCACCACATAAACCAGGTATGGCCGCACATATCTTGTAATCCCAACACTTGGGAGCCTGAGGCAGGAGGACTGCTGTGAGTTCTAGGCCAACTAAGGCTCTATAGTGAGTTCAGGACCAGCCTGGACTACAGAGTAAGACCCTGTCTCCAAAAACAAACAAACAAACAAACAACAACAACAAAAAACCAGAATTGAACCTAGGGCCTCACATATGCTAGGCAAGAACTTTTTGAGTCAGTCTTGCAGAACTGCCCAGGCTGGGCTTAAATTTGCAATCCTCCTGCCTCAGCCTCTTAAGTAGTTGGAATTAGCAGTGTGCACCATCAGGTTCAGTGTCACACTTCTCGAAACTTTGTATGAATACAAATCACCTGGAAATATTATTAAAGCAGGGATTCTTCTGTGACAGTTCTTGTGTGTGGAACCTGAGATTTTGGTTTCTGACAGGTTTCTAGGTGGTATTACTGCTGCCGATCCACAAACTGCACTCGCAAGGTCCTGGAATACATTGGAGAAGAAATTCTTCGTTAGCCTGTGGTTATCCCCAAGCTACATGCTTCTGAATAGTTTTTTCTTTTAGTACTGAGGATAATTTAGGGCCTTTACACTCAGCTACATGCCCCCCACCCCCACTCCAGGCCTCTTTCTTTCTTTTTCCTTTCTTTCTTTTTCTTTTTTGAGACAGAGTCTCCCTCTGTTATCTAAGCTAGCCCTAAAGTCACTGTGTAGGGCTAGAGGAATGGCACAGTGGTTAAAGCATTTGCCTATCAAGGGCAAGGCCTGAGTTCAATTCCCCAGGACCACATAATGTGGACGTGGTGGCACATGCCTGTAATCCCAGCACTCAGGAGGTCAAGGAGGAGAAGTGCTGTGAGTTTGAGACCAGTCTGGGCCACACAGTGAGTTCAGGACCAGCCTGGACTACAGAATGAGAACCTGTCTCAAAAAAAAAAAAAAAAAAATGAAGGAAAAAAAAGGAAAAAAGAAACTTCTCTCACATAAATAAAACTCACCATCTCTAGTTATATGAAAACTCTAACAAGGCTAATCCCTCCAGGCCCCACTGTTAGGAGGTGTGGCCCACCGGGAGGCTTTTGGACCATGGAGGCAAAGCCCCATGAAGGCATTACTTTTTCCTTTGGGAAGGGGTTAACTATTATAGGGCCTCAGCAACCCCTTCTCTCTGCCACATATACTTCCTTGCTTGCTTTTTTTTTTTTTTTTTTAAGTCATAGCTTCATTCTGTAGTTCGGACTTGAACTTCCTATGTAGCCCAGGCTAGCCTCCACTCACAGTCTTCCTGGTTCAGCCTCCCTAATGCTGATAGTACAAGTGTGTGTTTCTGGGCCATCTATTTCTCTCATTTTTAGGGTCTCACATGCCCTTCTGTCATGAGGCTCACTGAAATGGAGGTGGATGTCAGTATCATGTTCTCGTATTCCCAGCTTCCACAGCTGTGAGCAACTGTGAGCCAAATAAACTTTTTGTCCCAGTCCCGGGACACAAATTAAACCCAGGGTGCTCTACCACTGAGCTGTATCACCAGCCCTTGTTGTTTCATTATTTTGAGGCAGAATCTTGCCAAGTTGTCCAGGGTGGCCTTGAATTTGTCATCTTCCCACCTCAGCCTCCCAAGTAGCTAGGATTAAAGGTATACACCACCACACCTGGCTTAATTCTCTATTCTTTAATATCATCCAGCCTCAGGCATTCTGTTATAGCAACACAAAACACACTAGGACATCATTTGACCCAAGGAATGTCCACATTGCAGCCAGTCATCTGGCTGAAAAAGAAAAGCTTAGCCTATAATTCCTTTAATGAAACTGGAATTAGGAAAATGAAAGACTGAAACACACTGGTGGGAGGATTTAGGCTCTTAAAGTGCAAGGGAAGACTGGAGGCCAAGAAATCTTGACAGACAAGCTGAAAGTATCAGGAAACAAAAGTGATGTGTGAGTAGAGTTCCATGGAATCAGTCAGTTGCAAAAACAAAATGGAGATGTCAAGTAAAGTAGAAATAATGCAGGGAAGAAAGCAACCAGTGGCCTTTGAGAGAAAGGTGACAAATGCTACTTGCAGCTTCTGTCAGGCCTACTCTATCGCTCTCACTCCTTCTGTTCTTGTGAATCTCTTTCTACCATACGTACCTCCACAATGAGTTCTGTCTCCTTGAGCTAGCACTTGTGAATTTCTATAACTTCTCTAAAAATCTAATTAAAACGGTAGGACTCCAGTTATTCTGGTCAAAATGCATGATTTGGCAGCTCTATTCCAGGATTAGTAGCAAAGCCTTAATCATGAAATCTCAGCATTTGAACAGCTTTTGGATGTCTTCCATCTATCTGCCCACTACTATGTAATTCTTTTAATTCCTGGTAAGAAAGTCTTGAGTATTCTAAAAGGTAATATTCATTCCATTCTTGGCCAGCATTAATTGGTACAATGTTGTTGCATATATCAAAGCTTGAATCTCTCTGTAACTTGGACCTAATTGAGCCCTTTGGGTCAATGCCGTTTCCACATGGCAAACTTTCTGGAATTTCAGACCAGTGATTAGGCCTTCTTTTGAATTTTCTCCTCTCTTAGCTGAACATGTTCTTATCCTTAATCATCCACAGTTCCTCCCTTTTGTGACATGGTGATTAAAAAAACTCATCTTCCTGTGAGACTTACCAAGGGTTATTGTACTGTGCCACTGTCTTGCCTTGCCTCCCCATCTCACCGCTGGAAGGCTTTCACACTGAGATATATCCCCAACTCGCCCTTTCTTCTTTTTTGAAAGAGGGTCTCACTAAATCTCTAATTGAATTTGTGATGCTCCTGCCCCAGCCTCGCAGAGTACCAGGATTACACATGCATACCACCATGACAGCTGCCACTATCTTTGTTAAAATGTAATCACAAACTGAACATTGCTTAGAACGTTACCTAGAAGAGAAAGCAACATTACTTTTGGAGAAATTGAGGCAACCTAAAGTAACATTAACTTCTTTGGCAGTTCTAATGGCTTCACTTAGAATCTTGTAATTTCCTTGCTTTTCCTCTGTACTTTCTGATGAAAAAATATACCACATTCTGATTTCTTAACTAAATCAAAAGGTAAGATTCTTTTTTATAACTTTAGCTTTAATATTTCTATGTTCTAAAATAACACTGTCGATAGAAATATAATAGAAGCCAAATATATATATTTTAAATTTTCTATTAAATACACTAGGAAAAATAAGTAAAATTTATTTTAATAACTTATTTAATACAATATATCCATAATATCAGTTCAACATATAGTCAATACAAAAGTTATTGAGATAATTTAGATACTTCATGTTAAGTGTTTGGAATTCAACTCATCATCACAGGACTTCAGGATGACAGAGGACTAACTACATTTCAAATGCTCAATAGCCCCACGTGACTGCTATATTAAAGAGTACAATTTTTAAATAATAAAAGCTAGTGTTATCTAACACTTACTGTACAGCACACACTTTTCTAAGGGGTTTAAGTAGTCTTTAAATCTTAACAATCTTTTCAAATAAGCGCTATAATTATTTTTCAGGTGAAGGAACAGAGTTGCTGAGGAGTTAAGTAAGTTACCCAGTTAAGTTTGTTTGTTCATTTGTCTTATTGAGACAGAGTCTTGCTCTATAGTCCAGGATGGCCTTGAACTCACTGTTAATTAATCCTCCTGCCTCAGCCTCCATAGTGTTGGAGCATTACAGGCATGCTCCAACATGCTAGGCCTAGTTAGTTGAGTTTGAAGTCAGTATACCTGCCACCAGAGTCTATGCTCTTTCTTTCCCTTCCTTCCTTTCTCCCTCCCTCCCTCCCTCCTTCTCTCTCTCTTTTTCTTTCTTTCAACTGTAGATTGAGCTTAGGACTTTGAACTGAGCTGCATTCCCAGCCCATGTTTATTTTTGATTTCTGAGACAGCATCTTGCTAAATTACTAAATTAGCTGGACTTGAATTGTGATCCTCTTGCCTCAGCTTCCCAAAGTGCTGGAACTACAGGCCTGCACCACTGGGCCCACTTCAGAGTCTATGTCTTAACCGTTATACATGTATCATGTACATATATGCTAGGCACTGTGCTAATTAATTTACATACAGTGATGTGCTTAGTTAGCATTTTGTAGATGAAGAAGGTAAGGCCCCAAGAAATTTCTCTGGTTAGAGAGGATGCACAAAGCTCTGGGTTCAATTCCCCAGGACCCCATAAAAATTGGCCCAGCATGGTGGTACATGCCTGTAATCCCAGCACTGGGGAGGCTGAGGCAGGAAGATTACCGTGAGTTTGAGTCCAGCCTCTGATACATAATGAGTTTAGGACCAGGCTGGATGACAGAGCGAGACCCTGTCTCAAAAAAAAGGAAATAAGACAGAAGGAAAAAAAAATTTTCTCGCCCCAGACCCCAGGCTAGTATTAGATTCTGGTATCAGAACCAGTGCTTCTGACCTGTGTTCTCTCCTCCTGGTTGACTCTAAAACTTGGTGTTTATATGTATCGACAACCTAACAACCCTGACTTTTTTTTTAGATTTTATTTTTGTGGCACTGGGGATCAAATCCCAAGAACTCAACCCATTTTTTTTAATCTTTTGACTTTTGAAACAGGGTCTTGCTAAGTTGCTAAATCACTCAAGCTGGGCTCAAACTGGTATTCCTCCTGCCTGTGCCTCCCAGAGTGCTGGGATTAAGGACCAGTATCAGGTCTGGGTAACTTAATGTTTCCAATGCTCATGTTTTAAATTAGAGAACGGCTAGATAACATCAGAGTGTGTGGGAGAAGAATCAGTAACATGTAAGCACATACACTGTATGTTTTGATCTTCAAAGCTAAGCGTATAAATCAAAAGGGCCAACAAAACACTAATTAGAGTTAATTTTCTTGTCTAATTCCTGAGGAGGTAAAACTTGTTTGAAATACTTAACTAAAATAGGAAAATACACATTTTAAAAACTCATACCTCAGAAAAGTAACAATATCAACAAAGCAATTCTCGGAAGGACAACTTATTTTTACAGCCAGTGTGCATAACTCACAGAGAAGGTTGTGAGTGATTGGAAGGATATGACACTCTTCCTCCCTTTTGTGCTATGTGGCTTTGTTTTGTAGCATTAGAAATGAACTTGGCACTTTGCTGCTACACTGCTTTTAGGTCTTATTTATTTATTTATTTATTTAGATTAGGTTAACCTGAGGCCAGTTCCTCACCAAGTTTCAGCCTTGGGGGTTACTAGGCTTTTCTTTATTTCTATTTACCTGCATTGCATCAAAACTATCTTATTCCATGTTCGTGCTGTGTTTTTTTCTTATTCCTGTAGTTATTAAGTAGTAGATGTGGAGTAGGAGTCAAGAAATTGGGAGACCAGGATTAAAGAGTCTCAGAGGGTAGGGTCTTCTGTAATCAGAAAGCAAGGTTCAAGTCTGTGTTTCTGATGTGGACAACCCCAGCCAAGTTATACTGCTGCTCAGTGCTTCAGTTATTACACATGAAAACAGAAAGGACAAACAAAACAAAAAAAAAAGAAGAAGAAAGGACATACTTTCTGTGGCACCTGATTCTCCACTGCAGTTCTCGGTCTCAGTGGGTGACATCTTGAAATTTATTTAATAATAGTTATTTTTTCTGGAGTATGAACATTTATTCCTGTTGCAATTTCATCAAAATTTATGGTTCAGATCTTTCCTTCTGGCCTTTGTACAGGGCCAGAAGCCTGCTTACCGCCTTAATGTGAAAGCCAGGAATGTCACCAACAGCATGGCCTTACCATCCAAATCCATCAGCTAGAACTTCATCATTTTCCTCAAGGAAGTTCTAGCAACCATTGTTAGAGACAAAAGCTGTGATCTTGCTACCCTTGATCAGCTGGACCCGGACACACTTCCTGTTGGCCGAGTTCAGCTGCTTGGCTTCATCGCCTACCTTTTCCAGCGTAGTCCTCTGCACGTGGGAGGCACCCCTGAATGGTTGTCCTTCAGGTTGTGCCCAGGTGGTCTTTCTTGTATTGCTGACCATGTCGCTTCTGGTCCCATCTTCCCCTACGGAGCTTCCTAGCAGTGGTAACACTGCAACACTTGCCCATCCTGCCAGCTGCACAGTTCCAGTGAGAAAGAACTCAGGAATACTTCCTGTTAAGGGGTAATATTTAACATATAAATAAAAGATTTTGATAGCAGAGCTCTATGCCCTAGCACAAAACAGACAGTAGGGATACAAAGGATCCAATAAGAGGAAGTAATAGGCATTTTCAGCCATCAAGAAAAATAGTACGTGTTTTTCAAGACACAGGCATTTCTCCAAAAGTCCAAGGAAAATAAAAATGACAGGAAAGGTTTATGAGTAGAAGAGTTATGAAATGAAATGTTTTCTATTTTATTTGTCTTTATGGTCCTCGAGACTGACTCCAGGGCCTTTGCACTGAGCTTCATGTCTAGATTTTTTTTTAATGTTTTGTGTTGAGACAGTATCTCACTAAATCACTCAGTTGCCTAGGATGGGCTCAAACTTGCTATCCTCCTGCCTCAGCCTCCCAAGTGTGCTGGGATTATAGACCTGCACCAGCTTGCAATGCTCATCTTGAGATACTTTTTAAATTATAATAATCTGGGCCCTAAAATTTATATTAGTAATTTTTTTTATCTTGTCTTCATTGGTGTCATCATAAATGGTAATTCTTAGCTGGACTAGGTGGTATATGCTTGTAATCCTAGAACTCTGGGGAACTTAGGCAGAATTGCAAATTCAAGCACAGGCTGGAAAATTTAGCTACTAACTCAAATTAAATTAAATTTAGCTACTAATAGGACTATCATAATAGAAAATAAAAAATGGGCTGGAATTGTAGCTAAGGGTGAAGGTCCCAGGCTCAGTCCCCAGTATTATACACACACATACACACATCTTCCAAAAACAAAAATGTCTTGCTGTCCTGAACCCATGTAGGAGTGTTGCAGAAGGCCAGAGAGTCAGATGCCCTGGGTCTCAAGGCTCATTGAAAGAAGAGACCAGACACCTTTTGTGGTTGACAGCAAGGATGGAAATTTTTGCAGGCTTACCACAATTCACCACGTGTATAGCACCCAGAACAGATTCAGGAAGTAGTGGCTGTATACTTGGTGGGTGGGGGAGGGGGAATGGCTCCACTAAATGCAAACCCTGTGTGCCTTGAGATTCAGTTACCTGTTGGACTCACAGAGGATATCTTGACATCATTCTCCAGGGGTCTGTGTGCATCATCCTCCAGGGAGCCAGGAGGAAAGGGAAAACAATTCCAAAGGTAACTCCCACATCCCTGCTTCTGCCCAGTGTCTTGTGAGGATAAGTGTCAGAACCTGGGCAAAGGAGGCAAATAGGAAAAGGTCAGTTTCATCGAAAATTCTGAGGAAACAATATTTCTTCTCTATATGACCCAAGATAACAAAGAGGACAGGAGGAATTCTTGAATGCCAAGTGCTACAGCCTGGGACAATTCAGGACCCTTGACAGCTTCCATGGCTTTGACACCTTTCCTACAGATGACAAAAAGCAGCAGAAGAGGACAGAAAGGGCTGATGCTATCACATAGCAAATGTGTTTGGGAAAATTAAAGAGTCAGTCCTCTGATTTATCCATCAGGAGCTAAGGAACCTCTGAAGATGAGGTATATAGCTGGGTCTAGAAGCCCAAGCCTATAATCCCATCACAATGGAAGTTGAAGCAGCAAGATCATAAACTCGAGCCCAACCTGGGCAATTTAGGAACTTAGTAAGACCCTATCTCAAAATCAAAAATAGAAATGAGTGAGGGAGATAGCTTAGTGTGAAGGTCCTGGGCTGAACCCTCAGTACTACAGACAAAAAAGGATGAGATATGCTGGGCCAGTAATTATTGGCGTGGTCTCAAAAATGCAGTGATAGATAGAACTTAGTTCACAGTTTGAGAAACATCAATTGCATGGGGAAAGCCAACTGAAAATCATGCAAGTATTATTACTATTGTAATTATTAGGTTTGATAGGTCTCTTCCAATGTTTAATTTCTCTATTTTTTTAAACCAGGAATAGCAGGGTTTCTTCACAATTTGTGTGAATGTGTGCACATGTGTGTGCATGTGTGTGTGTTACTCAGGATCAAGACCAGGAGGAATATATCTGTGAGTACTACAGCTGAGCTTTTTTTTTTTTTTTTAACAACTGAGCTTTTTATTTTATTTTGAGACAGTCACTAAGTTGCATAGGCTGGTCTTGAACTTTTGATCCTTATGCTTCACCCACCCAAGGAAGTAGGAATGTAGCCACATAATATCACTCCAACCTCCTTGCAACTTTTTAAAAATGGTATTAAGGATTGAATGATTGAATCCAAGGCCTTTACACTATTTTTTTTCTTTTTCTTTTCTCTGACACAGTCTTTCTCTGTACTCCAGGCTGGTCCTGAACTCACTTCGTAGCCCATGCTGGCCTAGAACTTACAACAATCCTCCTGTCTCAACCTTCCAAGTGCTAGGATTATAGGTGTGCGCCACCATGCTGAACTACTGTGAGGTACTGGAGTATTAAACTGGGGCCTCAAGCTTTCTAGGCAAGTGCTCTAATCACTGAGCCATAGTCTCAGCCCCTACACTAAGTTATATCCTAGGTATTATATATATATATATATATATATATATATATATATATATATATATATATATATAAAACCTAACATTTACAACAAACTTGAGTATTTTGTGCACATATGTATCACCTCAACATTACAATCCTTTCCCATTTTGGCCCTCCCACACCCTCCCATAACCCTATAACTCCCACTCTCACACCCATTTGATTCTATAGAAAGCCTGTATTCTGGGTTTCCCAAACAGGGAAGGCACGCAGTATTTAACATAGTTAATCTTCTGCATCTGACTCACTTGACCACTCTTAAGCTCAACTTTCTACCCCTAGAATGGGCTGCAGTGGCCACATCTTGATGTCTCTTCTCTGAGTCCAGTGGAGCCCTTTACTGGAACAATTTGCCTTAAGTTCTTTTTTTTCTGTATCTTTCTATATCTTTGTTGAGATTCTTTAACATGGCCTCACCCTTCAGTCCACATATGAAAAGAAAAATGAAATTCATAAGGCTAGAAAATGTGAGAGAGAAAAAGAGAGAAGTTAAATTTCAAATTTCTCAGCTGAGTACTAAAAGGTAAAAGGTAAATGTTTATACATTCAAAAGACATGCAAGTTTTCAATATATTTATCAGTTTTTCTTAGGATAAACTTATACCAAAGAACAATTAAGCAAATTGCTACATGAAATGAACTTAAATCTATATCACATAAGTATGTTACACATAAAGTAGTAGACATAATAGCATACTTATTTTAGACTTTTTTAACTTTCATAAATTATTTACTCACATTTTACTAATTACTAACATTTTATCAGATTTAGTTTATCATTTTATCTACCTATCCATCCAAAATTTCATGCATTCATATTTTTAAAGATTTTATACCATTTCCCCAGGTTAGATGTAATTATTATGTTTTACAACACTAATATACTATTAGAAATAATAATTATGGGGAAGTTTCTCAGATTTTGTGAGACAGCTGGTACTGTTTTAGAAGGATACTTGTCAAATGATTCATTTCTCTTTAGATGTTTTATTTCCCACATGTTCTTAGGTGCTGCTTGTCTCTCTGCCTCTGTCAAAGATTCCTTCAAGTATTTCTTGCAATGCTGGGCTAGTGGACACAAATTTCTTTAGGGATTCTGGGTCATAAAAAAATTTTTACTTCTCCTTCAGTTTTCAGGGATAATTTTTCTGGATACAACAACCTAGGTTGACACTTGCTGTCTTTTAAAGCTTGAAAGATCTTGCTGCAGGCTCTCCTGGCCTTTAAAGTTTGCATTGAGAAATCTGTGGTAATTTGAATGGGTTTGCCTTGGTAGGATACTGTTTATTTTTTTCTTGCTGTTTTTAATATTCTCTCTTTATGTTGTACTTCTGAGGTTTTGATTATGATGTGTCATGGCAAGTCTCGTTGCTGGTTGAGGTTGTTTTGCTTCTTGCACCTGAAAATTAATTTCTTTTCCTAGATCTAAGAAAATTTCTTGTATGATCTTAGTGAATGAATTTTTTATGCATTCAATGCTGTCTTCTGCTCTTTCTCTCACACCCATAATTCTAAGATAGATTTTCTTTGAATCACCCATCAGCTGTTGTATCCAGGAACTTTGCTCAATTCTAATTTTGGAGTCATGTCTGATTATAGTATTTGTTTCTTCAGCCTTGTCTTAAAGGTCTGAAATTCTGTCCTCACAGTGTTTGAGTCAACTTCTCCTGCTTTCTGATATATTTTTCACATCCTGAATTTCAACTAGATTTCTTTTCAAAATTTCCACTTCTCTCTTAAAATGTTCCTTTATATCTTGCATATCCTTATTGACCTCAGTCAACTTTTTATTTGTGGCTTCTGTATGTTCAGTATGATTTGTCTTCATTAGGACCATTATTTGATTAGTAAGTTCCATTTTAAGCTCACTGATCAGTGCTTGCATTTCTTTGAGAATATCTTATTTGAACTCGTTTGTTTTTTGATCTCCTTCCCTATGAGTTCCACTATTTCAGAGCCCATGATATTAGTTTCTGGGATCTCAGGCATGTCTGTGGGTGTCCTGTGGCCTTGTCTTCTTCTCATGTTTCTGTTGTTGGGGGACTTCACTTTAAAGGCCTAGCGGAGAGGTTTCTTTGAATGAGTATGAGGGTGCGCTGGGTGAACCGAGATTCCTGAGTTCTGTTCTGGGAGTAGGCAGTGAGGGTTAGACCTAATAGCCTTATGGCCTCTGAGGTGTCATGATCACCCTCAGCCTCCACAGCAAAGCTCTCTCACCTAACCAGTCACAGCCAGCCTAGGACAGCTTCCCATTTGTTTTCAGAGTTTCTGACCTTTCCATGGCGAAGAGTGAAGATCAGCAACTGAAGGTTAGCAACAGGCAGATAGGCACAAGTTGAGACTGGAGTGAAATCTATGATGAAGATTTGTAGCGTGTAGCAAGGTGGCATTTGTAGACAATTGTCAAGGCAAGAGCTTTCCCAGAGGAAGAAGCTGTAACAGTCTTTCTTCTTCTTTCCTTCTATACAATAGTTTGAGCTCCCAGTTGGGCCTCCCACATCCAGATCGGCGTTCTTCCCTCATTCCCTGGCCCACAGATCACTCAGACTCTAATCCAGGCAGGTTCCTAAGTCCTAATCCAGGCATAATTCTTGATTGCCTCAAGTTGACATAATCTGTCCAAAGCTCACAGTCACAGAAGTGATCAGTAAGTAAATAAGTTTTAGACAAAATGACTTCAGAATAGCATTTTAATTAGCCAATTTTAGGTTAATGCTTTTGGTTCTGTTTATTTTGATTAAGGACTGGTTTCAGATGAAAACCATATTGATCACCTATCACGGAAATGAATGAGAACTGGGAACTCCATGTCTTGTTGTCCTAGTACCTGGTGTGGTAGCACAGAAGGACTGAGAGGTCAACAGCAGCCCAGACAACAGAGAGAAGGCCTGTCTCACAAAAAGGTGTGTGGGTGGGTGGTGGGGAGGGTGGGGGGACTCAAATGAGAGTCTGAGGCTATTGAGATGCAGGTTAAGTTATTCCTGCCTTGGAGTTGAAGCTGAAAATCACAAATTAACAGGCCTCACTCCAGACTTTCTAATTCACTGGGTTTAGGATATGACCAAAAAACTGCTAATTCTCACCAGTTCTCAGGTGATGCTGAGGCTGCCTGTAGGGGACCAACTTAAGAAATAATGTCCTATGAGAATCCCAAACAGACTGGAAAGCAAGATAGTATTTGGAAGGTCTTCCCAGCTGAGATTGTAATGGAAGGTCAAGGAGAAAGGGGATTCTGGGCAGAGGTTAGCACTTACAAAACAGGGACTGTCTCCCAGAGCTCTTGGAAATCAAGGAGCTTAGGATGTTTGAAGACCCATGGGAGTCCCAGCAGGAAAAGCAGCCCTTCCCTGTGAGGCTGGGAAGCTTTCTCTACCACTGCAGACTTTGGGGATTGAAAGATTTTAATCAAAACAAAGGAGAAACAGCAATAATTTCATCCCAATGCTCCTTTGACTCCCATAAAAGTTACTGATCACTACTGCATTATTTAAAAAGATGAGAAAACTACAACTTAATAGCATACCAGAACTAAAAGCAATTATTTCTAAATGATATTTTTCAAGACAAAAGTCCAGAAATGGGCTGCATCTTTGGTACAGAGGGACTTCTGTTATGCATTTTATGTCAAAAGCCTAAGATGAATTTATTTTATGCTGCCACAATGTTTAAATAAAAGCACTCCATTTTTTTTTCTTTATTTCTGGTTGTATCTATCTGCAAAGAAAATATAGTCAATTTTTCTGGCCAGATTTTGACATTTAAAATAATGTCTAAGCCCAAGAAGTAAGAATTCTCATTACTTAAGCTTGCTTTCAATAAATCAAATCATTGGTTTGTATAATGTTATTCAGCAGAATTTGTTCCACATTAAGAATCAATTATTTTTTGAACACGTGTTTTATGTCATTAACTATAAAAAAGAAATATCCTTCCAGGTATGGTGGTGCACACCTCTACTCCAGCACTCTGGGAAACTGAGGCAGAAGGATCACAAGTTCAAGCCCAGCCTGGGCATCTGAGGACTTAGTGAGACTCTGTCTCAAAACAAAAACATAAGAAGAGTCGGGGATATAACTCAGTAGGAAGGCCCTGGGTTCAATCCTTACTACAAGAAAAGAAACAAAAGAAGGAGGAGGTAAAAGAAGAGTTGCTCTAAGAAAAAGTCAATGCTAAACTTCCCATTTTGCCATAAGAACACTGAGATTTAAGAGGTCAAGAGACTTTTCCAAAATCACAGAGTCAGTAAGTTAAGCAGAGTCCTGCAAGACATGGGTCCGTGTCTGGGTTAGGGATACAACAGGCCAAAAAAAAAAAAAAAAAAAAAAAAAAAAAAAAAAAAAAAAAAAAAAAAAAAAAAAAAAAAAAAAAAAAAAAAAGAAAAAAAAAAGAAAAAGAAAAGAAAAGAAAAGAAAAAAGGACCTAGGAGAAAATTTCCAAGAAATTCCTACCAAGAGGAGAAAAATAGAGCAATGTACAAGAACAAACAAAGCTAAGATTAACAATTCACTCTCATTTCTAACAAAGATACCCTGTATTTCCATGTTAACTGCTCATAAAACATTTTAAATCAGAAGATGTTCCAATAGCAATGGCAAAACCTAGTACAAAATTTAGGAGTATAAGAAGAGCCTGGTGTATTTGTTTTTATTTGTTTATTCATTTAATACTAGGGATTGAACCCAGGATATTACACTGAACTACATCCCCCCCCCCCATTTATTCGACTTTTTTTTTTGAGGCGAGGTCTCACTATATAGTCCAGGATGGTCCTGAACTCACTGTGTAGCACAGCAGTCCTCCTGCCTCAGCCTCCCAACTGCTGGGATTATAGGAGTATGCTATCACTCTTGATTTATGTGACGCTGGGGAATTGAACTGAGTGCCTGTGCCTGCTATGCAAGCACTCTTAACTGCTGAGCTATGGCCTCTGACCCCATTTTTTATGTTTGGGATAGGGTCTCACTGAGTCCCCAGTTGCCCAGACTGGGCTTGAATTTATGATCCCAGAGTGCTGGGATTACAGACCTGTGCCACTGGGACCAGCTTGCTGCATTTATTAAATATCCCGGACTAGGCCTTCTTCTATGAAAAGATGCTGACATTTCTGTTTGAACATCCTTTGCCTTATGACCAAATTTAGTCTGCAAATGTAAAATCTTAAAAATAAAATTACGGTAGAAGAACCCATGAATATTTTAGTCTACAATTTAAGTCACCTTACTGAATGCTTTAAACTTGATTTTAACATTACCACACTCTCTCAATGACAAACACAGCCAGTACTTGTGAGGCTGAGCAAGGAGGATTACCAGGAGTTGGAGAGACAGCCTGGGCTACATAGTGAGTCCAGACTACAGAGTGAGACCTTATCTCAAAAAATAAATAAGTAAAACTTTGGAAACTTTTTATAGTTAGATTCTAGTTTTTTTTTTAAATGTTATTTTTCTATGAAATAATTTTTCCTTTTGTTTTTTCCCCAAGATTATAAACAGGCCTAGGCTGGCCTCAAACTTGTAGCAATTCTCCTGCCTCGGCCTCCCAAGTGCTGGGAGTGTAAGTATGTACCATCACACCTGGTTAATTTTTATGTGGTGTTAGGAAACTGAACCCAGGGCCTTGTGCATGCTAGGCAAGTGCTCTAACCATGGATCTATACCCCCATCCCCCATGTCATTGTTCTATTCACTTAATAACGCAACAGCCCCGTAACTCTCCAATATGCTGGTGTTTGGTCTTAAGCTATTGTCATAGACAATTTGGTAAGTGCTCCCTAATGCAGTCTTTCAAATAGAGCTCATTGAAAGCTCTCTGGAGCCAATACAATTACGTGGAACCAGAGGCCCTTTCTCGGGTCCCTATCATTCCTATGCTTCAATCAGAAGCATCTGCATCAGTGGTTGCTAAGATTTGGTTTCTATATGGTGAAAAGTTTATCACGGCTGGATAATCATAGGAATAATCTATAATAATTTTCTATACAGTGAAAAGTAATTCCACAATAGTGTAGGTCAGAGATTTCAAATAAGTAGAAGCACATTTAGATGCAAATGTAAGCAGCCTGATGAAGTAACAAAGATCGTGTCCTAGAGGTAAGAATGTCTGTATTTGAAACGTAGATTTGACCCATACAAGTTGTTATTAGCTTAGAGACCTCATTTGCCCTCTCTTGAATTTTCTTTTTGGTACTAAGGATTGAACCCAGGGCCTCATGCCCTCTAAGCAACATGCTACCACTGAGTTCTAGTTCCAGTCCCCTTTAAGTTATTTGATAAAGATGACAGTTATGATAAAATTTGATTTCTTTACAACTGTGCATCAAAAGTTCTCTTCTTTTTGTTTCTTTTGTACATGCATATGCATATGCACATGCACGTGTGTGTGTGTGTGTGTGTGTGTGTGTGTGTGTGTGTTACTAGGAATTGAGCCCAGGGCCTTCATACTGAGGTATATCTCCAGCCCATTTATTAAATTTTGATTTTGAAACAAGGTCTTGCTGAGTTGGTAAGTTGCCCAGGTTGGGCTTGAACTTGCAATTCTCCTGCTTTAGCCTCCCAGAGTGCTGAGATTACAGGCCTGCAATATTGGACCTGGCTTCTAAAAAGTTTATAAATTGTGCTACACATATTAGAAATGTGATAATAAAATATGTTAAAAGTAATATTTCATTCATCCTTTTATTTTTCTTTAGTCAAACCTGTGAAGGCTTAGAATGGCATCATGCCTTTTTTACGTTGCTTTGTTTTATTGGTCCTTTGCTACATGACTTAGATTTCAGCTACCTATGCTTATCATCTCCTTTGGTTTCAGCGAGAATGATTCTCAGTGGCAGAGCCCAAGCTTAGCACATGCATAGCTCTGGGATCCACCTACAGCACTAAAGCCAACCAAACAAAACAACAATAATAACAAGAAAACCCACACAGGGTAAATATCTTCTGGGGAAAATCTAGAGATTGTAATTCTACCAAGAGTAACTAACAGCAAACTTGAAGTACAGGAAAAACTTGAAAGAAAATGAAAAGAAGCCAACTTGAAAGATAATCAAAGAAGAGCCTCCAGGGAAGTCTTTTCTCCAGTCAAGAAAGATGTACTCAAAGCTTATTTAAAAGAGGGGCAAGAGCTATTAGAGGTTAAGAGCAGCTGAGATGAGAGAGGGTGTCCTGGGAGGAACCGCTGACCAAGATGAGACCCAGAGCACAAGGGTTCCTGAGGGAAGCTGGAAACTGCCCAAGAAGGGAGAAAGATAATGAGTTAAGGAACTTCACATATCTCAGGGATCACATTTTAAGGAGAGAGTTATGTATTTCCACGTCTGTCCTTACGTTTTTAATTCCTTCCAGCCGGCATGCCGTGTCTTACTCATTCTTGCATCCTTCAGAGCAGCTCAGCTCGGTTCTCACCCCACAGGAAGTGCTCCCTGCGGGGAAGGGAGGGTGAGCTGACCATGAATGAAGTTAACTGCACTGAAGTTTATATGCTGGCTGTAAGCTCAGTGAGAAAGAAGGACATAGACAAAGTTTACCCATCCAAACAATGCCTGCTGGCCATTATGTGTTAGGAAGGATCAGAGGCTACGGCAATGAGTCATGTGTGTTTCTCTTTACAAAAATTAATCCAGGTCTTCCAAGTTTGATATTAGAAGAATTCCAGATGATCAGGAAACAGTTGGACCACGTGGTCCCAGCTCTTCCCCTTGGCATCCGGTACCAGCATAGGCAAATGACCTCCTGGCTGCCTGCATTGCAACTCAAATAGTTTATTAAAGGCTGAGACAAGGCTGTGCACTGTGCTGTATGCCTATAATTCCAGCACTATGGACGGTAAGGCAGAATGACCGAAAGTTGGATGCCAGCTGGGACTACACAGTGAGACCCTATCTCAAAATCAGAAACAAACACAAGATGGGGGTGGGGAAGAAGCTGGGTATAGAGCTATACTGCTGTGATTCCAGTTGCTTGGGAGGCTGAGGCACTAATTCAAGGCCAGACCGTAAACCTTAGTGATACTTTCTCCCCTGGGTCATATCTTCAGTACTAAAAAAACTGGGGAGGGGTTAAGGGTGAAGCTCAATGGAAAATCAATTGTCTAGCATGTGAAAGAATTCCCATCACAAAAAAAGAAAAATCAGAGTATCATGTGCATGCAGTCCTAACTACTCAAATGCTGAGGCAGGAGGATTTCTTGACTTTACGAGTTTGATGCTAACCTGGCCAACTCAAAATTAACAACAATAAAAAAGGCAATACACCTAAATAATAAGGGTCAAAATCCTTGCACAATTGGGTTGAAACCTGAAGGTGAAGGGGAAGACAGAAAGCAAACATTTTCTGACCATCTGTGTGCTTTATTTTGTGTGCATATGTGTATGTGTGTTTTGAGTTACTAGGGATTAAACCCATGACCTTCACACTGAGTTACACTTCCAGCCCATTTCTATTTTTGATTTTGAGACAAGGTCTCATTAAGTTGGTAATTTGCTCAAGTTGGGCTCAAGCTTGTGATCCCCCTGCCTCAGCCTCTGGGAGTGCTGAGATTACAGGCCTGTGACACTGGCCTGGTTGTGTCCTTCATTCTTGATTCCTTGCTACCCTGTGGCAGATCAGGGGACTCATCTTTAACAGCAATTACATAAAAGTATACATCAAAATATGCTAATTCCTTGGCATTTGAAATCAACTCTCATGCCATATAAATTCTGGCCTTAGCTACTCAGTAAAACTTCCCATATGAATACTACTCCGTTCCTTGGCAACTGTCAATTAGAAATTCCTAGTTCTGCACATAAGACTGCTTGCAGCTTGTAGCCTGAGGGTCCCCACACAGACTCTCCAGGACAACTGCGTCACAACACAATAGGCACAATGTATGCAAAAAGTAAATACTACCAGTGGGAAAGTTAGTTCCCCATCAAAAGAATATGATTCTCTTGCTTCCTGTTGTATTCTTAACCTACAGAAAAATTGACTGCATATCAAAAAATAATAATTATATACCACTAGAAATTGTTAGTTATATCCAGATATACCACCAAGTTCCACATAAGAATAATCTAGAAAGACAAATTGTAAGCTCATGGATTCAAAACTGAATTTCACATTTATCCCAAAACTTTTTTATTAGCTAGCTTTTTATTACGGTAACAAAATACCTGAGGTGGGGCACATTTACAAAGAAGTTTATTGAGCTCACAGTTTTGGAAGCCACAAGCCCAAATGGCATTGCAACGGTGCTGGCAAGTACAATACTTGACTGTGTCACATATCTGCAGGAACCTGTTTGTCTATCTGTCTGCCTGTCTGTCTCCTTTTCTGTCTTTATAAGTCATCAGGATTCATTAGTGGGGCTCTATCCTATTGGCCTAATCTAATGTTATCAATTCCCAAAGCTTCTATCTCTAAGCAACATAGATGAATTTTCTACCTTCTTAATAATTTGAGGTATTAAATTCCTACATAAGTTCAGGGTGGGGGAGGGTAAGCCAAATTCAAACCACAGCCGCACTCATGAAGGGAAGGAGGCTATGCGGAAAGAACTGGAGAAGCTACTCTTGTGAAATGTCTCCCATGCGGTGGTGCAATTCCCGCAACAGCCACAAATATCAACTCATTAAATCTTCCCAACAAACCCACAAATGAGGAGTCATTATTCTCATCTTACAGGTGTGGAAAACAAAACAAAGAGGCTAAGTTCAGGCCATGTAACTTGGCTTTCCATTACTATAACAAATACCTAAGAAAATCAACTTCTAAATAGAAATGGTTATTGTTTTAGAGGTTTTCGTTCATGGTCAGTTGGCCCCATTACTTAGGCCTGTACACACCTCAGGCAGGAGCACAGAGCAGAACGAAAACACTCCTTCATGATTAGGAAGTGAAAGGACAAAGAGGAAGGACCAGAATCCCATGAGTCTTTCATTGTTTGTTTCCCAGGGTAGGTTTGAATTTGTGATACTCCTGTTTCAGCCTCCTAGGGTGCTGGGATGATAGGTTTATGCCACTGAGCACAGATTAAGTCTCACCTCTTAAATTCTACAGCTCCCTCAGCCCCAACAGTGCCATGCTAGGGATCAAGCCTTTAATGCTTGGGCCTTTGGGGGACATTCCAGACCCAAGCCAAAGCAAAATCTGCTCCTATGTAGTTTATAATTTTCTACTACATTAGATTGAACTCAGTTTAAATCACTAAATAGTTACTATGAGTTTTCTATGCACAGCATTACAGTATATCAGAGAAGAAACAAAGTGGCCTTTCCCACTTATCCAGCACCCTGGAAGCTAAGGCAGGAGGATCCAAAGTGTAAGCATAGGCCTGGGCAATTTAGCAACTTGGTGATACTTTGTCTCAAAATCACAGCTTAAAAAAAAAATTGGACAAGAAATGTATCTCAGTGTGAAGGCCTTGTGCCTTCACAAATAAAGAAGAAAGAAAGAAAAGGAAGAAAGCAAAAAGAGAGAGAAGCATGCTCTGTCCTCAATTACTTCCATTCCAGTAATGGAGGATCCCCCCTCCCCTGCCAAAAAATATCCTTTGGGAAAGAATCATTCGTAACCACAGAAACAGTATTTTCAGATGAAAAAAAGATGGAAGCAACCATCCAGTAGTTCACAAAGTGAATGGCTGCGGGGCAAGGGGGGCGTGTCATCGTGTTTAGCATGTTTGCTTAGGAATCTTATGAGCTTATGCAAGGCCGTGGGTTCCATCCCAGCACCATATAATATCTGGGTGAGGTGGTGTGTACCTGTAATCCCAGCACTTGGGAGGCTGAGGCAGGAGGATTGCTATAAGATTGAGGCCATTCTGGGCTACATTGTGAGTTCAGTACCAGCTTGGACTACAGCCCGAGACCCTGTCTGAAAAAGAAAAACAACAACAACAAAAAAGAATAGCTAGTGAGGAAAAAGATGCAATACTCTTTAGACATGTTTGTTCAGGTTAAAAATTCTCAAGCTCCTCAAAATTGAATTTGCTTAGTTATATTGAGTCATTCATCCAGAGACAGCCTTAGGGTAGGGACCTTAATTAGAACCAATTGTACCAGATCCAATCTAGCACAGATCTCCACTTAAAAGACAGAGGGGAGAGGGAGTGGGGAACAGCCTCATATGTTTTCAGGAAAGAATTGTTCCACGAAGATCAAAAAGGAAGCATATTTACACAGAGAAGCTGCATCAGATTAAAAAGGAAAAGAAAGAAAGAAACAAAGAAAGAAAGAATGAACAGAAAGAGGCTGGCCCCTCTAAGAAGAGCTATTTGGCAATACAGTGTAGTAGCTAAGCATGCTTTTTTTTTTTTTTTTTTTTTGAGACAGTCTTGCTGTGTATTCCAGGCTGATCCTGAACACACTTTGTAGCCCAGGCTGGCCTTGGACTCATGGCAATCCTTCTGCCTCAGCCTCCCTAGTTCTGGGATTACAGGCGTGCACCACCACGCCTGGCTTATGTGGTGATGGGGAATCGAACTCAGGTACTTAGCACTTGCTATGCAAGCACCTCAAGCGTTTTAACCACTGAACCATTCCTGTAGCCGCTAGCATGGGGATTTTTTTTCCTACCCAGTGCCAGGAATGGAATTCAGGGCCACACACATGCTAGGGAAATGCTGTACTGCTGGGCTACAATCTTAGCCATTTAAATATATTTTTATATTTGTATGTATATATTTTACGGAGGTTCTAAGCTGCCCAGGTTGGTCATGAACTGGCAGTCCTCTTGCCTAGGCCTCTTGAGTAGCTGAGGTTAGGCACACAACATTGTAACAGCCTGACAAAGGAATTTAAAGAATTGTAAGACCTTTATTTGGATCCTGGCTACTCTGTAGAAAGATACTTCATGTCTTTAAACCTCAGGTTTCTAATCTGTATGATGGGGAAGCATAATAATATTCATTATATATTGTGGTTGTTGGTTGTAAAATGTATGTAGGTAAGTGAAGAAAAAATGCCTGGAATATTGTGAGTTCTTGATAAGTCATTCCTATTGTAATTATTCAGTGAATTATACAAATTGTGTCCTTGAATTTGGTGGATAGTTGCTACTTCAGTAGTGCCATGTTAACTAAAAGAAATGTTAGGCAGTCTGTGAAATATATTCTACAGTAGTGGTGTGTCCTCACTTACAGTTGGAGGCATTCTAAGAGTTGACAGGGAAGAGGGACTGGGGACATCACACTCATGATGCAGGGAGAAGTAAAGAAGTGATACTTGGGGTAAATGAGGACCTTATGATTTTCAGGGAAGTCCTACACATAGCAGAATGTATCCTCTATGAACGTTAAATGTTCCTCTGAATGCTAGGACTGTAGCTGGTGGCAGGGCACTCGCCTACCATCTGTAAAGACCTGGATTCAATTTCTACTACCACAGACAAAACAAAACAATCAAGTGTCTACCTGGATAAACAGGAAAAACTTGTTTATAATGATTAGAGACCAGAACCAACTCCATTTTACTTATTAACGATTGGGGGGTTTATTATAATTGTTCCCTAGAAATATAGCTATTATGTACCAGGTGTGGTGGTGCACACCTGCAACACTAGCACTTGGGTGGCTGAAGCAGGAGGATGAGAGTACAAGGTTGATGTGATGGCTAAACTTAATTCAAAATTCATCTTGAGAGCTCTAGGGCCTTAGTATGTGGATGTGTCTGGGTGGGTCACAAAGATGACTCTATATGACACATAAATTTAAAAAGCTGCAAGACCTTTATTTGGATCCTGGCTACTCTGTAGAAAGACATTTCACGTCTTTAAACCTCAAACTGGCCATTTTCTGTCTAGCACTATTCCTGTTCTATTTCCCTGTAGACAGACATTAACTAAGGAGTTTTCTTTCTCCAGACCCATCTGCCATGATGTTTCTGCACTGGAGCCAGCCAGCCAGGACTGAATACCCTGAAACCCTGAACTGAATAAATCTCTCCTTTTTAAAGTTGTGGTTGCTAGGGACTTTGCCCTAGCATGGGGAAAGCAAAAAACAAACAAAACAACAAGAACAACAACAACCAAAAAAATACAGCCAGCCTAGGTTATATATCAAGTTGAGGGTTCAAAGCCAACCTGAACTATATAGTGAGACTCAATCTCAAAAAAACAAAAACAACACAAAAAATGAAAGAAAAGAAAAAGAAAGCGAGAAAAGAAAAAGAAAGAAAACCAAGAATGAAAACTAGCCATTATGTAAATACAGGAAATAATACACCTTGCTTTGTTTGGAATTTTACCAAGAGTGGTCCACCACTTTGGGAATATTATATTACTCCTACAACACATCAACACATCTGTGTATTAGTCTTTCTTACTGTCACAGCATTCACATTAAAGCTACATGTAAGTACAAGCATCAAACTTACTGCCTTCTATGCAGTCATGCCTGAGCATTCCAGTTTATTATTTAGAGACAAATTACTTTGATTTTAATTATATATTATAGCTAAGGCACTATGTTTTTTACTTATATGCATAAAATAAAGAGGTGGTTATAAAAATGTGTGCTATTATAAGGGAATATTGGATTGGATAGCGTTGGAAACTATGCTCCAGGATTATGCTTGCTTGCTTGCTTGCTTGCTTGCTTTCTTTCTTTCTTTCTTTCTTTCTTTCTTTCTTTCTTTCTTTCTTTCTTTCTTTCACAGTGTCTTGCTCAGTAGTTCATGCTGGTCCTGAACGCATGATGGAGCCCAGGCTGGACCCAAACACATGGCAATCCTCTTGCTTCAACTTCCCAGTGCTAGGGTTACTGGCGTGTGCTACCACATCCAATTTAAGTGGCACTGGGGATTTGAACCCAAGGCATTCTGCTTGCTAGTCAAGCACTCTGACTGCTGAGCTATGCCCAGATCCTCTAGGATTATGTTCAATGACAAGAAAATATATTAACAATAAATGATTGAATGAAAAATGCAAATTTCAAAGTATTACCTGTGGATCAATTCCATTTTTACAAACACCACAAGAACATATAGTTCTATTCCCATTAACAACTCATAAGATCAGGAAAATAAGAACACCAGAGAATTAAAGAAATCCTTTAATAGGTGCGCTACAGTTCTGTAGCTTTTCTTTTCTTTTCTTTTTCTGAGACAAAGTCTCGCTCTGTAGTTCAGGCTGGTCCTGAACTTTCCTGAACCCGCTAGGTAGCTGAGGCTGGCCTCAAACTCACAGCAATCCTCCTGCCTCAGCCTCACGAGTGCTGGAATTACAGAAGTGTGTCACCTCTCCCAGACTATGTACTGCTAGGGAACTGAACTCAGGACTTTGTGCTTGCTAAGCACCTGCTGTGACCACTGTGCTATTCCTCCAGCCCTTCTGCAGCATTTTGATAAAATAATTCAGGTGATTTGTTTCAATCGGGTTTCCCAGAAATCAATTAGAAAACAAAATGTAGGTTCCAACCCTTGCATTATTATTTAAGCCAAGTCATTTAACATGCATATTACATATATACACATATTTATTTATGTATTTATGGAACTAGGGGGTTGGGTTGGGTCCAGAGCCTTCACACTAAGCTACATTTTTGTTATTTATTTTGAGACAGTCTTGCTCTGTAATCCCAGCTGGTTCTGAACTCACTATAAAGCCTGGGTCACCACATGAGCTAATTTCCGTCGTGCTGGGAATCACCCCCAGGGGCTTGCATGTGCTAGGCAGGCACCTTAACCACTGAACTACACTCCAGCCCCATTTTAATTTTTTACTTTGAAACAGAACCTAAGATGCCAATTTGCCCAGGCTGGGCAGGAAGTTCTGATCCTCCTGCCTCAGCTTCCCTGAGTTCTGGGATTACAGGGTTATACCAGAGGGCCTGGCTGTTTTTTAATCTGAAAAACCTGAGATTTAAGCTATGGTCAGTAACACAAGATTTTTTTTTATGGTTCTATGGTTCTACAACAAGGTTTTGCTGATTATATGTTTAAGTAGTTTTCCAAAATTATATTTCAAAGAATATTTGAACATGCAACAGACATTTCTGAATGTTAAGAGGTTTCTATGGTTAACATATTTGAGAAAACATTATGTTAAAATGAAAAACTTCAGTTTAGTGAGACGTCTTACTTTTCTTATTCAACCTCAGTATTACGAATTTTTCAAGTGAAAAAATGTAGTATGTAAAATTTCCTGTTTTTATTTGAGCACAGAATCAACCCTCTCCATAAACCCTGAGAATATCCTGAGAAATAGTGTTTTGCATAACAGGTGTTGCAAATCAGTAAATTAAGATAATATAAGATAGTTTAGGAGTTTTTGTTCTCAAACGTCTAAATCCTCATGATGAATTTTCAGATTTATGCCATGTCATTGGGAAAACAGTTCGGTGCAGAAATTCTCTTAAATCACATCATATGATGGAATCCTGACTTGTAAGTTGAGGTTGACAAAAGAAGGAACTGAAAACGTTAGCCAAAGCACACAAATTAAGATGTGTAATAATGATGAGTTATTTTAGAACTAAAGAATGAAATACAAGCTCCATCTTAAGTCAAAAGACTTCTCTATGGAGTTGGAAGAATGGCTCAACTGTTAAAGAGTTTGCCTAGCAAGCGCTATGTCAAGCACTAAGCATCCGAGTTCAGTTCCCCAGCACTACATTAAACCGGGCGTAGTGGCACACGCCTGTAATCCCAGCACTTGGGTGGCTGAAGCAGGTGGATTGTCCTGAGTCCAAGGCCAGCCTGGGCTCCACAGTGAGTTCAGGACCAGCCTGGGCTACCAAGCGAGACCCTGTCTCAAAAAAAAAAAAAGACTTATTTCATAAATTCTGTGGAAGTTAAAAAGGAAGGAAGGAAAAAAAGGAAGGAAGGAAGGAAGGCTTGGTTGACCATTAAACAGTTAAAACTGAAAGTTGTAGAAATAGCACAATCTATTCACATAAATATATATAATAGTTATGTATTAAAGTATTATAAATGATAAATGAACAGAAAGAAATTAGAAGATTTAAACTATTAGAAATACTGTTATTTACTGGCATTTTTTGAATTGGGCTACCAATAAAAACAAGTTAAACAAATAGGATAAATTCTAGGAAGAATATGATTATCCCTATTTCAGAAAAAAAGCATAATTCCCTCAACTTTTTTTTTTTTTTTGTGGTCCTAGGGATTAAGCCTATGGCCTTTGCTCTGAGCTACAACTCAGTCCTTTTTTTATATTTTAAGATAAGGTCTCATTAAGTGGTCCAGTTAGAGGTAGGCTCAAACTTGTGATCCTCCTGCCTCAGTGTCCTCAAGAATATGTGAATTCCAGCAGGCACCACCATGCCCAGATCTTTTAATTACTACTTTAAAGGTCAGTTGGTGGAAGCTCACCAAAACTTGTTTTGTGTAGGTATACCAGCATTTAGTGTTAACCTAAAACAAAGCAAACAACAAAAAGCTTAATGCTTGGCATGTATAGTGCTATCTCAGATTATATGTGTCAAATTTCAAAATGTAAATTATTTAATGGCTGGAATATCTGTTGTAAAAACTTAACATTTAGCTTATTTGCCCTGCCACATAGTATACTTCTAGGCCAATTTCCAACACATGTCGTGTATAACAATGAATTTTAAGAACATACCTAGAAATGTAGCTGTTATGTACTCTAGCCAAAAATGTGTGAGTCCATCAAACCTCCAGCTATATCATCCAGATTACAGAAACAGAGGATAGTGGAACAAATCAAATGGTAACATGTTTAAGTAATTAGACAAACCAGAAGGATGACATTCTCCAGGACAATGTTCCTGGTTCCTTCAACAAGTCAGGTTCTGGAAAAAAAAAAAAGAGAGAGAGAGAGATAGTACTAGGAGACTTATGAGCCATGAGCCTTGTACCCCATTAAGGGGCTGAAATGTGTGGCCTGGTTCGGAGACAGGTTTAAGCAAAGCAGGTGTAGAGGATGTTTTTGGGTCATTAAGGAATTATATGTGTATGCATATAGTATATTAGATAAAACAAAAATTTAGTAGGTTGATGTCATTTGTAATAAAGTTACAAAAGGGCATACAGGGTATAAATTTATTTATTGAAGAAAATGGTAATGACAGGCCTACTCTTGTTGGTCTAACATTTACTATTTCATTCTTTAATGCCAAACCTGCACATAGATACTACAGGTTTATTGTTTGAGACAGGGGCCTGCTTTATAGTTCAAGCTGGTCCTCAACTCGCTATATAGCCCAGGCTGGCCTCAAACTCACAGCAATTCTCCCTCAGTCTCCTGAATGCTGGGATTACAGGCATGTGCCACCATGCCCACTTAATGTGGTGCTGAGGAATCAAACCCAGGGCCTAGTGTTTACTAGGCAAATGCTCTCACCAATGAGCCATGCCCCTACCTCTATATTTAATTTTTAAATGAACTAATTTTCCTAAGATCACATAATAAATGGCAAAGAGAATTTGTATCCAGCTGTCTTACACCAAAACCTATGGGAAATTAGTTATAGGCTTCTGAAAACAAACAGGAAGATTCTACCGTATCAAGTTTACCCATACAGCCCCATCTTGTAAGTGCGGTGGGTGTGAAAATAGGGAAGAAGATGCACCTACAGTGACCTGGGGCCATCGAGTAAGGCCGCATGAAGCCCATGGGGGCAGGCGGTGGGCAGACTTGCCTATCTGACTCTATGGAAAAATGAGAGGCAAAGGAGGAGAAGGCTAAAACAATGTGAACACAGGCACAGGGCACAGTCAGAGCACATGCAGGGAACCCATTAGAACACAACATAGGAAGAAAGACGGAGAAATGTGCTAAGTTTGGAAATGTTCAAGTCCAGGTTCTGAAGAGCCTGGACTGAAACATAGCCAGTAACCGTTACTAATTGTCACCAGTTTAGAGATATAGGTCTGAACAAAACCCACAGTCCTGGACTTTGAATGGTCTCTGCAAGAGAAGTAAATTTTATTACTTTTTTTTTTTTTAGATGGAACTTCTCTCCCCAGCCTGTTTTCTTTTTTCCACGCTTAGGTCAGAAGGGTCATGTGCCATTGTCCTGAAAAGGTTTCAAGGAGGCACATCTCATGTGTGTGGCGTAAATACCCTGTCACCACACCGATGAACCGAAGGACTGAGATGGTACTTCTTAAGAGGAAACGTACTTTTAAATTTACAGAGTAATAAAATCCTTCTACTTGACAGCTCAGAATTTAAATATAGAAGTTCTTTTGTCTATGAATAACAAACTTTATTGACCTTTCAGAGAGAGGGGGAGAGAGAGAGAGAGAGAGAGAGAGAGAGAGAGAGAGAGAGAGAGAGAAAGTAGTTATAGGCTCCTGAAAATACCAGGAAGGTTTTGTTCGGAGTATCTTGGTTTAATTTAGGCAAGTCCGACCTCATGGCACAGCCCTATAATCCTAGCAGGGGAGAATGAGGGGCATGAGGGTCACAAGTTCAAGCCTTGGCTGGGCAACTTAGCAAATGTGGTGAGAATGGCTTATAATATTAATAAAAAATGGGCTGGAAATGTTGTCAGTGGGAAGGCCCCAGATTCAATCCCTGTATCTCTACCCACTACTAAAAATTTTAGATAAATATAATTGTATGTTTGCTTTGCTAGAATTAAAACTTGTGGTTATGAAATAAAATACAATGACTCAGCTGTATTGCTTTGGCCCTTCCAATCATGTAATGCTGAAGTGCTGGATTGTATCTGTGCCACAATTACATATGGTGGCAGTGTGTTTACTTGAAACACTGTTTCCTATCTTTCTTTTCGACTAGTTATGATCTTTCATTAAATTTTTGGCCAGCAAAATCTAAGCAAATTGTGTGTGTGTGTGTGTGTGTGTGTGTGTGTGTGTGACAGAGAGAGAGAGAGAGAGAGAGAGAGAGAGAGAGAGAGAGAGAGAGTCTTCCAGGAAAGTGTGCAAGAGTGGGCATAATTTTGGTCTGGATAGCTAGAATCACAACAGCTATAGTATTTTGTTAATGTCTTTGCTGCCTTTGAACAAAAATAGAAGCATCCATCCTTGAAGATGTGGCGGCAGAACTTCCTCCTCTGGGTACGTACATACAGTCCCTCAGAGGATTGGGCCCTTAGTCATTTCTTGATCTGGTGTTTTTGAAGTAAACAAACTATAAAGCCATTTGGGGTGTCTCATATTGGACTATGAAACAAGAAAGGAAGTCATGCTCTAAAGACAGCAAGGCCAGCAGTGTACCACACCTGTATTTCCAGCACTGACTGGGAAACTGAGGCAAAAAATGAAAAATTTGAGTTGAGTTCTGCACGGGCAACTTAGTGAGTCCATATCTGAAAGTAACAAAAAAGGGCTTTAGCTTAGTGCAAAGGCCCTGAGTGGAGAGAGAGAGAGAGAGAGAGAGAGAGAGAGAGAGAGAGCGAGCGAGAGAGAGAGAGAGACAGAAAGAGAGTGAAGTAAAAGAAAAAATAAATAGCAAAACCAAAGAATCAATACCCTGTTGACCAAGGAGGCACCACTCAGCCCTACGCTGACTGCTTTCAGCTCTTTTATTATTTGCTTACAGTTGTGATATTAATGTTTGAACTGAAGACCTTCACACTGAGCTCCATACCCAGACCTTTTTTATTTTTTATTTTGAGACAAAACCTTCCTAAATTGCCCAGGCTAGGCCCAAACTTGTACTCTTCCTGCCTAAGCCTCCCAGGGTGCTAGGATTACAGATGTGTATCACCACAACCTCTAGCCCTCTTTTATATGAGAGAGAAATAAATTTAAGTAACTGGAATGTCTGATTTTTTTTACTATAAGCTAATTGTTAGTAAATTGAGATTATACGATATGATTTGAAAAGCATTACCATTAATTAGTCAAAAATATTTTTGAGAGTTGTATATCAGGCACCTTGTGACATGCTAGAAACATGGCTTACAATCTAGTATGTAAAAGGAAGATGTGTACATACACAGGTAATTCAGTTCTACGGTCACCTGGTTGGTCTATTTGCATAATGCACAGAGACAGCTGTTCAAGAGGTGAGGGAGGCCACATTTTGGCAGACTGCATCGCCCCAGAGGAGGCACATTTCCTAATTCATCTCCACAAATGGGATGCCTTTAAGACTCTGATTTAATCAACAGTAATGTCTGATTATAGTTTAGTTTGGCAATTTCCAAATTTATGTTAGCAGAAGTTATCTTTCTTTGAAAGAATGTGCAGTCATATAGAAATAGTTTAGATGTTTTAGTTGCAGAGGTCAAACTCAAATTATAGGACAGAATACTCTAGTTAATTTAACCACACTCACTGTAATAGCAGAGGGCACAGAATGAGGAGGGAGATCTTCGTGGAGTTTTTAGAAAAATCTTCATAGAGGAAGTGGTGCTAGACCTAACCCTTCTTTTCCCCCAAATCTTACAGGATGATTTTAAGAACAGGAGGAAAATGGTAAAGAGTTTAATATGCTGAAGACCTGGAGTGCCCAAAGTCAACGGGGCATGGTTGTGTATGCCTGTAATCCTAACATTCTGAGAGGCAGAGGCAGGAGGATGGTAAGTTCAAGCTCAGCTTGGGCAATCAGTGACTTAGTAACACCCTGCATCAAAAAAAGAAATAGAAATGACTGGGGGATATAGTTCAGTGTCAAGGCTCCAAGATCAAACCCAACACCACAAGAGAAAAACTCATTAAAGGGCAAGAGTGAGAAAGTTGTGGTGGCTAGTGTCTTCAGGTGATAGTCATAAAAGAGGCAGATGGGGCTGACATATGGCTCAGGAGTACAGTGCTTGCCTAATGTGCTGTGGGCTCTGAGTTTAATCCTCAGTATGCCCTTCCCCCTGAAAAAGAGGCTTATCATTATAGGAGATGTGCTTGTGAAACAAGGTTTTATTTTATAAGCTGTGGGAAGTCACTTAAAGAGCCGAGTAATATAAACAATGTTTTAAGGAGAAGGTTGGGATTGTATTTGATAAAATAGACACATGGCAAAAGCTCATGCATAAGGCTGCAAGCCAACTTAAGACACAAGCGTGGCATCGGTATGAAGGGAATAAAGATAATTCAGTTAGTAGAATTGGTGAGGATGGCAGAGAAAAATTAAAAATGACTTGTCCAATTTTTCACTGGATGGCAACTCATTATGAGTATGGTACCGATTTAATGGGAGAGAGCCATGCAAAGATCAGGAATAAATTTTGGGGAAAAGACAATGTGCTATTTTACACATACTGATCTTGAAATATGTGTAAGCTGTCCAGGTGGAAATACCCAGGAGGGAATTTACAATGTAGATCTGAATGTGTGGCACAAACTCTGTAGGACTTTGTAGGTGTATACTTGAGAGTCACAACATACAAATGGTAGTTAAAACTTGTTGATGTGACCATCTAAAAGTCAGTGTGTATGGATGCAACACTGAAAAAACTTCTGATGGTCTCCAAGAGAAGGATTCCAGGGTGGCTGCAGGTAGCTAAAGTTGTCATCATTGTGATATGCTCTAAGTTACAGCATAGATAATTACCTCTTAAAATATCCTCTTGGGAAGAATTAAGAAGAGTAGTATAATGAGGAGAACAAGGGGTCTAAGTATCCGAGACCATTTCCTACTGCTGACTGCCACTGGCTATCTGGGTCATGCTATCACTTTGATTTAGGTTGTTCACATGGAAAAAGTAATCGCCAATGTTTGACAGGCAATGATACGGACAACAATAATGATTTGTTGTAGCTTAGTTCAGGAATTTGCAAACTTACCGTGTAGGGGAATGGGGTTGTGTGGAGCTCAGAAGTTAAAGTGCTTGCTTAGCATGCATAAGGACCTGGGTTTGATTCCCCAGTACCACACAAAAATTAGGTGGGTATGGTGGTGAATGCTTGTAATGTCAGCAGTTGGAAGGCTGAGGCAGGAGGACTGCCATAAGTTTGAGGCCAACCTGGGCTACACAGTGAGTTTAGGACCTGCTTGTACCACAGAGAGTCTCACAACCAACCACCAAACAACAAACTTACTGTTAGTTCTCATGCAGAAACACTGTGTGTGTGTGTGTGTGTGTGTGTGTGTGTGTGTGTGTGTGTGTGTGTGTTTTGGTGGTACTAGGATTGAACCCAGGGTGTTTGCACTGAGCTGCATCCCTAGATCATTTTTATTGCTTTTTATTTGAGGCAGGTCCTTGGTACTCACTATGTTGCCCAGGTTGGACTTGAACTTGCAATTCTCCTGCCTCAGCCTCCCACAATGTTAGGATTACAGGTACATGCCACCATGCCCAGTCAATATTACTTATTACTATGTTTTGGATGCAGTGGCAAGTTAGGGCAGATGGAGAAGAGAATGCACTAATTAATTTATATACATTATGTGAAAAGGTGTAACTGAGACCCCTGGAATGACTGGAATTTGAGACTGGTGTGTTGCCACAAATGGCTCTCTACATATCTTCTCATTTATGTGGTAGTTTCATTTTACACAATATTGTAGGTGGTCAATGGCTACTCTCAGACTTTGTGATTGTTGTAGAATGTCCTTTCTCCTAGTTCCACCTGAAAATATCCTATAAAAGAATTCTCTCTGCTTCGACTTGAGTCATCTGCCCACCTTTGTAGTCAAGAAGCTGGGGGAGTCTCCTGAGCTGCACCTGCCACTAAATCATGTTTTCCCAAGGAAAAGAATTGTTTGAAGAAAAAGGGTATTAGATGGTCAGTATGTAAGATAAAGGAGGTGCTATGGGTTGGATGTGGAATGTTCCCCAAAGCCTCATGTATTTGGTTGCTGTAAATTATCCATATCCTGTTAAGAGGCAGGGCCTGGTGGGAGGCGGCAGAATATTGGGGCTTGGCCCAGAAGGGGGAGATCACTTGGGCAGGACCTGGAAGATATCCACCCCTTTTCTGACTTGGCTTCCTATTTGCCATGCCATGAGGTGCTGTCTCCACCTCTGCTATGTGCTTCTACCACTGAATGGACTGTGACCTTCAGAAACTGTACACTAAAATAAATCTTTCCCTCTCTAAATTGTGGATGTCAGATGTTGAGTCATAGCAAAGAAAAAATAACTAGGATAGAAGCTGGTACTAAAGAAGTGGGGTTGCTGCTTTGATTTTACCCAACGATGTGGTTTAGAAGCCTTTGGAATTGGCTTGTGGCAAGAGTTTGGAAAGGTTTGAAGATGCCAGCTAGAGAAGCCTTAGAATGCTGTCAGCCGAGCTTGTTGAGAGATTATGGCTGGAGCCCAGATCAGAATGCTGACAGAAGTATGGATTGGAAAGGGTGGGCTCAAGAAGTTTCAGATGAGGAGGAGGAGGATTCTATGGTTTGGATCTGGAATATTTTCCAAAAGTTTCCTAAGTATTTGATTGTAGTGAGATAACTGTGAGGCCTGACTGGAAAGGGTGGATGTTTGGCGCTTGGAAGGATTGTGTGAACTTACTGAGACTGGAGGGCACCCAGGCCAAAGCTTTCCAGCTAAGTGTTACTGACTTGTAGGCCAGGAAGTGAGGGAGGGGCGCCCACCCTGGGTGTGGCTGTAGGGGAGGTGAGGGAGTATAACTGGCATCCTGGACCAAGTAAAGTAAGGAAGAAGAAACACTGGGGATGTAACTCAGAAGTAAAGTGCAGGCGTCTTCCCTGGCACTGGAAAAACAACAACAAAGGCTAAGTACCATTGTTTTGTTGCTGTTTTTGAAATGTAATCTTATGAGGAAAATTTTTAAAAATTATAATTGAAGTTTTAATTTCTCTTTCTTTGTTCAGGGCCAACTATTTAAACATGGTTATTTCTCTAATGTCAATCCCACTGCAAATGATAAAAACAACAACTTATTTTTTTGGATGATATACTTACAGTACTTATTATATAAAAGTATTGCTTTCCTTCTGTATTTCAGTGAGTCAATCTATTTGAATTGATTGGTACAAAGAAAACGTCTCTTGGAGCAAAGAGTATTTAACTTAAATTCAGTTATCCTTTTTATAACAACATTCACTATTATTATTATTATTATTATTATTATTATTATTGCTGTTGCTGTTGTGATAGTGGGGATGGAGCCCAGGGACTTTGCACACTTCCAATTATTATCTTTTTTTGCTTTAAACAATTTAAGTAGGACGCTTCAAAGGCAACTTTCTGGTCCTTAGGAATTGTCACCTCATATCTTTCAGCAAGGAAAATACTGACCCTGAAAAGTAAATACATGACATATCCAACTGAGCACAATAAAAATATCTGGGGCCAGGGTACCATATTCTTACTAAATTAAGAGCATCTTTTACAACTCAGAGGCTTTTTTTTTTTTCATTTAATTCAGGACTGGGTACTTGATCCAGGGCTAGAGCACCTTAGATAATAGTGAGGTGGTGAAACACAAGGACATTTCCTCAGCTTATGCCACAAATTCATAAGGAGTAGGTTCTAGCAGCTTGGCACCTTCCTATTGGACCTTACAAAGTGTGCTTCTCTGGGTGGGGCAGGCTGGGGCTTCAGCTGAACCCAGATCCCTTTCTCTTTGGCTTCCTTCTTTTTCTGATCATTTTCTTTCACACATTTCAGGAAGCTATCTCGGCTCTTAGAGTGTTTGCTATGCTCAACACACACATTAGTTCTTCAGGCAAAAATCTTGCCCTTAACTTCTAGTTTACAATGCCAGGAGCATGCTGGGTAGCAGTGTAGACTCTTCCAGTTCTGCTGTGGTGACACCTGTGTGGCACTCCTTTCTGAACAGTCCCCATTTCCTTGATGTCTACAACATCACCCTTTGGTAGAATCACATGTATGTGACCGAAGGAATAACTTCGTGTTTCCTAAAAGGCCTAGAGAACATGTGTCAGGTTCCTCTCTTTCCCTTTGTGGCTGTCATTTTGGCAAATCACTGGAAGATGGTAGTTTCACCCAAAAGCCACATTTCTGATTTTAAGACAGAGTCTTGCTAAATCACATTGCCCAGACTGGACAAGAACTTGCAATCCTCCTGCATCAGCCTCTCAGAAATCTAGGCTTACAGGTGGGCTCCAAGGCCCTGCTCATTATTCTTACTTCTAAGTATTATGATCAGCCTTTCCCCATTGCACTGAGATGTATTTACTATTTAAAATTTAGCTGGACCTGCTGGAGCAGGTTTGTAATCCCAGCACTCTGCAAGGCTAAGGTAGAAGCATTGCAAGTTCAAGGTCAAACTGGGCAATTTAGCAACTTGGCAAGACCCTACCTCAACGTAAGTGTGGTGGTGCATGCCTGTAATCCCAGAACTCAGAAAGCTGAGGCAGGAGGACTGCCATCAGTTTGAGTCCAGCCTGGGCTACATAGAGAGTTCAGGATCAGCCTGGACTACAGAGACTTTGTCTCAATAAATAAATAAATAAAATAAAAAATGAGTGTGAAGGTCCTGAATTCCATCTCCAGTACCACAAAAAAATTAAAGGCCACTAATGAACATTTCATGTATCAATCTGACATTTATAATCAGAAAATATCAACAATAGTGTGTCTTTCACAACCAGTGACCTGTCTTCTCCTTAATCCAGTCCTACTGTTAAGCAGCACAGAGTGTATAGATACCAAATGGCTCAACTAAAAATGCCAGTGTTTTTGGTCGATCCTCTTAGACACTGTTGTGACTATTTTGTGTCACCTTTCACACTTTAAGTTTCTGTTTTGTTCTGTGAGAACTTCCTGTTTACGGGTCAGCTTCCTTTAGAAGAATGACTTATGAGCACGTATGACTATGTGTCTCCAATGTTAAACAGTGTCTGAAGCTTATATGCATTGTATTATATGACTGACAAGCCAGAAATCAGTTGGAATTTAAGTCTGTGAGGACAACATTATATGATTTACCTGGCATTTTCTTTTCCTTTTAGATGACAGAGATGGAATCCAGGGCATTGCTCATGGTAGGCAAACACTGTACCACTGTGACTTAACATTTTCTGAAGTATTTATTTCCTTCTTTCCATCTTCTTTTGTAGTATTTCTTATTAGGGAAGTATCTGTATGTCAAGGGAAAATACATCAGTAAAATGCCATGGGGGCAGGCTCACAATTCTCAAGTGAATTATTTGAACTTTTGTTTACAAAGCCAAAGGCAATATTCATTATGTCAGCCTATACTCTAAACAGCTGGATAGGAATGAGAACTTCTTTCAGGAGTGCGGCCATTTTCACACCTTTTACAGGACGCGGTGTAGAGGTGGTGCTATTTGGAAGGGAAGTGGAAACTTTACCCAGGTGGAAAACACAGTAGATTGCAGTCTTTTTGGTTCTGAGGGGCTTCTTCACTCACTGACTCACACTTCCTGGTGACAAAAGTGGTGCTCTTTTAATAGCTATTTAGTTCTGGCCAAAAGATGACTTGCATTCTTACCTCCATAGTAATAAAGGCATTCTACACTCAATATTGGGGTCTAAGTTAAATGGCAATCAACCCAAGGTGCCTAATAGGCTAAACAGTTAACACACCTGTGGGGAAAACATTACCAACCGTGCCAGTGTAAGGACCCTCGCACACAAGTCCGGTGGCACACACAGGGAGACTGAAATTGTGAAAGAGGCAGCAGCAGTATTCTCTACAGCCCGTGTCATCTTTTTGGATTGCTTGTGGTAAAAGATAAAGCTGGAACATAAAACCAAAATTAAACCCAGAAACTTAACCTATCGGGTACATCCACAAAGAAAACAGTAATTGTTTACATTTAAACGTTTTCATGCTGTAGCTGGCTCAAACTTATTCTGAGAAGGGGGAATTAGAAACTAGAACACGGCTATCGCAGAGCATTACAGGTTGTCTTATTTATCTCTCACCCCAGAGCTTACAGATGTTGCCCGTTAGAAACCCCTCGGAAGACTCAGGAGAACTTTCTTGGGTCCCTACTTCACCTGGGGGCTCATTAACCACCTAAGCTTGGCCTCGGCTTCCTCCGCGCAGGATCCGCGTTACACCAGGATGAAGGGGATTTCGCGAGCCTCCTCCCACGTGGACCCATGTGGATGTGGGCTTTTAACATCCGAAGTCTTCTCCGCGGGGTTTCTTGGTCATGCAAAGAAAAGAGAAAAAAACTGAAAACCTGCAAGGATAGCAGGAGAGCGCGCAAGCCCGCCCAGGCCGCGCGCCGCGCACGCGCGCTGAACGCGGCCCGCGAGGGGCGGGACCAAGGCTCCGCGCCGGAGCCCCGCCCCGCGTCGCCCCGCCTTCCCCCTCACCCGCCCTCCGCGCCCGGGGTGACGGACTCCCGCCAGCCCCTCCACGTCAATCAGCCCTCCTCCCGCACTCGGCACCTTGTTGTTCATCTCGACACCGATACCGCCCGCTCTCCTCTCCCGGCCCGCAGGCCGTGCGCGAGCGAGCGCGGGAAGGCTCCGGAGGCGGGCGTCGCGGCTCAGCCCCCGCACACGCGGCAGCGCCAGCGCCGGGCGGCCGCGGCCGAGGCCGGGCTCCGCGAGGCCCTCCGCGCGCTAGCGCAGCTCCGTCCGGCTGGGCGTCCCGCCGGCGGCCTCGCGGGCGCTGCCAGGGTCCCGCTGTCGAGCCCGCGGCGCGGCGCGGCCCGGCGCCCCCGCCCCCACCGACCCTCGCGCTCGCCGCCGCCGCCCGCGCCGCCCCTGCCGCTCTCCCGCGGCGCGGCCCGGCCCGCCCGCCCGCGTCCCTCCGGCCGGCGCCTCTCCCCGGCGGGCTGCCTGCATGTCTGTGCTGCCCTCAGCCCCGCCGCCACCGCCGCCGCCGCCTCCCCCGCCGCCGCAGCCCCAGCAGCAGCCGCCCCGCCGCCGCCGCCGCCGCCGCCGCCGGGAGCCTGGCGCGCTGAATGCAGGTGAGGGGGCGCGGGCGGGCCCGCGGGCGGCGTGGGTGTTGTGTTTGCGTCGCGGCCGCGCTCCGGAGGGGGCGTCGGCGGGGCCGGCGCGCGCGCGTCCCCCGCCGCGGGGCCATGGCTGCTGCTGCTGCTGCTGCTCCCGGGCCGGGGAAGGAGGAGGAGGAGGTAGGCTGCTGCGCGCCTGCTGCCGGAGCCGGAGTGCTGCGGGCGGCGCGTCCCGGGCGTGAGGTGGGAGGGCGCAGACACGGACGTGGGCTGCAGGCCGGGGCTCTGGCGGGCGGCGGGCGGCCCGAGCGCCCGCGGCGAGTGGGTGTGTGCCGGCGACGGCAGGTCCGCGCCGGCCGGGACTCGGGCCCCGGCGGCGGTCCCTGCGCTCTGCGGCCAGGCCCGCGGCCTCGCCGGCCGGCAGGGCAGGAAGCGCGCGGGCCCGCCGCGCGGCCTAACCGCGCCGCCCCGCCAGCCCGCCGGCCTCCCGGACGCCCCGCGCCGCCTCGGCCTGGCCAGGTGAGGGCCGGCAGGGACCCGCTGCTCGCCGGGCCCGGGCTGCTTCCGCGTCTCCTGAGGAACGGCAAAGGCTTATTTTGGCGGTCCTCCGGCAAGCTTTCCTCGGCCGCCGGTGGGACCCGAGGGAAAGTGAATCAAAGCGGTAAATCTCGGAGCACACGGTGTTCATACATCCTTTCTTTTCATCTTTCCCTCAGGGCTGTGAGTGGAAGAACTGAGTAAATATTTTTTGTTGTTGTTGCAAACACTTTCACGTTGGTGAGGGTGTTTTTTTGTTTCCCCCCGTAAGATAAAATGTTCCTTAGGGGGCGGGAGAAGAAAGGAAAACTGGCTTCCCTGCCTGTGGTGTTGGTGGGATTGGATCGATTTTGTGCTTTTGAAATTGTTTTATCCTGCCTCCTAGGGGGGGAAGGCGTGTGCGTACGGAGCTGAGGTCAGCGCGGAGGAGGAAGTTCCTGGAGCTGTCATCTTCCTTACCTCGCTCAGCTCTTTAGCTTAGACTGTTTAGGAGGATTGTGTGCAGGAGTTTAATTAACTGAGCTCCTTCTACGTCTCCGAAGTACTGTACCATATTTTAGAGCTCCCTCATTGTTTTTAGGTATCTCAATTGTCAATCAGTATAGTCACGTACGACCAACATGTTCTCCTCTCAGTCTTCCAAACCCTGGACTCTGCTGTCTTTCAGTGTGTGCTCCTGGAAAACTATTTTGAGTTATCTAGGCAAAACGTGATTATAAAGATAAAATCTGCAGCCAGTAGGCATACAGTGCTTTTCAGAATCAAATATAAATTACATTTGGGTGATTATTTGCTAATTTTCTTTTTCGGCTTTACATTTCTATCTAGTTAGCTCATCTGGTTAGACCTTTCCTATGGATAAGGGCCTAATACAGGTTGGATTGTTTCAGACCATGCTGTCTGTATAATGGCCAGAGATTGGTCTTTGAATCTGGTCGCACAAAGAAATAGTGAATGCTGTTCCCTGGGGGAGTGGAAGTAAGAAAAGGGGAGCTGAAGAGCTACTTTCTGCTACCCAACTGAGAAACAGTAACACGTAGTTTTGAGGAAGAAGGACCTCAGAACCGTACATATGCCATTTTTTTAGCTGTTTGACCACAAACCTCATTTTTTTGTGTGTGTGTGTTTGTAATAGGGAGATAGTAAGAGTGAGTGTGTGTGTGTTTTACTGGAGCTTCAGCTGGAGGCTCTCCAGCATGCTTAGACAAGTGCTTTATCATTGAACTACTTCCCCTTTTAATTTACTTATTTATGTATCTATTTATTTGTGTTTGAGACATGGTTTCACAAAGTCATTAAATTGCCCCGTTGAACTTGGATTTGTGATCTGCCCGCCTCAGACTCAGTCGGTTTTGGGATTACAAATGTGTGTCACTATGCCTGGCTCTCAGCCTTTGTTTTTAAGTTCTGTTTTGAGACAGATCTGGCTAAATATCCCAGGCTGGCCTTGAGTTTGCTGACCTCTTGCCCCAGCCTCCTGAGTGGCCACAATTACAAGTGTACGTTTCTGCATACCCCATGTAGTGAGTGTCTTCTTGTTTGCACCCATGCACATCCAGATAATACTTTTTTTTTTTTTTTGTAAAGTGGTGAGAATAAGAAAACATGTTTGGCACCTAATAGATGTTTGCTTTTAGTTCTGCCTCTTCCAACCCTGTGAGTATTGACAATAATTCATAAATACAAATACTAATTCCTGGAGCAACATTATGTAACTGTGAGTTAAAAATTAAGATAATAGGGTTGGAGTTGTGTTCAGTGATAGGGTGCTTGCCTAGCATGCACAGTGGCCTGGGATTGATCTTGAGTACTGCTCCCCACCTCGAACAGAAGTATGATTGCATACACATGTAATCCCAACCCTCAGGAAATTGAGGCAGGAAGATCAAAGGTTTACTAGTTTGAGCCCAGCTTAGGCTACATAGAGAGACCTTGTGTCAGAAAACCAAAATAAAACCGTCAGACAGTGGAATATATCAGTGGTGTCTTTTGATACACATAAAGTATATGTAAATGTACTTTAATGTATACAAATTTATTTTCCAGAAATAAAATATGGCCTTGCCTACTGATTCATTTAGGATAGTTACACTTCCTTTCTTTTCAAACTTTTGAATAGTTCATTTCTCAATTTCATTAGTTTTGGTGAGTTTTTGTAGTGTAGCTTGGGGGGGCAGAATTAAGATAGCACATGCACATTCTAATGTAATTTAGCACTAAAAAGATCAAGGAACCAGTTTGTCTATATAGAGCCACAAAAAAAATAAGTGCCACAGAAAATGCTATATAAGTCTTTTAGTTCATGTGACTGTTTCTAATGAACAAAATGTCTTGAAATATTTCTGTGAGTAGAAACAAAAATTCTTTATCAACTTCCAATGATTTTTCATTGTTTTTGTGTATGTGTGGAGTAGAGTTCTTTAAATTTAATCTGTATTGTGTGGAAAAATAATGTTACGGATTTTTTAAGGCAAAGCCAGAAGAAAGCTTAACAAAAGGATTTTTTTCTTTTTCTTAATACTGAGCTGCATACTCAGTCCTGCCTCAGGCTTGTTTAGGTTTTACTTTTTTTGTGTGTGGTACTGCATATTGAACCTAAGACCTTTTCACCGAGCCACATCTCCCAGACCCAGAATGCTGACCCAGAATGCAGGTGGCCTCTGCCACCTGCCTGGTTTATTAGATTTTTTTTTGAAAGTAAAACTAAAATTTCAGCGGGTCTCATTTGATTTTATATATGCAAATTTCTGTGAAAGATACTAGGACAATTTTATTAGAATTCAGAATCAGTGTTTTTGAAGTGTGTTGCGGATATGTGTGTATATAAAGCAGATAGTATAGTCTGTCATACGGTTTTTAAGGGAAACCTATGAATGGTAATTTTAATACTTGAGATGGTTTTTTTGCTTTTTGTGATTTTCATTAAATGTAAACTACAGTATTTTAAAATCTTGCATTTTAAAAAATTTGGCATAATTGGGGAAACATTTCTTTGTAGTCATGAAAACAGATGGTATTGAACTATTAAGATATCTAGACAGTGAAATTTGTAATTTAATAATTGAATCTTTGCTATTGTTTACACTAAAGAAATTATAACAAAATGAAGGTGGAAACTTGTTTGGGTTTTACTTTTTTGTGGTACTGCATAGCAAACACAAGGCCTCTGCACTGAGCCACATATTCTGAGCCCGTGATTGTACTGTTTTTTAAATTTGAGACGGAGTCTTTGCTTTGTAGCTAAGTTGCCCAGGCTGATCTCAGACTTGCCATCCTCCTGCCTCAGCCTACCAGTGCTGGGATTACAGGCATGTGCCATCAAGCCTGGCTAGGTTTCAAAATCTAAAGTTACTTAAAAAGACTTTTAAGCCATTTCCAAAGTATTTGTTAAAAACGTTTTTAACTAGAGTAAATTGGGATACTTTGGAATTCTGAATTTATAATTTTGGGTAATGTTAATTAGGATAATATACTCTAGAATTGCAGTGGCTTACAGAGAATTTTTTTTTTTAACTTACATGACAGTTCAGTGCAGGTGCTTCTTGTTAGCTAGCAGGCATGTGGCTTTCTTGAGACAGTGGCTTCTCATATCTTGTGGCCCCGTTTCTGGGATCTTGGCATGTTGCTCGTTGCCTGTAAACCATTTCTTAACCCTCAGACTGAAAGCGATAAACATCTGATTTTATTGCTAAGAATTTGGTAACAGAGCTTTTTTTGAACGAAGAGGAAATGGGAAATGTCTGTAGGTAGTGTGCCTATTGATATGTTACACTGAGCTTTTCATGATGTTATATTTTTTTGCGGTACTGCATGATAGTATTTATGAAATTGTATCTAAAAGGTGAATTATGCTTAAGAATTGCTGTTCACTTTTAAAGTAAAATTGCATGTAGGTACAGGAAGAAGACAAGTCTGGAAGGGACAAGAGAAGGGAGAAGGTGACTGATATGTGAGAGTCTTGAAAAACAGGTGAACTTAGGTAGGTTTTTTTGAGATACACAATTTATGGTGAACATTACAGTTGGCTTTTGTATCATTTGCTGGACCTCATTTTATACTGTTTTATTTGTTACTGTGGTTTACTTGGTACTGACTGAGTTACTTCTGTTTTATGAAATCAATTGAGATTAGTTGCCAAAATTCTTAATTTCAGTTGGTGAGAGTATAGTTTTATAGGAAGCACATTTTTATTTTATTTTTTCAATTTTTATTTGCCAAAATTTTCTTTTTATTAGTGTGCTGATTGCAATACATAATAACAGCTTGAGAAATTGATATGTATACATATCTGATCTTGATGATTTTTACTTCCCTTCTACCTTACTGCCTTCTCACCCCCACCTTCCCTTTCCCACTTCCTCACTCCTCCACTTTCCCTTTCCCTCTTCACAAAGTCTATCTTCCTATTCCATTTTATTTTGCTCTTTCACTTTATACTTTGGTTTCCTCATGTTAGAGAAACGATGCAATATTTAACCTTCTTTCGCTGATTCATTTTGCTAAGCCTTGATGGTCTCAAGGTGAGTCCATTTTCCTACAAATGACTCAGATTTATTAGGAGGGGCTGGAGGAATGGCTCAGCAGTTAAAAGCACTTGTTAGGCAAGTTCAATTTCCCAGCACCACATAATCTGGGTTTAGTGGCGCATTCCTGTAATCCCACCATTTGGAAGGCTGAGACGGGATTGCTGAGTCCAAAGCTAGGCTGGGTTACAGAGGGAGACCCTGTCTCAAAAACAAAAATTTATTAGGAACCACATTTTTGAAACTATTTACTTTCTCTGTAGGTTGGATAGAGCATTACTATTACTTTATATTTTAAAGAAATACCTGGATGAACTTGACCGTGTTCCACTGTTGCTGTTATTTTTATAATTCTAAAGTCAGGGCTGGAGGAATGGCTCAGTGGTTAAAGAACTTGCCTAGCAAGCACTATGTCAAGCACTTGAGTATCCGAGTTCCCTTCCCCAGCACCACATGAGTCCCTGCAGCACTTGGGAGGCAGAGGCAGGAGGATTGCCATGAGTCCAAGGCCAGCCTGGGCTCCATAGTGAGTTCAGAATCAGATTGGGCTACAGAGCAAGACCCTGTCTCAAAAAAAAAAAAAAAAAAATCTAAAGTCAATAAAATTAGAATATGTGAGCCTTAACCCAGAAATAACAGTAAAATTATCAAGTGAGCAACAAAAAATTATTAACTTGTTTTCATAGTTCATGATGGGAATACTAGTTTGTTTGTTTTTTTTTTTTTCTTTTCACTAACTTTACTAATACTAGACTTCTAATACACTAAAAATGGATTTTTATGTCTGGATCTTATTTTTGAAACAGGGTTTTCCTCTGTTGTTCATGCTGGTCATGAACTTCTGAATGCTAGGATTACAGGTGTATGCTACCATTTCCGACTAGTTTTTATGTGGTGCTGGCTGTGCAAACCCAGGGCCTTGGGCATGCTACGCAAATGATCTAACCACTGTGCTGTGCCCTTAGCTCCTTTTCTTTTTTTGCTGGTAGGAAGAGTCCAGTCCAAGGTGCTGTACCACTGAGCTACATTCTCAGCTCTTTACATATATATTTATCTTGAGAAACAGTCTTACTAAGTTTCCTAGGCTAGGATGAAACTTAGAATCCTGCCTTTGCCTTCCTAGTAGCCAAGATTATAGGGGACCACACCTGGCTGGGCAACTTTAATTGAATCACAATTCATTCTTTCATTAACTGGGGTTCTAGTAATTTGAAACTTCTACTCTGTGTCACCTTTACTTGTATTCGAAGAGCTTGATTAGGAATCTCTGGGGAGTTTATATTTACATCTATCTGTCTGTTCCCCAGAAGAAGATTTGAGTAGTGTGATTAACTTATCCATTGTAAATATTCCTAACATTTTGCATCTTGAAAATTAGAAACCGCACTTAAGGACTCACTCTGTACACATTATACTCAGCTAAAGAGAATTGTGAGACTAGGCATAGTGGTGCATGGCAACAATCCTTGTACTTAGTAGGATGAAGCAGAAGGATCATGAATTTGAGACCAGTCTGAGCTACATAAACAAGGTCCTATAGTGCACACACAGCGCGTGCGCCCGCAAGTGTGTAGAATGAGTAGTAGAGCCTGTAAAGCTTATAGTTTGAATAAAGGAGATAAAGCCTATAATTTCATTATTTCAAAATGAAAGTGTAAGCCAACACAGAATGAATCATATATAGACATTTGGAAGAGTAACAAAATAAGGTGGTTAATGGGTTAGAGACTACTTAACAAAAAGGTTACTTTTTTTGAGACAGGGTCTTGTTCTGTAGTCCAGGTTGGTCCTCAACTCATTATATAGTCCAGGTTGACCTTGCATTCATAGCAGTCCTTCTGTTTCAGCATCCTAAGTGCTGGGGTTACAGGCATCAGCTACCTTCCACACCCACTTTATGTGGGAATTGAATCCAGGGCCTTGCTGTTGCTAGACAAGTTCTTTAATTGCTGAGCTGTTCCCCTGGCCCCCAACAGCTTTTCTGAGATATATTTTAGAAGTACTCCATTTTGTTGGGCATGGTGGCATACATTTGTAATCCTAGAACTTGAGACAGTGAAGTAGTGGGATCTTGAATTCAAGGCCAGCTTAGATTATATAGGAAGTTCAGCCTGGCTTGGACAACATAGTGAAACTGTGACTCCAAAAGAAGTAAATAAACAACCCAAAACTCCAAAATAGAAAAGTAACTCATTTAAAGTTTACATCTCAGTATTTTGTACATTCAGAATTGGGCAACCCTCACCACAGTCAATTTTAAAACATTTTCACTTTCTGTATTCTTTGTCACTCTTCATTCTCCATCTTGCCAGTTTTACACAAAATGGTAGAAAATTTTCTGTTTGTATAGGATTACCTACTTTAGACATTGAGTGAAAGTTATTATCTGGTCGTTTAGAATGAGTGTTTTTCACTTACTGTGTTCTTAAGGCTCATTTGTGTCAGCATATAATAGTGTTTCTTTCTCTGGCTATAGATACAGTATGTCTTGTTAATCTATTAAGTCAGAAAATGGACTTGGATTGTTTCTACTTTTTTGCTGCTATGAGTATTCATGTATAAATTATAGCTAAATGTGAGGGTTTATTTTTGGACTTTCAGTGTTTTTTTCACTGATTTATATATTATCCTTATGCCAGCAACCTCTTGACTACTGTAGCTAATTGAGAAATGCAGGTCCTCAAACTTTGTTTTTCAATATTATTATTATTATTTTGAGACAGGGTCTCTCTCTGTAATACAGGCTGGCCCTGAACTCACTGTATAGTCCCGGCTGGCCTGAAACATTAGTAGTCCTCCAGAATGCTGGCATTACAGGTGTGCACCAACACACCCAGTAAAACTTTATGTAGTGCTGGGGAATCAAACTAGAGTCTTACGTGTTCTAGGCAAGCACTCTAATCACTGTGCTGTGCCCTCGCTTATTTTGATTATTTGAATCTCTTACACATCCATATAAATTTTAGGATTTTTGTCAAGTTCAAAGAAGCAAGGTAGAATTATGATGGAGAGTGTGTTAAATCTGTGGAGCCTCGTCATCTCAAGTAGTAAGTGTTCCTGTTCGTGGACAGGGCATATCTTTACATTTATTTAGATTTTCTTTAATTGCTTACAGTAAATTTTATAATTTTCTTTTTTATTCCCACTATTTTTTATTAATATACAAATGTAATACGTAGTATTTACAATGAATTTGGGTGTTTCGTACACCTATGTGTCATATCGAGTTTACAGTCCCTTCCCATTTTCTACCCTCCCACCCCGCCTCCCTATCCCTTCCCCCAACTCCGGCTATCACTTCATATGGTTCCAAAGAATGTCTGTGTTCTGGGTTTTCCAAGTCAAAGAAACCATACAGTGTTTAACATATTAATCTTCCGCACCTAAGTCATTTACTTAAGTCACTACTCTAACTCAGTTTTCTATTCCTCGAATGGGTCCACAGTAGTTAAATCTTGATGCCTCTTCTCTGAATCCAACCAGCCCCTTTATTGGGATATTTACCAAAAGTTATTTTTTTCTATATTTTGCTGTATCTTTGTTGTTGTTATTAAATCTGGCCTTACCCACCAGTTCACATTAGAAAATAACTATAAGCGTGTTGTTCAAAAGACTAGTAAATTTGGGAAAGAAGAAGAAGAAAAAAATTAAATTTCAGATGCCGTAGCTGAATATTGGAAGGTGCCTACTTGTACATTCACAGGGTTATCTTTATATCAATCAGTTTCCTTAGGATAAATTTTCATTAGTGGCCTAATAAGTGAATTGTTGCAATAAAACAAAGTTAAAACTATATCACATTGCTACATTACATGAACTTAAATCTATACCACATAAATATACTTAAAGTGACAGATGCGAAGGCAAATTTAGTTATTTCAGAAAGTTTTAACTTCCGTAACTTATTTACTCATATTTCACTGATTACTAACATACTTTTTTCTCAGCTCATTCTCCTCTAGCTGTTGTCGCTTTTCCTCTGGGGTCATTGGTAACACGGGCCTCCCTTTCACTTTCTAAGTTTCCTTTAAGTATTCTCTGCAATACTGGCTCAGTGGCTGCAAATTCCTTTAAGCTGTCTCTGTCATGGAGTTTTAAATTCTCCCTTTAAATTAAAAGATAATTTTGCTGGATATAGCAGTCTTGGTTGGCATTTCTGTTCTTTTAGTGCTTGGATGACATTGCTCCATGATCTCCATGATCATGGCTTTTAGAGTCTGGATTGAGAAGTCTGCAGTTATCCTGATGGTCTTATCTTTATAGGTCACCTTCTGTTTTTCTCTTACTGCTTTTAGTATTTTCTCTTTGTATTGGGTTTCTAGAATTTTAATTATGATGTGTCGTGATGGGGATCTCTTCTGATCAAAGTTGTTTGGTGTTCTGTATGCCTGCAATAGTTTCATGTTCATTTCTTTTCTTAGATTTGGGAAATTTTCTTCCATTATTTCATTAAACCTGTCATTTAAGCCTTTTGTTTTGTCCTCCGTCTTCTCCTTGATTCCCATAATCTGAGTTTGTTTCTCCTTGAATCATCTATCAGCCATTGTAATGATTTGCTTTCTTTATTTACTTTGTGTTCTTCACGGCCTGTATGTTGCAGCTCAGTCACTTTATTTTCTAGGTCTGACATTCTATTCTGAAGTTTATAAAGTGGTTGCTTATTATTTCCTGCGTGTTTTTCATTTTGTGAATATCTGCCTTCAATTTTTCTATATCTCTTTTGTGTTCTTTTCTAATTTCTTCTTTTGTCTTCATTATCTTCTGGTATATTTCTTCTTTGGTCTCCTCTAGTTGCTTTTCAAGGCTTGCTTTTTGCTTAGCTATGAGTTGGTGTAGCTCTCCTGCTGTCTGTTTTATTTCCTGCTTTAATTCCTGCTTTAATTCACTGATTATCTGGGCCCAGAAGTTACCATCATTTTTGCCCTTTTCTTTGGATTCTGCAATTTCAGTATCCCTGGTATCATCCTCTGGGGTGTCAGGTCTTTTTGTATGAGATTTGTTACCATGTTTCCCCATGGTTCTGCTACCTCTGGTTGTCTCTGTTGTGCAGGAAAGAAAATGGCTCCTGCTGACGTCACTGCCTGAGACGGCTGCTGAGCCCTGTTTCTGATCTGGGAATCCGGGGCTTTTCCTAGGGGGAGCACACGCTGTGTTTGTAGTACCCACATCCCCCACTGCCGACAGTTCCCACTTATCTGGATCCGTGCTTACCTCGGGCTGAGGTTCTGGCTCTGCACTTTCCTTCCTCTGGTCTGTGGGTGCTGGCAGCTAGGGGCTGCGCTGAGTTAGCTGCTGCTTTCCTCCTCTTCCGATGTGACTTCAGGATTTCTGACCTGCCCACAGCCTCCTCTCTGTTCTTGTGTGCTCTGTCCTCTCTCTCCTAGCTCTGTCAGATGTTCAGGTCCCCGTGACCTTTCCTCTGTCCACAGCTGCCTGCGGCTCCAACAGTTTGCAGCTGCTTGGGGCGGCTTCCTGGGCCACGGAGATTTTTTTTTTCTCTGCTTTCGATGATCCTTCAGAATTTCTGGCCTTCCACTGGTCGCCTTTCAGTTTTGGGGGATGGTCCTCTCTTTCCTCGCTACACCAAACTCACTTTTTCTAACTTAATTCTGGACTTTTTAAGTGAGTCGGTAAGGAGACATTGTGCATTGCTGTTACTCAGCCGCCATCTTGACCGGAAGTCTAAGTTTTATAATTTTCGAAAAAGTTTCACTTTTCTTTTGTTGCATTCTCATATTTTATTCTTTTAGATGCTGTTAATGAAATTATTTTCTTTTTATTTTTGTTAATTATTGCTTTTTGGATATCACATCCTAAACCCCACTGAAGCTGTTCCAGTACTTTTATTTTTTGAGGCAAGGTCTCACTCTGTAGTCCAGGCTGGTCTTCAGTATGTAGCCAGACTGGCCGCAAACTCATGGCAGTCTTTCTGCTTCAGCCTTGTAGGTGATGGGATTATAGCTGTATGCCGTCACATCTAGTTTATGTAGTGCTAGGGAATCGAACTCAGGGCTTTGTTCTTGCTAGACAGGTGCTCTGACTGCTTTCCTATTCCTTGAACTCCTTTAGTACTTTTTAAGTAGAATTTTTTTTTCCCCTGTTAACCAGGGTCACATCACCTGAAAATAAATTATGTCCTCTTGTGCATTTTATTTCATTTTCTTGCCTAATTGCTTGCACTAGAACATTCAATACATTGTTGTGAAGAAGGATCAAGAACAAAACTTGACTTATACCAAGTCTGTTTGTGCCAAGTCCCTTTTTCTTTTTCTTCCTTCCTTTCTTTCTTTCTTTCTTTCTTTCTTTCTTTCTCTCTTCTTTTTTTTTTTTTAATGGTTACTGGGAATAGAACCAAGGGCCTTGAAAACCTCCAATCATTTTTTCTTTAATTTTGATTTTGAAACTGGGTATCTGTAAGTTGTTCAGTTGCCCAGGCTGGGCTTGAAGTTATGATCTTCCTGCCTCAGCCTCCCATAATGCTAGGATTATAGGCGTATACTACAGGGGCAGGCTTTGTCTTGCTTCTGATCTTAAGGGGAAACCGTACAGTTTTCCACCATTAAGTATGGAGTGTTAGATTTTTCATAGTTCCTTTTTGTCAGGTTGAGGAAAATTTTCTTTTCCTCCTTGTGGAATTGAGGATTGAACCCAGAGTTTTCTCACTGAGCTATACACCCAGCCGTATTTGACTTTGAGACAGGGTCTTGATAAGTTGCTAAACTGACCAGACTAGACTTGAATTTGAGATCGTGCTGCCTCAGTTCTCAGAATGTTGGTATTACAGGCCTGTGCTGCTGGGCCTGACACTGAAGTTCACTTCTGTTCCTAGTTTGTTTGAGTAGTTTTGTTTTTGGGAAAAAGGTCTTGGGCGAGTTTTGAGGGAAATGTGGATCTTTGATTGGAAAAACAAGATATGTTCAGTTCTATGTAAATGGTGCCCAGGGATTCACATGTCCAAAGAAAGGAAGGACACAGGCGGTGAGGACAGAATAATAAAATTTTTATTAAGACCCTTACAGGATGGATACTTGCTTTCTAAATGGACAGCAGCACACAGAAATACGGCAAGTGAGGGGCTTTTATCCCTAGTTCTCAGGTTCCTTCCTCTGCCTTCTGATTGGCAGAGTTCATGGTCTACTTGGGCAAAGTTTAAGGAAGTCTCCTACACGAAGCAAAAAGGGTATTCATTCAGGACCACGCTGGTTGCCATTATGTAGTGTTGCACTCATAGTACTTAGTGGCAGACATTAATGCTTACCTTGTTTTGGAGAGGGGACTAAATTCTTTTTTTTAAACCCCTCTTTGCTCTTCTTCTCTTCCCTATTTCTCCATAGTCTTTTTAAAAATAATTCTGTTATATTTTTTAATTCTTTACTGAAGATCTGAATGATTTAAATTTCTTGAGGAATAGAAAGCACTGTTTGTGTATGGTGGTGCATGCCTGTGACCCTAGCATTCTGGGAGGCTGAGGCATGAGGTTCACAAATTTGATCCCAGCTTGAGTAGCTTAGTGATTTAATGACACACTGTCTTAAAAAATAATAAAAGCCTTAGGATGTAACACAGTGCAAAGGACCTGAGTTCAATCCCTTGTACATCCTCATTTCTCTAGTTGATAAAAATACAGTGGAGAATTTCTAATTGGTTTGATAACTAGATTTGGAGGGTGTCTTTTTTGTTGCCGTAACTCAGTACCCAACATGCATAAATAAGGGGGGGGGGAGTTTATTTTAGTTCATAGGTTAATAAGAACTTTACAGGGTGGTATTTGCTTCCTAGAAGGGCAGCAGCACACAGAAATATGGCAAGTGAGGGGTTTTTATCCCTAATTTCTAGGTTCCTTCCTCTGCCTTTCATAGATGGCCTTGCAGTATCGATGGTGGAAAGCACATGGTTGATGTGAAAGTGGAGGCAGCTGCCTGGGGCATTGCAGACAGGAAACCAAGTCTCAGAAGGAAAGGAGGAGGTAGCATATGCCCTTCCAGGTCTCCTCCCAGTGATAACACCCCTTCTGGGTCCAGCCTCAGAGTTCTGGCCCTTCCAGGTTTAAGGCCCTAATCTACCACATGCCTGTCTTCCAACACACCTGTAATACAACATACACCCATAATCCACCTGTCCAGACCAGGCCTCAATCTCCTAACAACACATGGTTCTGTAGGTAATCTATAACATTCAAATACATGTGACTTACGGGGGATATTCCAAATTCAAACCACAGTAGAGGAGAATCACAGGAGACAAAGTACTGAATCACAAATGAAATGTTAACTATGAAATGAAAAAAAGTGCAATACTTTTGCCTTAATGAGGCAGTATATTTAATGAAGAATTCATGTTTAGTCTAATGTAGTTTCAACCCGGCTATCAGCTAACTTAATCCCCTCTAAATATGTTAGCACATACTGCTTTATTTTGTAAATTTTAAAAACTATTTAATACATTTTTAGGGGATTTTGCTTTATAAAGTCAAGTTGTATTTTATATAATGTGATGATTACCCTTTAATTTTAAAATTTAATTTGCTCTGATCAGATATTTATACATATCTTAAAAATTTAAAAGTTTTTCCTCTATGTAAAGTGGTCTGAGGTTAAAATGTTTTTTTTTTTTTGTTTGTAAGGTAAAATTGTAAAGCGGTAATAGAATTATTTATTTATTTATTAGGTGGTGCTGGGAATTGAATCCAGGGCCCTTCACATGGAGATATATTTCAGTCCTTTATTTTTTATAAATTTTGAGACTAGTCTCACTGAGTTACTGAGTTGGCCAGCCTGGACTCAGTATGCTGGCTCCAGCCTCCCAGAATGTTAGAATTACTCATATGCACCATTGTACTCAGCTTTTACATATTCTTTCTTATAATAGGATTAATGGCTTTCATTATTTTTTTTTTACTCCCTTTAAAAATTTGTTACAGTTTAATTTTTGAAGACATGAGTATACTCTTCTATGTAAGAGACTCATCCTTCAAATTGAATGGATGCTTTGTAATTTTAGGCTTCAAATACTGTTCTTATTAACATTTGAAGTTGATGTCACAAAATAAAGGTTAAAACACTTTTTAATCTTCTTTATTTTTTATGAAGAATCTTTTCTGTCATTTAAACTTTGTCTTTTTTCAGGTATTACTTAAATAGATTTCCTAAATGAGTAACTTAGATCATAGTTACATAATACAAGTTACAAATACTTCTAAGAGAATAGAACTAAATTTAGGTTTACCAACTTTAATGTCATTCTATTAAGACATTATTGGGATTTCTGGATATATACCTGTTGCTTTTTCGGTGGTAGGGGCTTCGCATAGAGCTTTATTCCTAGCCCATTTTAGTTTTTGATTTGAAACAGGTCTTGTGAAGTCACTAAGTTTCCTAGGCTTGGCTGGAACGTCCCCTTGTTTATGCCTCATGACTGCATTATAAACCTGTGTCGCTGGCCCAGCACCTGTTGCTTTCAGAACATGATTTTTATTATATTTAAGCAAGACCCAGTAACTACCTACAAGCTATATTATATTATGGGTTCTTATTTAGTTCAGTCTTCTGTGACATTTATGTGTAAACTTACAAAACAATACAATGTGAATTATATACAGAATGGTCACCTTGAAAAACTAAGAATTTGAATCACCCAAATTAATCTAGAAGTACATGTTTATTAAGATTCATTTGACCACAACCTGTTTGTATTTATGGTTCTGGAGGAAAAGAAAGTTAGGATAGTTTTGTGTGTATATGTGTGTGGTGCTGGGAACTGAGTTTTAGTCATTTTGTATAGTGTACAGAAGCTCTGCCAGTGAGTAAAATCACTGGTTCCTAGGACATAGTCTTTACTAGGAAATGTTGATAAACCTTGATAGACTGTTAAGTATTAAGGATGTAAAAAGCCAGTCATTCTCCTTTTCTGTTTTGTTTTCTCTTCCTTCCTTCTTTCTTTCCTTCCTTCTCTCTGTCTCTCTCTTTAGAGACAAAGTCTTGCTCTGTAGTCCAGGCTCATCCTGAACTCAGTTGAGCCTTGGCTGGCCTCAAACTTGCAGCAGTGCTCCTGCCTCAACCTCCGTGGTGCTGCAATTACAGGTGTGTGCCATCATACCTGGCTCCTTTAAATGTGTAATTTAAATTAGTTTTCATGAAAATCCTGTAAGGTAGTTAATATGGCTCTTGGTCTGAAAAGGGGTTAAGAGTATTGGCCTCGAATTTTCTTAGGAAATTTGCGTATCCATGTTTTCTGTTTCCTCATTTGTAATAGATAGTAATAGTCTCTCATCGAGTTGTATAATGATTAAATGTTATAACTATAAAATGGAATAGTATCTGGCATAACCATAAGAAAACATTACCCAAACAAATCAATGTAGGTTAGCTATTATTGTGTCTTTTTGGGAAACGTAGAAGTTAATTATGTGCCCAGCATTACAACTGTGACTCCACAATCTTGCTTTTACACTTACAGGTCATTTAAATCTGGTTATATGACAAGTGAAGGCAGACTTTGCTAAGTAAAAGATGACATAAAGGTCTGTAACAAAGTACTTTGGGTTCTAATCTACCTATAGAGGGATAAAGAAGAGAGGTGGTAGGGGCTGGAGGAATGGCTCAGCAGTTAAAGTTCTTGCAGCCTAGCAAGCATTACATCAAACACTAAGTATCCCAATTCGAGTTCCTTAACACCCCATAGACCGGGCCTGGTGGCACACGCCTGTAATCCCGGCACTTGGGAGGCTGAGGTTGGAGGATTGCTGTGAGCTCAAGGCCAGCAGCAGCCTGACCTATACAGTGAGTTAGGACCAGCCAGGAATACAGAGCCAGACCCTATCTCAAAAAGAGAGAGAGGAGGTAGATGTTTCTCTTGCCTTTAGGATATGGAGATGAAAGGAAAGAAGAAATTAATAGATTACTATATGATTTTCCTTCTTCGCCTAGAGCTTATTACTTCTTTAACTTATTTCTTGATATACATTTTAAGCAGAGAAACCCTTGTTAAATTCATTTTGCTTTAAACTCCCTAGTTATAATATTTCAACGGTGGTAATAGTTACTATTTTTTTGTTATGTAGTATGCAATAGGACAAGAGTCAGTAAAGAAATGTAAATATTTTGGTTTTATGTGTCACATAGATTTTTATTGTATATTAATCTCTATATATAGAGATACATAGATAATGGCGATTGAACCCAAAGTACTCTACTGCTGAGATACACCATCAGTCCTTTAAAAACATTTTTCTTAAGTTGCCTATTTTGGCTTTGAACTTGTGATTTTCCTACCTCTGTTTCCTTATACAAGTGTGCATTAGTGTGCTAAGCTTCTATTTTTATTTTAACAATCTTTTTAAAAAGTAAAACTCATTAAGTGCTGCCAAATCAGATTGTAAGCAGTTTGCTGATTCATGTGCTAGAAGATTTACATGAAATAACTAATTTCTTGTTATAATTCTAGTAAAATTGATATTATTTTGAGAAAAGGTCTTATTCTGTAATCTAGGCTCATCCTGAACTCATTATGTATCCCATGCTGGCCTTTAGGTCAAAGCAGTCCTCAGCATCCTTAGTGCTAGGATTATGGGCATTCATCAACACAACCAGATTTAAAATTGATAATATTAATCCTTGTTTTATAATAGAGGATATTGAAGTTTAGTGAATTTGATAAGTCATATAGCAAATGATAGATTCAGAACTAAGTCATTGGAATTCCTAAACTTAGTGTGCTTTCTAGATATCTTCTGTTTTCTATTGGTTTTAGAATAAGTGCAGATTTCCTAGCCTAATAAATAAGGTTCGTGATGATTTTGTCTTTGCTTACCACTCTGGTTTTATTATTTATTACTTTCCTTCACACATACTCTGTAATGAGTTATATCCTGGTCTATGCTTTGTATGAGCCCACAATACTGTATACTTTATGGCCTCTTTAGTATCTCTTGCATTCCTCTTCTATAGCGTTTAGTGCATTATCTGTCTAGTCTGGTTTCCAGTAGACTGGGATTTGTATGTGCATGGATGATAACATACCTCACTTTTATCATTCAAGTTGTTTGATATGTAGCAGGGACTTAGTATGACATGGGCTCTCTTATTAAAATCCCAATTTTATGATTTATGTATTTTATAGTACATTCATTAACTTGATATTTTTATTAGTAGGTACTTCACTTGTGGCTCAGCAGTTTCATAATTATCCATGGTGTTAAAGACATTAGGAGCCATTAGATGATTTTGACTAGTTTACTGGCAGTTTCATATTTTTGCTGTCTTAGGGATGGAACTTACAGTTTTGCACATGCCAGGTAAAGCTTTACCACTGTTAGCTATATGTCCAGCCACTGAAATTTATTTACTTATTTTTATTTATCATCATCATCATCATCATCATCATCATCATCATCATCATTGGAAATATTGAGGTCTGAACTCAGGGCTTACAATGAACTATATCCCTGGCCCTTTTCATTCTGAGGCTGGGTTTTGCTAAATTGCTCAGCATGGCCCTGAATTTGTAATCCTCTTGCCTCAGCCTTTCGAATAGCCTTTTGATTATAGGACTGTACCACTGTGCTTCATGTGGAATTTATTTGTTCATGTTTAAAAAAATTATTGGCTTTGCTGGGGATGGAGCCCAGGACCTACACACTGAAGTTTATCCCCAGGCCATTTTTATATTTATTTTGAGATGGGTCCCACTAATTTGCCCAGGCTAAATTTTAACTTGAAATTAGGCCTCAATTTCCTAGAGTGCTGGAATTACAAGCCTATGCTTCTGCATTCCCCCCCCCCCCCCACCCAAAGAAGATTAAAGATTAAAGTGGTTGGGTTATACAGAATTGGTTGAACTAGTAATGGGAAAAGGAAGGCTTTATTTTTTAAATTTAACAATTATTTTTATATACATCAATTCCAAATTTTGTAATAACATTAGAACAGTGGGGTTTGGGGAATTAGTGAGCATCTGTGTCCACCTCTTTTTCAGGAGTGTTCACTCCTTTCCTATTTGACCATTACCTCTCTTTCTATTGAGACAGGGTCTGGCTCTGCAACTCAGACTGGTCCTGAGTTCACTATGGAGACCAGGCTGGCCTTGGATTTAAGGCAGTCCTCCTGCCTCAGCCTCCCTATTGCTGGGATTACAAATGTGTGCCATGATGCTTAGTTTATGCAGCGATGGGGAATTGATCCTAGAGCCTTGTGCTTGTTGGGCATGGGCTTTAACTTTTGTGCCATTCCTCCGGCCCCAGGAAGGCATTTTTTTAAAAAGTTAAAATATGCAAGTATAAAGAAATATGTCTGTGATGGTTGGGCTGAAAAAGAGAAAGCCTTGAAATGACACTGATGATTAAGTATGAAGTCAGACACAAAGGAGAAAACAAAAAGGGGGGTTTAGTGGAAATTTTACTGCAGTAATTTTTAAAATTAAAAAAACAAAGATGGTTTTAGGGAAGGAAACTGTAAACTTGTCTTAGCTAAGTTGATCAGTTTAATTTCTGTTTGGAGTGATTTTAGACCTATTTTTGTTATGCCTGATGAATTTTGAGGATCTTTATGATTGGCTCTCTGTATCTAGTTCATGAGTTCTTAACCTTTGATTGGCACTCTAGAGAAGGCTCTGAGTATCCCTTTTAGAATAATAATTATAAATGAGTTTTAAAAAGTAAGTTGTACTTTAAAACGAACCAATGCTGAGGGAATAGCACAGCAGTTAGAGTGCTGGCCTAGAAAGTGCGGCCCTGGAGTTCAATTCCCCAGCTCCATATAAAAGCCGTGTATAGTGGCACATGCCTGTAATTCTAGCACTCGGAAGGCAGAGGCAGGAGAATTGCTGTGAGTGTAGGCCAGCTTGAGCTAAGTAATGAATTCAGGACCAGCCTGAATTACAAAAACGGGACTCTGTCTCAAAAACAAAACAAAAAAATTCAGTATTAAAACACCAACATACATTGAATTTAATACAGTAATATATGTGCTGCTTTGTCAGTGCATTTAAATAACAAGCTCCAACCTTGAGTCTAATGTCTACCATAATTTTGAAGAAACGATGTATATGTATATATTTTCATATTTTAAGTACAATATTTGATATTTTGATATCTTCATATTAACTATAATGAGAATGTAATTAGTTATATATAGCTAACAGTACTTGGCAACCATCTAAATCTATGAAAGATAGAGTTTGTTTGTTGTAGAGGTTAAACTCATGGGCTCACTGAGATTTGTGGACCCCAGGTTAATAATTTTTGTATTATTTCCTGGTTCTTCTCTATTTCGTATAGTTTTGACGTAGTATTACACTTTTCTTTGCAAATAATAATACTGTTACTGCTTCTTGTCTGTTTTTGAAAGTAATGTAGATTCTTTATAAAAAATGAATTCAGATGATACTAAGAACATTCTTTTCTGGTAATCCTTCCTCATGAAAATGATCAGAACTATTAGTACTGTAATGTATAGTACTGTTACCTGTGTTGAGCAATATGTGCTTTTATACCACAAAAGCAATATAAATAGAATCCTACTGTAAACAGTTTAACTTTTTTTATTAAAACACTTCCATTAATAAATATGCTGCATGCTTTAAGAAGTTTGTAGTGTTAAAAATTTGAGATGCCCAATTAAAAATACAAAATTCACCATATAGTTTAAAGTATATTCTCCACTGATTTCAGTATGTTCATTATGCTGAGAACCACCATTGCTAACTAATTCCAGAATTTTTATTACTCCCAGCAGAAACTTCAAGTCTATTATCAGTTCCAGTTGCCCTGTCCACAGGCAGTTACCAATTTCTGTTTCTGGATTTGTCTGTTCTAGACATTTCATATAAATATAATCATACAATATACTAACTTTTGAGTTTGGCCTCCCTCTTTTAGGATATTTTCAAAGTTGACCCATATTTTTCCTTGTAACAATAGTTTTTATGGCAGGATAAAATGCCATTGTATGCATGACATTTTTGGCTATTGTAAATATTTTTCCTGTGAACATGTATGTATAGTTTTTTTTCTGTGAAGCTATGTTTTCATTTTTCTTGGGTATAGGGCTGGAAATAGAATATCTGGGTCATATGGTAATTTCTTGTTAACTTTCTGAGATTTTAACATACTTTTCCACAGCATCTGCACCATTTTACATTTTTATTTGTGAGTCTTTTTTTTTTTTTTAAACAAGGTCTTATTCTGTAGCATAGGCTGGTCCTGAGCTCACTGTGGAGCCCAGGCTGGCCTTGGACTCACGGCAATCCTCCTGCCTCACCCTGCTGAGTGCTGGAATTAGGGCCGTGCACCACCACGCCCGGCTTCTGTGGTGCTGGGGGATCAAACTCAGGTACTTAGTGCTGGAGGGTGCACTTGCTAAGCAAGTGCTTTAACCGCTGAGCCGTTCCTCCAGCCCCATTTTACATTTTCATACCATATGATTTTTAATGAGGTCAGTGTAATCCATTTTATTATGTGCTGTCATTCATTGTTCTGATGATTTGTAATTAATTTTAGTTTGAATGATTAGCAGCACTAATGTGGAAAAAACTCACGTGCATATTTGCAAAATTTAAAAAAAATTCTTCTTTTTGTGATACTGGGAACCAAACTCAAGGATGTTGTGTCACTGATCTACGTCCCTAGCCTTTTTTATTTTTCAGTTTGAGAGTTGCCTGGGCTGACTTTGCACTTGGCATCCTCCTGTCTTAGCTTTCTAAGTAGCTGAGATCTAAGAGCTTGGTTCCCTTTTTCACAATTTTGAAAGGATGTGTTTCCAGAGATGGACTTGCTAGATCAGAATTCAGATTTAGAGTTTTTTTATACATCTTGTCAAATTGCCCTTTAGAAATATATAATATAAATTATACTGTCGAAAATTGTGTAATGGGTACCTATTTTCCACTTTTTTGGGGAGGGCTGCAGTACTGGGGATTGGGCACATGGCCTTTGCTCTGAGCACATCCCTAGGCCATTTTATTGTTTGAGACGAAGTCTCACTAAGTTGCTTAGTTGCCCAGGCTTGGCTTAAACTTGAAATTCTCCTGCCTCAGCCTTCCTAAACATTAGAGTTAAAGACCTGCACTGTTGGGCCTGCTTGTTTTGCCGCACTTATTTACCTTATTAGTATTTGTCATTCTGACAGTAAGGAGTCACATAAAAATTTAAGTTTGAAGTTTTTTTTTTCTTTTTGCTAGTAGAGAGGATTTTATTTTACTTTTTTTTTTTCTGTGCCGGGGGCTTCTGTTTATTCTTCTGTTGTTTGCCTAATTATGACCTTTGCTCCAAATTTTCCTTTTGTTTGCATTTTTATTTTTTCTAATTGACTTTTAAGAGATTTTTATATTTTAAAACATTGCCTTTTTTAATGATTATTGCAGAGGCTTTTTCATTTTGTTTTTATATTTTGACTTTATGGCTTTGCTTTTTGCCTTACATTGAAGTTTTAAGATACTAGTTTTGTTATTCTTTTTCTCTATGGCTGTTGGCTTGTGCAGAAGAATTTTCTAGGGGCTGGAAGAATAGCTCAGAGGTTAAAGTTAAAGTAGCAAGCTGAGGCCAGCCTGGGTTTCATAAGTGAGTTCAGAACCAGCCTGGACTGCAGGGCAAGACCCTGTCTCAAAAGAAAAAATTTTTGTTGCCCAAGACTGTAAAATTATTTCCACATTCTTCTTGGCATGGCTTAGTAGAAGCTTAGGTTTTGTAGTTGAATTTAACCCATGTTCAAATTCTAATTTAGCTCTGAGAAGTTGCATTCTCACAACTTACCTATACCTCAACTTTCTCATTTGTAAAATGACAGTTAATATGTTGTTTATAATTTTAGTGAAATTAAGTATAACAGGCTGTAAAAATTGTTTACATGCTGTGTAGGCATTCAGTGCATGTTTTGTTCTTATAAACTCTTTCCTTATCCTACTTAAAATTTTGTCCAGAAGATAAAGGAGGGAAAAAAACCCACAAAAAATAGTGGAGTCCTCAGTTTTCAAAGCTAGATAGGCTATGTTGGGACCAGTACTAACTAAAAAGGGATTGTAGCCTCACATAGTAATTATAAAATCATATATGCATAATGAAAATATTTTTCAGTAGCTTAAGAGAGATAGCAGTATTTTAATAGGATGAAGACTAAATTAAGCCATACAACGTAAGTGATACATACATATATGTATCTGGTTTAATATCTGGGAGAAATAGTAACTATTTTTCTCTCATTGTTACGCTGATAAGAGGATAAGTATAGCAATACTAATGTGGTGTATTTACATTGTATTACAATTATATACAAATTTAGGTAATTTGTATTCTTAGTTACAGATTATAGTATTTTTAACACACTTCATCATAAATCATCAGCCTGTTTTAAGAACTACTCTATTCACATTTTGTTGTTTTGAGCAGCTCTTTCATGAAATTTACATACATTCTTCATTAAATTGAAATGATTTGTAAGTGGTGTTATTTCCTTTGTGGAAGGTAATTTTAAGTGAGTTTTGGAAAGCTGGAAAATAGAAAAGTGTTTCTTATATATTATTGTGTGCATATATATGTATGTTTATTTACTAATTTACTTATTTATTCATTTATTTATTGAGGCAGGCTTTCATTCTTGTAGTCCAGGTTGGTCCTGAGCCCACAACGTAGCCCAGGCTGACCTTAAACTCATGGCAGTCCTGCCTCAGTCTCCCAAGTGCTCGCATTACAGGCGTGTGCCACCACACCCAGTTTATGTGGTACTGGGGAGTGGAACCCAGTGCCTTAGGCTTGCTTGTACTTTAGCCTCTGTGTTATTCCTCCAGCCCTGCTTATATTTTTTCTTTACTAGACTATAAGGTTTTTAGGGCAGGGGAAACAGTTTTATTTAACATAATGGGTTTTGGATGCATATTTATAAAGCTTTATATTTTAGCGTCCTTTTTGTATTTTAGTAAAATGACCTCAAAGTCCTTTAAAATATTTATTAAGAAAAAAATTTTAGCTTTATTTTAAGTGTTAGAATAATGGACTTGGATTATGGGTAATCAGGTTACTAACCTTGGTATCATGATGACATTTTTCCTGTCCTGCTAATAACACTTGGGAGACTGAGGCAGAAAGATGGGGGATTTGATGCTAACCTGTATTACATAGTGAGTCTTTGTCTCAAAAAACCAACATCAACCACTCAACAACAAAAGAAACTCTTAGCAAATCTATTTTCTGATTTTGGTCTGTTATTCCTAATATGTTATATGTATACTGTAATCATTTAATAAGTGTCAAAGTATAAGAGAAGTCTATTTTGGTTAGTTCAGGAAGAAGAAAATGAGTTTTGAATAACAGGAAATTTGCTTCTCTGTGATCTTTGAGCTTTTAAAGTTGGCATTATAACTATAGATCTAAATTTGTGAGAACTTTATATACAGGGTTCTTCATTGCCTTTGCAGAATATCTGTTTGCCAGGAAAACAGAAATCCAAGGTAAAGATTCTGCTCCCTTCGTGGGAAGTGATGAGTAATACTCTTCCTTCTGCTGACAAAATTGGATATCTGTATTTTTCAATGATAAGTTTTTGTTTTCACATAGGGCCAAAATATCCTTTTCCTGGAACTAAGGTTTTACTCAAAGTCTTTGTAAGTTCTCACATTCTTTAAACTTTTAAACAAGTGTTTTGGGAACTATTTAAGGTTGACACCCCATTCTTTCAAACCTTTCCAATCAGTGCAGAGCACCATCTTCTTGGCAGTCATTTTTAAGAGTGGAGTGGATACTTCTGCTAGACCTTTATTCATGCCCAGAAATTAAGGGTTAGTACTTCCTTCAAGGCTGTTTGGGATCAACGTGAGTCAACATTGGGCCCACTTTTCTTTTGAATTTTTTCATAAGTAAGATGTTTGCGCTCTGGAATCTTTTCCAAGATGGAGCTTTTATTGTGCTTATCAGGTTTTATCCCAGATAGTTTGGTTACTGAGATTTTCCTGTTTTACTTTACTGTTTATATTTGGAGACTTGTAGGTTTTGTAAGATATAGCACTTCCCACTTTAAACTTTAGTTCTCAGAATAGTAATCCTGGTTTTAACACACACAGACACAATTTATTTATCTTTTTTATTATTTTCATCTAACACCTGGAGCATTGTATTCCTTGGTACAAGTCAAAAGTCTGGGACAACAATTATGGTTAGACCTAGACATTTGTATTGTTCAGCATTTTGTATTAACGACTGAATTTAAAATATTTTTTCAGGGAAAAGGTGAAATAGCTTAAAAAGTTACTCATTACAAAAGAATTCATTAGTTAAATGTTTAGTTTATGATATTGTGAATCTTAGTAGTCTAGTAACAAATCAATACTTTTAATGTTCAATTTTTTGATAACAATGTTCTTAGTTTCTATATAAATGAGTGTTTATGTAGATGAGAGATACTGTGTAAAATATTACTTCATTAATTTTTATATTATGCTGAGAAAGCTAGAATTTGAAATTGGAATGTGAGAGACAGGAAAAAATATTGTGTGAAATTTTAGATTGTAACTTTCGTTTTTTCCACATTTAAACCTATTGGACTGAATGTAATTTTTTTAGTGGATTAGTTACTTTGAAAGAACTCTCATATTGTATTCTTGGTTTACTTTCTTACAATATGGCTTTTTAGATGTTATTTGATTATATAACAAGTGCCTTTGCAGCTTGTCTCATTTTGTATATGAATATAACTTTTTATTTTGGTTTTAGCAACATAGATGTCTTCATTTTTGGTGGGTTTGAAACATTTTTTGTTAGGGAATTGTTATTTAGCCAACTTTGAGAGTGTACAGCTAGTTGACAGGAGAATTCTTGGAGGGTTATTTGGTGTTGCTTAGTATTAGGATAACTTGCAATAAACTTCCTATTCTTAAACAGTAGTTAACCTTGTGAATACTCTTTTTTTCAGTTTTTTTTTCTTTCCCATTTAACTTTTAATAGGTTAACTATAATGGAAAAAAGAGTAGAATTCAAAGGAGAATTTGAAGTAGTCAGATAAAGCAACCTTTAATTATCAGTATTTAAAAGGCATGCTGAGAACAAATGACTGTTTATTCTGAACATATGCCAGTGTATTGAATATACATCCTATGTAATAACATATTGAATATACAATAAGGTGGGGCCCTTGTTCTCCTGTATCCCACCCTTACTTGAATATGTAGCAAGAGTCTTTCTAAGAGGATTATGAACTGTATTGGAGTTACGTTGACAAATAATTTGGATGACAAGAATACAAATTAAAAATACCTCAAATCTTTTTTTTTATATTTTTCATTGACTGTGTTATGACTGGAGGAGACAACAAAAGAAAGGAATTGGTAGTGTTAGAACTCATTTGGGTAATGATAACATGATTTTCCTTGTGTTCTCACTGAATTTGTTGAATAAGAATTGCACTGTAATGGGTGTATAATGTTTGTTTTTCATGTCAGAAAATAAACTCTTAATCACTGTGTGCTCCAGGTTCCTTAGATTCAGGATATTTAGGGTGTGATGGTAGTGGGATTTGGGTGCCACTGTGCTGAATCTCTAGCCATGCTATCATCTATCTTGCTAATGAGAGTTCCCCCTGTCTCGTGACATTTCCATACACGTGTAACAAAACAAGAATTGAACTACCAGTTTAATATATAGAATTTATGCTGTGCCATTTTAAGATAAAGCTTCTGATGGACTCCTACACCTCAGTTCTACTTCTCAGTAATCACTTTGCTGAACTTTTCAAAAATGTGTATTTTCTTTTACTGAGAAAAATTGTTTTGAAATTTCTTCATGTTATGTGGGTTAATAGTTTTTTCATTTTTATTAATTAACTAATTGTTTGGACTTATACTTTTTTGATGCATTATGTTAGTCTTTTGTTAACTGTTGGTTAACTGTTGGACTTGTTTCTAGCTTTATTACAAATAAAGTGGCCGATTTCAATTGAGTTTCAAATGAACTTTTCTTTTTTGATTCTTGTATAAATATCTCGGAGTAGAATGCTTGGATCAGATGGTTTAAGTTTATTTTTAACATTTTTAAGAAACTGTGAAATTATTTTCCAGTGTTGTACTGTTTTGCATTTTCATCTACAGTGTATGAGAGTTTTGTTTGCTCTGTAGTCTAACTTTATCAGTTTTTAAAATGTAAGCCATTCTATTGAATGTGCAATAGTATCTCCTTGTGGTTTAATGTTTGTTTACCCGTGGACATTGACTGTCTTATGTGCTATTTGCCATTATGTAGCTTCTTTGGTGAAGTATCTGTTAAAATACTTTGTCCATTTTTTTTTTCTTTTTTTCTGGTACTAGGAATTGAACCTCAGAAGTACTATCACTAAACTATATTCCCAGCCCTTTTTCCTTTTTTTTAATTATATTTTTAAACTTTTTTTTTTTTTTGAGACAAGGTCTTGCTCTGTAGCTCAGGCTAGTCCTGAACTCACTGTGATGCCCAGGCTGGCCTTGGACTCAAGACAATCCACCTGCCGCGGCCTCCTAAGTGCTGGGATTACAGGTGTGTGCCATCATGCCCGGCTTATATGGTGCTGGGGAATCGAAATTGGGTGCGTAGCATTGCTAAGCAAGTGCTTTAACTGCAGAGCATTCCTCCAGCACCTTTTTTACTTTTGAGATAGGTCTCAGTAAGTAGCTCAGGCTGACCTGACCATGTGATCCTCTTGCCTCAGATTCCTAAGTGCTGAGATTGTTGATATAGGTCATTGTTCTTGGCAAAACATTTTGTTACTCAATTTTGAGAGTGTTTTGTTTATACTGGATATGTATTCTTTATCATATATGCAAATTTTTGTCAATCTATCGGCATTTTTTTCTTTTTTCTCAGTGTCCTTTGAAGAATACATTCTTGATTTCAGTGGAATCCAAGTTACTTTTTTTGTTTTATGGGTCGTTTGTGTAAGAAATCTTTACCAAACTCGTGATCACTAAGATTTTGTCCTGTATTCTTTCTAGATATTTTACAGTTATAACTGTTTAGGTCTATGATCTATTTTATTTTTTATGTGGTATGAGATAAAAATTGAGGTTCATTTGCTCAAATGTGGTAATCTACATGCTCTAGTATTGTTTGTGTTTCAGCTGCTTTTTTGTTGCTGGGATTATAGGCGTGATATCCACTACTTCAGGGAGGAGAGATTTATTTAGTTCACAGTTTGAGAAGGCCACAGTCTACTTAGGAGTAGGTGGCTGGAAATGGTGGAGCCACATCGTAGGGCAGGAGCCAGAGAAAAAGCTCCTTATGGCATGGCAAAGCTGAGCCAAGTCAGAGAGGAAGGGAGGAACCAGAACACACCCCTCCAGGTCAAGCCCCAAGCATCTGCCCTTTCTAGCCAGGCCCCACCTCCCAGCAGTACACAGTACAGTGTACACGAGGCTTTTTGGGGCCACTCCAGATCCAAACCATAACAATTATTAAGATTTTTGTTTGTTTTTTTCATGGTTGAATTGGTTTGGAGTTTTGTTGAAAATGATTTGACTACGCGTTTGTGAGTCTATTTCTAGCCTCCATATTTTCTTGATTTATCTTTATGACAATACCACATTGCCACGAATACCATAGCTTTTTAATAACCCTTGAAATTAGGTAGTGTCAGTTTTTCTTTCTTTTCACAGTGGTTTCAAAATGAGCTCTTTTATTTCCTTTGTAATTTCTATATAAATTTTAGAGTAATGTTGACAATTTCTATGAAACACCTGCTGTATTTCACTGGGATTATGTTCAGTCTTCAGGTCAGTTTGGGGAGAATTAACATGAGCGATATTAAGTCTTCTGATTCACGAAGATGAACTATGTTTCTGTTTATTTAGCTGTTTTTCTTAGCAGTGTAGTGTTTTTTTTTTTAAGTGTAGTAGTCCCGTATATCTTTCTTTCTTGTTTGTTTGTTTTTGTTTTTAGTAGTGCTGGAGTCCAAATCCAGGGCTTTGCAAATGCTAGGCAAATGTCTTACCACAAGCTGCACCTCTGGCTGCCTGCATCCCCTCAAAGATAGGGTCTTGCTCTGTAGTCCTGGTTGGTTCTGAACTCACTGTGTAGCCAACCTGGCTTTGAACTCATGGCAGTTCTCCTGCTTTATCTTCCTGAGTGCTGGGATTAGAGGTGTGTTTATGTAGTGTTGAGAGGCATCAAACTTAGGGTTTTGAACTTGCTAGGCAAGTTTCTTGCCTGCTGAGTTATACCCCAGCCCAACACTACCAGCTCTTGCATATGTTTTTTCATGTTAATTCCTAGGTATATTTTTGATGCTGTTATAAGTTATATATTTCAAAAGTTTGTTCCTGATTTCATGTTATTTGTGCTTAGAAATACAGTCAATTTCTACATTTTTTTTTTTGGGGGGGGAGTATTTTTTTCATGTTTCATGAAATCTTTAACTTATTATTTCTAACAGTTTTTGTAAATTCTGTAGGATTTTTTATCTCTATATATTATGATACTCTGTTAATAAGGTAGGTTTAATTCCTTCTTTTAACTTTAGTGTCTTCTACATCTTTTTTTCCCCCTTGATTACATGTTCTAGAATTTCTAATAGAAGCCTGCATAGAGGTGAAAGCAGACTTACTTGCATTGTTTCTGACTTTCGGAGGAAAACATGTAGAATTTCATCATTAAGTATAATGTTGGCTGTAGATTTTTCATTCATTCATTAATCATTTATCAAGGTAAATAATATTCTTAGTCAATGTATTAGTTACTTTTTTGTTGTTGTGACTTACTACCTGATATCCACAAATTTAGGGGAAAAAAGGTTTATTTTAGCTCACAGTTTCAGAAGATCACAGTCCATTCAGGGGTGGCTGGCAGCAGTGAAATTACATGGCAGAGACAAGAGTTGGAGGCAGCTTCTCAGGACACCACAAACAGGAAGTCAAGTCCAGACAAGTTAAGACAAGTCCTCCAAGGAAGGTAGGAAGCAGCTTATATAACCTTCCAGGTCTCATCCCAGTGATTAACCCCTCCTGGATCCAGGTGTGGAAGGTGTGATAAGTCTTCACTACATGCCTGTAATCCAATTTACATGCCTGTAATCTACCCCTCCAGACTAGGCCCCAATTGCCCAACAGCACATGTTCCTGTAGACAATAAATAACATTCAAATACATGAGACACTTGGGGGACACTCCAGATCCAAACTACAATAGTTTGTAAGAGAATGAGTGCCTCAAATGTGCTAGGCAAGCACTTTGCCATTGAGTTATGCCTTCCAGCCCCCGTCCTCCAGTTTTTTTGAGGCAGGGTCACATCAGATTGCCCAGGCTGGCCTTGAACTCTTAATTATCCTGCTTTGTTCAGCTTCCCACATACCTAGGAAAACAGGCTTGTGCCACCACACTGGGATGTTCTTTCAAGTGTTTGCTTGTTCATTTTTTAATTCTTTCTTTCTCTTTCAGTATTGGGCATTGAACATAGGCCTTTTACATTGAGTTACATACCCAATCTTTTTTTTTTTAATTTTATAGTAACACAGGGTCTTGATAAATTGCGCAAGTTGGGCTCCAACTACCTATCTTCCTGCCTCAGTCTCTCAGAGTGCTGGGATTATAGGTGTGTACTACCATGTCTGGCAGATTCTTCTTTTTAAATAAGAGTGATGGGTAGATTTTTCATTTACCCTTAATGCATATATTGAGATGTTGAGGTGTTAATAGTATTTTATTGTTAGTTTTTATTTTAAGTTTTTTTTGAGACAGGGTTTTGCTCAGTAGCCCAGGCTGTTCTGAACTCACTGTGTAGCCCATGCTAGCCTTGGACTCATAGCAATCCTTCTGTCTCAGCTTCCCAAGTGCTGAGATTACAGATAAGTGCCGTCACGCCTGGCTTTATGTGTGGTGTTGGGGAATCAAACTCAGGGCCTTCAGCTTGCTAAGCAAGCGCTTTAACTTCTGTGCCCTTCCTTTAGCCCTGATAATAGTATTTTTAAAAGTCTATTGATAGGTGAATTATACTGATTTTTTAAAAACGTTAAACCAGTTTTGTACTCCTGAGGTAATTATCACTTGGTGTGATATGTCATGCTTATGTATTGCGGAAATAGATTTATTAAAACTCCTAAAACATT